>OY735200.1:53995358-54432858 GCA_963457665.1 Thysanoteuthis rhombus
CTCCTTCCTCTGCTTTGACAAATGATAAATAAATCTGAAAAAACTTGTATTTATGTAGAAGTGTCTGTAAGTGTTGTCACATATTCTGTAGCGAGATTCGCATATCATTGGCACAGACCTAGTGTAGTAAAATAAAAAGGTGCTGGAGATAGCGCTCTTTCCGATATGTCAAGTTGAATGAATTGGACACAGTTAACGTTATCAGATTTAAAGTTCGGTTGTTAAACGTTTGAATAAGGCCCCTATATCTAAAGTTACACTCTTGTCATAAATAAGCAAGAGATGTGCATGTGCAGCCCAGAATATGATTTATTTCACTACATGCTCTCTTCTTTCGATTTGCAATGGAGAAGTACCGCTCGCTAACAAACTGCTTCCTTTACACAGTCTATCAATTTGTATTTAGGCTCTCTAGATCTCAATATACATTCTCTCGTTATCTTTCCCTTTTGTAAATCTCATATCCCCTCACTCTTTTCCCGTCTTCTCTTCTTAATTTTTCATTTGTACATAAGTGATGAATTTGTATAAATCAATAAGAAACCGTCAACAAAAATTAAAACATATGTAATTTGAGTTTTCAAGTTGATATGACTGGCTATCTATACGTGTATCACACGTTCAGACCATACCATTTGAAAAAAAAATGTTCCTCCCTAAATAAGGTTTTAGTGAAAGGTCAAGATTACAATGTAACGTCATCACTGCCTTGCAAAAGGCGAAAGAAGAAACCTATTCGTTTATCACTCCTTTCCTTATTTTTAATTGCTCGCCTCCAACACAGCATACTGCCTCAAAACTTTGGTCACATGATGTTTTTTTTTACTGAGTGACCAATCACACTTCTTTATTTTTGAGCTAGGAATAACAGAAAGATTAACTTACGTCATAAGAGAACTTTGTTCCGGCTTCGTAGTTATAACAGTCGTTTCCTTGCTCCAACTCAGCTCATTTCAGTTTCTTAAACACAATGTCCTTTCTTCTAGTCGATATCTTGACTTATCGAGTGGTGACTGCTTTTTTGAAACTGATATATGTACTTTCCACAACCATATCTACGTCGAAACAGGTCTCCTAGAAATAAAAAGAATAATGCTGCAATCAATCCTGGAAAAGACTTGCTATATGACAAACCATAATACGTCTGCCTAAAAGTGAAGTTTATCTAAATATCTTCAAGTATTTTTAGTGTATGATAAACTGGTGAGTGTGTTTCTTATGTTTCAATCCCTCCCCTAAAAAAGAATTTTGAATAATGTTGATGGTTCGGAGCATGTCTCATCGTAAAATCAAATGAATGAATAAAAAATGAATTGATAAAAGGAAAAAAAAAAGAATGTTTTACAGTTAATTCTTACAATAAGATGGAGAATTTGAGAATATCCAGACGGTGGTGAAATAACAAAAATCGCCATCTCTCCCGAGTAAAATATAGTAAAAATATTACGTACAGGGATATACGAATATTTCAAATACTCATTCGTGTATATCTCAAACGATACATATCTATCATAAACATTCCATTTGCCTATACACGTCTCTTCTTTCTTTGCATTCCGTGAATATTTTGAATTTATTCTTTTATTTTGAGTTATTTCTTGGCCTGCACATGCTCTGTTTATGCTATATACCTTCTGCAAACTTGTAGATTTGCAATGAAGATCTGGATTCACGTGCCAGAACCAAAACATGGAAAACCTTTTGAGATTTGCTAAGCTTAGTTTAGCATGGCGCAAAGCCACATAGGTGGAAATTGCTAGTAGAATTCATGGGCACATTCTTCGTTACGTCTCTTATTTTCTTTGAGCACACTAGTTATTCGTTTTCTTCCTATTTTGAGAGTTTTGTTCATAGCTTTGAAACCCCTTCCTTTTTAGAGAATTGTTCTGATGACAGCTGCCATGTATCTTCTTTTATCTTCACTTGCTTTTTTTATACGGTTTTATTTAGTTTGGTTTCTTCAATCTTTTCTCTCGTTGTTGGTAGTTTGAGATTTCTTTGTTTTTCCATAAAATTCTTGGTTTATTCAAGAATTTTACGGATGGTTTGCTCTTTGGTTTGGACACATTGATGACTTCAATTCAAGGTGGTTATTCTGCTGAACTCGTCAATGTTGGTTTCATTCTCTTCTGGTTTCCAGTTCGAGCTTGAAGGGTCAGGTGAACTCTTGTGGCACTTTAAGTGGTTGCAGTCTGAAGTGAAACATTTTTCTGTATTCTTTCATAGAGTTAGTTCGGATTTAAAATCTTTCCATTCTGTGGTCGCTTCCTACTTGATTTAAAACCTGGATATCTTTGACACAATTCTAAGAATATCACCGAGAAAATGACCGTTGGCTTTGGGTGGAGTTGATGTGCTCCAAGGGCAACTACCCAAGCACAACCCACAATCATCACCACGGAAGCAACGTTATACATTGACACCGACAATGTTAGAACGCTATCAACAGACACGCAATTGGCCGATTTAAATCAAAAATGCCAGATGGGACACAATCGGTATTAGCGGAATGAGAGAAGTCCCGAAGACGAACTAATCAAACTAAAGAGAAAACATCTTCTTTACTGCTACGGAAGAGGAAAATTAGAACAAAGTAGAGTAGGCTGTCTTATCAATGAAGACCTCAAAGACAACTTTGAGGGATTTAAAGCTATCTCAAATCGCGAAACCAGTGTCACCGTACATCGCTGAACATCAGAGAAGTACACGCTGAACATCATTCAAGTCTACGCTCTTACTTCTCGCTCAACCAAGGGGGAGATTGATAATTTCAACAACAAATTGAACCATATACACCAAGATACCAGGAAATATTTCGACATCATTATGGGAGACTTCAACGCTCAGGTAGGACAAGGAAATAAAAGTTACGTCTGCAAGTTCGGATTCAAAATACGAAACGAAAGGGATGAAAATCTCATGAATTTTGCAACAGCGAACGGGATCAAAATCATTTACACCTTCTACAAAAAGAAAACCAACAGTCGAGTCAAATCACGGAACTGAGTACGAAATCGACAATATTCTAGCAGACAAGGGGCATATTTCAAGCCATGACGTAATAAAGAGTTAAGAAACATGACCAGAGATGTCTCTGAGAGTATTGAAACGGGTGGCTCTTTACACCTGCTTGCATTTACAGCTCTGGATTTAACCAGGGGGTATTGTAAAAACGAGAGAAAGTGACACGCGGTAGATGCGACGAGCAGAGAGAGAGAGAGAGAGAGAGAGAGAGAGAGAGAGAGAGAGAGAGAGAGAGAGAGAGAGAGAGAGAGAGAGAGAGAGAACGCACATTCAAAACAAACACCTAAGAGATAAGTCAGGCACATGCACATACACGCAAATATAAACACAGTTTTTGATAAGCACGTTATTAAGTATCCCTAGGAAAAGACGGAAGAGTAGTCAAGAAATAAGAAAAAGAGAGCTGGTCGTATAGAGAGGGAGAAAGAGAGAAACAAAGACAGAAAGAAACAGAGAGTGAGAGAACGCGAAGAAAACCAATCCATGAACACTTCAGTGATAAACTCTGACATGAAGACGTTCCCGTTTACGTATACATACAATACATATATATATATATATATTCATATTCATGTACATGCGTATACTCGTTTATACTGGATACATATGTGTGTGTATACGGATGATAAGAAAGTCGACTTCCTTGTTGCCCGCTGAGAACACAGTCGTGCGAATGTTTATTTACAGTAAATATCCTTACCCTTTACCATTGAAGCAGAAGTTCTTTGGTTTCATTCATTAACGTTATCGCCGCCAGCAATTGTATTAAGGATGTTGATACAACAGAGCCTTTTGTATGGTAACATAACCATACAAGAGAATTGCGTCACTAAATGCCCTCTGTTAAGCACCCCAGTTGATATTACGAGTTTAATATAAAAAAACAACAAAATAACAAAACCATAACAACAACAAAAAGTAGGCGGAGGAGCACTTTAAGGTTTGGTTTATCAGTGAAAGTCCAGGTCAGTTGGCAGAAAACTCCCGACGTTCCTTCTCTCACAATGTCACTGAACTCTTGCATAATAGAGAAAATACTTTACGTCACTCACTATTCAACAGTTTTGAAATTGCGGAACCTGTTATTTCATTTGACATTATTATCAACAAGAATAATCAATTAGACTCAACATTAAAAAAATCTACGAAAAAAATGTTGATAATTTCAATCGCATTGTGAAAATAAATGAATATATCTTATCAGAATGGAAAACTGTACTCAGTTCTAAAAAGTTTGAACGATTATTTCAATTGGTTTTCTTTATTTGTGGTTCATATATCGGTGATTGAAAATGTGTAAAAGAATTGGGCTCCTCAAAATGAAACGATGTTTTAGTGTGCAGGAGCCTGTTGTTACCATTATCAACGAGCTCCATGGAAAAAGCTCATGGACTCAAGTTTTCCGGCTATCCCTCAATGTTTCATTCCTCTTAGCCATACGTGAGCTATAAGCGCAGAAAAACTTTTTTATTATCTTACAATAAACGTCACAATTCAAACATCGTTTTCACCTAGTCTCTCAATTAATTTTTTCAAAAATTGTCACCATCGAATGAATTCAGGTCACGTTATAGTCCGATCTTTGAATGAGGCATTTGCGTATTTTTGTCCGTCCACCAGTATATAGAAGATTAATCATTAAAAAAAGGAAGATATTGCCCAAACCTGTAACTTCAACAATTTATTAGTAGTAGGCTTTAATTGGGAATTTCTATGATCCTTTTCTAAGTATGTACGTGAACGAATGTTTGTACATATTTAATATGGTTCTTATCTCACGAATAAAAGTTCACATAGAAGCACCCTCATTGATTCTTATATATGTATACATATAAATATTTACAAGGATATGTACCCGGTATTAATAAACATTTCGTGCCTCTCACACTCTCTAATAACCGGTCGTCTGCTGTTTCTTTTGGATTCTGAGAATAACTAGCTCACTTATTTTTCAATAATGCATACTGCAACTATCCAATCACACTGGAAAGTTTCGTCGAGTCTAACAGTCCAAACCATTATCACTTTGTATGCATACAACTACACTCTCAGACATATTTCCTTTTTTCTTTAACTATCAAACGAACCTGTGTGATCATTCTACCTTATCATCGTCATCAGCCTTTCAGTGTCCGTCATTGGTTTAATTAAACACATTTTTTTAAATGTCGCTTATCGCGTTTTGGGACCTTATTCTTCATATATACATATATGTGTGTGTGTGACTCTTTTCAGTCAACGCACAGATAATAAACTCTGGTTTTAGGCAGATGTGCCGATCCATACGTTAATAATCTCTTTATGTTTTTCTATATCTGCTCTATTGTTTCTCAATACAGACAATTATATTTTTCAGAAATGGACAAATGATTCAACAGAAATAATCATATTTACCTTATATCATTTTAAAAATATTTGATCCCCGTTGATACAGGTATGGACAGTGAAGGAACAATATCCTTAGAATACATATATATTGTGAAAAAAAGATCTTGAGCGATTTTGAATCCAAAGAGTGGAATTTTCCCCCTCGGTTCTGGCTCTAAAATTAAAGAAAAGTTCCCTCTATGATCCTAAAAAAAAGAATTCCCACTTGATTTTGATCCCTAAAATGGGAGTAATGTTTCCTCTCGATTTTGACCCCTAAAAGTGGAAAATGAACGTTCCTTTAAGATTTTGTCTCAAAAAATTTAAACCCTCCTCGATTTCAACCCATAAAAGTGGAAAGAAATCTCCATCAATTTTAATCCCCACCCTCTCAAAAAAGGAAAAAGAATTTTCTCTTCGATTTTAACCCCTAAAAGCGAAAAATATCTTCACCTCGATTTTGACCCCTGAAAATGAAAAAAAATCTCCTTAAGATCCAAACCCGTAAAAGTAAGAATAAAAAGTTCCTTTGGATTTCGGCCCCCAAAATTGAAAAAAAAATTACCCCTCTATTAGGATCTTTAAAAGTGGAAAAAAAGAAAGTTTCTTATAGATTTTGACTCTCAAAAGTGAGAAATTAAAAAAATAATCGCCTATCTTTTGGTCAGATTCCATGTTTCAACTCCATAGGTGACTATAGGGAGTATGTACTAGTGGTAGACCTGAATCGAGCTTCTAGTTGAGAAGCAGAATGCAAAAACTAATTTTTTTCTTTTCAGGCTTCCGTACTTTAAAAATATGAACGTTAGGTTTTAGTGGGAACAAACGAGAATGCGCTAAAATATGAATACTTACTAAGTTTAGCACAAGGTCGCGAGAGTGGGGTCCAGTGATAGTGGCCAGCATAATAATTCCATATTTCGGTCTATCTACGGAAATTTAATAAAGAAAGCTTTACAATAACACATAACTGCAGAATTATTTCACTTCCACTCAAAAAATATTTTTGCCTTCATGTAGATTATTTAATTTTTGCTTATTCTGACACTTTACTAATTTTAGTTTATTCATACACGAGGCTACAGGTGTGAGATATATAGAGAGGAAAGAATTGTTCCAATTCACAATATTACTTATTCTATTACTGTATAAATTACTATTAATTACAAATTTTGAAATAATCGGGGGATAAACTATTTGTCTGGGTCAAAATCTAGGAGTAATTTTCTTCCACTTTTCGGGGTCAAATAAGAGGGATTTTTCCAAATTTTAAACGTTAAAATCGATGGGAAAGTTTTTTTTCCACTTTCTTGAATCAAAATCGAGTGGGAACGTTTTACCCACTTTCAGGTGTCAGAATCAAAGAGGATTTTCATTTTAATTTTTTGGAATCAAAATCAATGGGGAACTTCTTTTTTTTTCACTTCCATTAGTTGCAATCCAGAGGAAACTTTTTATTCATTCTTCGAAGTCAAAATCTAGGGGGAAGTTTTCCTAATTTCTGGGGTTGAAATTGAGTGGAAACTTTTTCCTTTAATGGATCAAAATTGATTCGAATTTATTCTCTCTTTTTTTTTTTCAGGCTTACAAAAAAGGAATTTTTTCTGAACTAATAGGACACTTGGCATGTTTCAAGTAAGTCGGTATTCAAAAATTCAAGAACAAAAGTAAACAAAAATGTTTTTTAGCGAGAGTTTTGATTCAAAATGCAAGTATGATGCTAGATTGGACCATTACTTTGTGTCTTTCTGCGTATAATTATGGTAGTATCTACGTCCGCACTCACACAGATGATAATGATCCGATTTTCATTTATATATATCTATATATTCAATTTTGACCAATATCCCAGCCTAGATTGTTACCTCATCTATCATGATTATTAGTTATTTCATTTAGAATGTGTCATATTTTATTTAGAGAGAAAGGAGGGGGAACAGGTGGTTAGGTAGTTTACTGGAGGGATAGGAAGAGAGAGAAAGGTGAGTTTAATAAGACGGCACGAAAAGAAAAGGAGAGAGAGAGAGAGATGAAAGTTAGTTAGTGTCTGATGAGGTAGGGAAGGAGAAAAATAATGTAAATTAGTTTAATAATATGGTAGAAAGGGAGTGGGCTGAGAGGAAACTAGGGTAATTTACTGAAGTGTGTACAAAAAACGTTTACATTTGAAATTAATCCATACATGTGTAGCAGATAAAATCATGGACCGGCGATAGGGATGAAATGGTAAGGGCGGAAGAGAGAAGATACAGGCATATGGGGGAGAATCTTATTTGTCAACATCTGTGGGATTTCCATGGGTTCAGCTAGTTATAATTAAAATGCTAGTAGAATTTAAAAAAAAATCTGTTGGAAATGGGAATACAGTATAGATCAACCGACTTATCTGTACCCTCAGACATTGCAAAATATCTGTTTATTGATGTTTACTAATCTTAGCTTAGTCTAGCAGAATGCCATAAAATGTAGGACAAATGATAAGGATCAAACTAACTTCAGTAGAAATGGCCAACAAAACTCGCTTGCTAATCGTTACTTCACAGCGAAGCAGCCTGAATATTTGTTCATTTAAATATCTTCATTTAATACACATTTTTGTCACAAGTTTTCTCTCCTTGGCTATCTTGTGTACTCTTTTAGCACAAGGGTACGTTTCTTTTGAGTTACCTTAAAACTGGTGTTTGCCAAACTTGAAACAAAAAAGTTGGAGATTAATCCAGTGTTATATTCGAAAACGCTGACTGCGAATCCAAGATGTTTATTCAACAGAACTCCTATCGAATAGGAATTTGTCAAGTTTTTACTCTGTGTTGTTAGATTCCCTGTTCGAACATAAAGAGAAAACGGATGTGAGATCAATACAGTTAGATTATAATGAATAAGTGTGGTGGGCTGATTTAACGCGTCTTTCTTTTCTATGAATCGTGACCAAGATTCGGTTACCCTATCTGGAAAATGGCTATTATTGAACAGCCAAAATGATCATGGCGCGTAACACACTACTCGTCTGCATCTTTTTTGATAAGTTTTCTCCAGAAAAGCAAGAAAAATACGACACGGTAAACTATTTTGTGATTTCAGGTTTTAATTCAAAATTCGTATCTTAAACTTATTTTCTTTAAACACTAGATGGTCTGTCACAATCAGAATTTTCGATATAAGTGCCAAACGTGTGAGTGTAGAACAAATGTGCAAACTGAATCAATACTAGACTGACCTTTATCTGATGAAAGTCTTTTTGACATGATCTAAATTTAATTAGTTTTTATCGTAGTCTTTAGTTGTGTAGTTACGAACTCCATTTGACGCGGCTCTTAAGGCGTAACAGAAAATTTTTCGTATGAATGACTACTAAGGAACATCGGTATTGTGGCCTTGTGCTAGAGTGGGCATATCTTTGAGTGACGGTGGATTAATAAGTCTGTACACTGACTTATAGTTATCAGCTGGATTTTGGTATGAAATTTGCACTGTATAATCTACATGATTAATATTCACCACTAAATTAAGAGCCTATACAAGGCAAATAATTACGCTAAAAAATAGGTATTTGTTATGTAAAATAAATGCCTTTTAATCATTAGGCTGCTAACTTATTGATGCTACAACGCACATAAACTTCATTTCTAGTTCCTCTGCTTTGACTACCGAAATAAATCTGCAAACACTTGTGTTTAGGTTGGAGCGTTTGTGAGTGTTGTCACGTGTCTTGGTGCGTGATTCACCCTAGTACAAAGTGCTAGAGATGGTGCCCTTTACACCCTTCGCTCTCCCCAAATAAAAGTTTGGGAACGATGATGTGTAGGCGAAACCTACCTTCTCTCTCTCTCTCTCTCTATATATATATATATATATATATATATATTTATATATATATATATATATATATATATATATATATATATATATATATATATATATATATATATATAGGTATGTATGTATGATATACGTACACCAAGTGGAACCAATCGTTTTCATTTATCATATCAATCTTTCTCCATTCGGTTTTCTGTGGGTAACTCATTGGAGTAAAGTAGCAGTTTTGAAAAGAAAATAAATAATTATACAAACCATTACTACTACTTCACCCTTCTCCCGCTCTGCTTTAGTCATTCGAACATAAACAAACTAAAACATTCAGCCAGAAGAGGAAAGAATGATTGATGGTTAAAAAGAATGTTTTTCCATTGTTTCACCTACAATTGATAGCAGTTTTCAGTTCCGATCTGTGTGTTGTGAATTGAAAATCGGGCGGAAATGGATTATCAGTTGTGTGGAATTTAATCATCAAAAATAATTAATTAATAATAATTACGCGTATAAGAACATATAAGTAAATCCTAATAGTTTGACCCTGACAACTAATCATCCTACTCGATGATAAATGATCGATATTCGTCTCTTTGTAGCCGATAACAATTAATACCATTTTTCAATACAAAATTTTATAACGCACGTCTTACTTTCTATCGATCACATTGTGCATGTATGAGGTTAATTATAAGTAGCTTTCCAGTTTGCTCAAGTAGTTATAATCAGTCATTTCGATTTAGCTCGTAATCGCACTCACAGCCCAGTTTCTTTGGATAATATTCATGAAAACTGAATGCTCTCTTTTTCCTTTTATTTTGATATGTTTCAAAGCATGAACGCGCATACCTTTTTTTCCATCATGAGTAGAAGATCTCTGAAATAGACTTTTTTTTCAACAAGTTTCAATCTGTTGTTCTCATGATGTTACTATATTCTCAAGTGCAATGGCTGCGTTGACACAGCTTCAGCTGAATCCTGATAATGCATGCAGGGATGGATGGTTGATACGGGAAATTGGTTAATGATATTCATCTTGTTAGTCCGACATTCGATGGGTTAATGTTTACAATGATAGTCACGCAATGATTCTAAATTCACCCTCTGCGCGATATCTAAGGTATATTGCCTTGTATAAAGGCTGGATAAATTCGACAGATATAGGCTGTCTAAAAATGTGAGAACATTTCATCGACCCTGAACTCTATAGCGTCTCTATTTTTTAAAATGATAAAATTAACTTTATATAAGAGGATGGAAGAATAAGGAACTCGCATTGATCGCCACTCCAGGGATCAGTGAAGAGCATGCTAGCTTAGTTGACCATTACAGCTAATAGGAGTTCGAGTCTTTTTGGGTGACTCACATTTGTAGCCATATACTATTTTAGGGAATCCATGTTGTGAGTCGTGATGTCCATCGATTGTCTGCCATTATTGCAACATGGCCAGCCCACCGCCATTTGAGATTTTTTATGGATTCTATGATGTCTCTAACTCTTGTCTTTTCTCGGATGTACTGTGCTGTTTTGTGGTCTCTCCATGTGAGGCCCAGCATTATTCTTTCATGTGCACGTTGCATGGTTCTCAATTTACGTGTCTGACTCTTGGTTAAGTTCCATGTTTCAGCTCCATAATCGATGGACATCACGACTCACAACATGGATCCCCTGAGACCACATGCGCAACCGAGGCCGGCAAAATGTTAGATGGAGAAACGAGCTAGACAAGTTCAGGAAGTACTGGCTCCGTGACACCCATGATAGAGAGGTGTGGCAAATCCTGGAGAAGGTCTATGTCCAACGACGGACGCTAAAAGACTGATGATGATGATGATGATGACTATTTTAGGATAGGCTTAGTCAAGGATAAACTTACGTTTTGAACAAAAATAGTACTATAAAGATTATAAAAGGTATGAAAACTCAAATGAAGTCTAGAGAAAACCAAAATGCGTTTACAAAATTCTCATATATGAAACGTAATTATCTCTCATACTGCACTCTAGTCCTAGGCAGAAGTACCGGGAAGTGACTTTTGAATCGGAGGCAGAACGTTCAAATTCCTAGGCAAAAGTGTCTATTCATACGTAAATCATCATGACATTTTTAATGGGTGAAATACTAGTTATACATATACTGAACCAATTCTGTCAGTAACGCTTTCATCAATTCTTACTGACAATCTCCGTCTTCGGTTTTAATGCACAACATATAGACTGAGTGCCAAAACTTGATCTAACAAATTCTAGGTGAAAACTGTTTAATCATGAATATTTTTGAGCCATCTGAAGTATTTGATAGTGTATACAAATGATAAAAGTTGATCGATAGAGTGATTAAGTTGCAGTGAAGTCAGTGGGCAACGACAAGGAAAGCCAAAAACTCAATTTAAGAAAAAAAAAGTCTGCGTTAAAATACGACTGTATCGTATCGTTTCATTATCCCCCGACAACCATGAATAGCTCAGTGACTTTAAATGTAATGATTAAAGCAAATTAGTTTTGACATATTTATTAAATGGATCCTCTCCATGATATCAAGTCTTTCATAAAAAGCTAGTTATTAATGAGGAATAGTTATTAAGAAGACGCTGAATTTAAATATTCAGGACTCTGTTTATTTGACATTTCAGTTATTACTCGGCTGTTCCATCTCTACCAGTACATCAAAAAGTGCCAACCGTTTCCTGATAGCGTTATTTTGCAAAAAACAAAAACAAAACATATTGTACATTAGTGGAAATAAATGAAACTGCCAATCTTCTAAAGTAGACCACTGCCCGTGAGGGTCACATCCTCATCGTGGACTCAGTCATGTTGAATCTTGTTCAATGCAATTGGATGCATACACCGACCCTGCTGAGTAAAACACGTACGAGATCCTTTAATGCAAAAACAAGGCATAGTCGGAAGTTCTGGAGTCTATTTTTGTTCTGTATCCAAAACGAAATATAATCTAGCTGCCAGAAGGAAATCATTAGTCTCGTCAAGTCCAGCAGACTTCACGAAGACCCAGTGGCACTCACTCGTTATGGATTGCGAGCTAAGAACATACAGGCGAAGGTCTTAACAAATAAGCAATACAATTGCGTATTGGAACACCCTTTTCTTTTTTTTAAGAACTTTTCCAATTCATTTATAATTGGTTTCTTTCCAACTGGGACGGAGAATGGGAAAAAGGTTAGGATTTTTTTCGAAGTAAGTTATAAGGCATGACATAACAGCGAAAAGTAAACAACGATGTAAGTGAAACGATTAATCCAGAGGAAAGCGTTTATTATTATTATTATTATTATTATTATTATTATTATTATTATTATTATTATTATTATTATTATTATCAAAATCAGTTGGTCCAAACACTTTATTCAAAGTAATCACAAAGAGCGGCTTCCTCCATTTTAAAAGCTGTTTTGATATTAGCATTTATTTTTTCGCGGAATGCGATGATTGGGCGCGGCCTATTCGACACGACCCTTTGGGCACCATCTGATTTGGCGCTAGGGAAAAATGTTGATCGATCCATCATCGCAAATGCATAAGTACACATATGCGAGCAGGAACTCATGTACAACGTATGTCATAAACGCACACACATACGAGCGCACTATATGAAAACACACCACATAATGCACCATCACATACAAATGCCACATGCATATGCATACCATACATCGAAATAATACACACGCATACACACATACGCACACACATACGTAAACATGTCACAAAAGCACACATGCCACAAAGGCATACATATGCACACACACATGCTACTTACTTGTATCCACGTATGCACACACGCATACATTCAAATGCACGACAAAACATAAACACATAAACGCATATACCATGAACAGATACAAATACTTGCCAAAAACATACATACACACGTGCTTTATACCTATACATATGCATATATACGCTCTTTACATGCAGGTACATGAAACATACTCACATGTGTACACCCTTGCTACTTACGCGCACACATGACACATATGCACACACATACACATGCCACATATATACACACATACATATGCCACATACGCACACACATACACACAAGCAACAAATACATACATGTTCACGTGCTACAAACGTACGCACATATACACATACTGCATACACTCATAAGCACATACAATAGTATGTATTAACCACACACTCGCAAGTTGGTAATGATTTTTAATATTTCTATGTCTGTCTCTCTGCCTGCTTAGTGATTAAGACGGTAGCCAACATTGAAGTGAGAACATTGGTTTACTCACAGAATACGCACCGTTATTCATGGCCACACGCGCCATTCACATGCAAATGAATCTGATGAAAAATGTATTATAAATGAGTAATCAGTTTGAAAATCACAACACTGGATTATACATGTACGTCTATGCGGACTGTTTAGTTAATAAGCTAGTCTAACATGCATTCGCTAGTGGATACGATTCTTGTAATGGGCCCAATTATTATGGCCTGGTGCCAGGCTAAGCTGAATTTATCAAATATCAAAATTTATGCACCTACGGAAGTTTATACGTGCTTGTGAATTTGAGAAGGAATTTTCTAAATGAAACAATTGAATTGAATGCCTGGAAATTTATCAGGAGTTAATGAATAATGAGAGACAGAAAAGATAGGTCAAGTTAGTCACTCAATAGAAACTGTCATGTTGCTAATATCTTCCGGTGGCATACCGTGTTGGGTGATCGATTAAAAAATTGGAAAAAGGAGTGATCAATGAATAAGTTATTTCTCTGGCCTTTCGTCGGGCAGTGATCACTGAAAAGTCTGAATTAAAAAAAAAACAACAAACAAAAACAAAAACAAAACAATCGTAAATATTACCAGACATACACTAAGGTACCAATCCAACAATATCTTAGAATGCAAATAGAACCCCTATTTGGGGGGGGGGGTAAAAAAAAACAACAACTTTTGTCTAGACACTATAAAGAGTGAATGTTTAATTTTTCAGCTCTATAGCTCTATTGCTGCAGCCTGTACGCGTGATACATAGCCAGTCAGTAAGCCCGCCAGGCAGACCAACTTAAAAACTGAAAAAACCTGTGTTGAAAGTTTTGGTGACAGTTTTGGTTGACAGTGTCTGGAAGCAGCTCGTCTGATATTATTGTCACCATAAATAATTCAGATTCAGTTACTTACCACATCACTAGAGAAACACCCTGAATTTTTTGTACAGAAATGTTCATGGCAGAAATTTCCTCTCAAACCTACCCAATTTAAAAAGATACACAAGCGAATATCCGATTGTTTTAATGATGGCTGTGTAGAGAAGTGGTCGTTTACTACGGGACATATTAATCCCAGCTGTCAAAGAAAACTCGAGATATATATCTTCCAGGAGCCTTGGAAGGGTTAAAACAAGAAAACAAAACAAAAACTGACAACCCAATTCTCCTGGACATATCTGAACACAGGGAAACTTAACACTGTTTCCATTCTTAACTCTCCTTGCTGTCGACCCAGAATGGGTTTTGATAGAACCGCGCCTATTCACAGGGTAGCAGAGAGAGGAATCCGGAAAATAAGAGCGAGGGACAGAAAAACGATACTATAGCCTCTGTGTGTCCTGCCAAAAAAAAAATCGTCCGGAAAAACAAGCAAATCAAACACACTGAGACCGAGAAATGGGTGTTTGAGAATGAGATAAAGAAAGAAATGGAGGAAGTGCATTTTATTTTGACATTTGTAAGATAAAAACAAGAACAGGAATCACTTTTAAAAAGCAGCAATCCTATCTTCCTCTTCACAAAAAAGCACGAACCCACACGCAAAGGCAATATATGCACGCATGCGCATTTTAGTTTTTGCGGAGCTTTTTGCAATGACAACCATGAGAATATTGATATAGCCCCCCCCCTCTATCCTAAAGCATAACGCCCTAATAAACACATCTCATAAAGCGAAATGACGTAAAGCGAATAAGTAAATACCATTAATTTGCGTGAAAAGATTTTGAGCGTTCCCATACCTCAAAATTGTGACGGTAATATGTTAAGCTGAGTCATCGGAGGTTGAAGTGATGTAAGGTTCAGGAGACTAGTGCATAGGAGAGGGATAGGATGATGGTGTGTCTTCATATCAGTTCGCTGCAAAACAAACTCTAAATGCTATTTTTGCCTTCCGTCTTTTTCGTTAAAGCAAATACTGACGTAAAGCGAACTTTCGAAAAATGAATGATACCCGGGTACCTTGAGTTGGTTTGAATTCTTCAAGTTGATGTATTTTAAGGGTACTTTAATTTAGTACTTCTGCTAGAATGTGTCCGTTCGGCTACTTGAGGTCAAATACAAACAGAATCAAACTTTTTGCATAATATAGACGGAGGAAAATCAGATCATTATAATCGAGGTGCTAAAAAGACACAGCGGTTACATCAGTACACACAGAAAATTTCATGGTGATATGTTGTGCGGTTTCCGAGTTACGCTATCACGTACAAAAAGGCAGACAGATGGTGAATTATAGTAGGATAATGCATTTTTGAATGGTTGAACAAATAGCCGGAAACGCTTGATCAAAATATTATAGGCATTTTCTGCGTTCGTTATCTGTTTGTGTAAACATTATCGAAAGAGGGCCAAATGGGAAAGATAAACAGGTGTATGTAAATGCATTTATTGAGTACATTCGTGCGTGTGTATGACGATTTCTGGAAAGTGAAATATTTTTATATGAGATTTATTGCCTTCACTAATTACCTAACGGTTATGGCTGGCATTGGACGTGGAAAAGGTTGGCGTGGGTATCTACCATGATTTTTCGTTGTTAATGAGACCAACAAATATAAACTGGTTTCATAATTAATCTTCCCACCTTCCCCATGGAGATGTAAATTTATGTGCTCCAAAATGTAACCTACACAAAGTAATATATGACAAGTGGATTAAGAAAAAAAAAAAGAATGTCAACCTTTGTTATCAAGTCTATTGTGAAAACATAAATATTTGAGACAGAAAAAATGCTTCAAAACAAATTAATCACTGCTTAAGGATCGTTTGGCGAAAAAAGTCATCAATTCCAAGTTTCCCGTACTGTGTAGGGTTATATTTTGTTCTTGGTTCATGTCGACTAATTGCAGAACAAATACAATTTTTTAAGTGAGTAACCGGCCGTCTTTTTTTCCTACCTTTCCTTCCAAATACTTGGGCACAGTGTTGGAGATTATTTACTGGGAGTCAGGTTTAACGAGTCATATTAAGCCTTAAAACTTGACTCCAAGTTTAATCAGACGATATCTAAAACTTGAGCTGATCTTTAACCAAATGCGATCTCATGTCCTACAAAAACTGCAATAAGAAAGGGGAAAACATCTACAACCTGTGTGTTTTTCAGTTCAATGGTTAGGATACTGAATCAGTTGTTAAGAGGTTTCAGATCTTTTCTTTCCAGTAGAAGCTGGTGAGTGCAGGCCTACCTGAATGAATACTGAAATGTTCTGTTACAAATATGTTAAGTATCTGCTTATATTACTATTTTGCCTAAAACACTTTGAAAATATTATATATATATATATATATATATATATATATATATATATATATATATATATATATATATATATATATATATTGTCAGTCTGGAAAGCTTTGTACAGAGACAGAAAATAAAGAGAAATAGACGATAAACAGGAAAAGAAAAGTTTGCAAGAAATCAATGTGAAAATATTTAAAAAATCAAACTGATGATGTTGGTGGCAGACTCTCGATGTGGAATTTTCAGTATAGAATCCTTTTTATTTTCATTATTATTTCTAAAGTCTTCAAAGATTTTTTATCTTTCTTTTATGCTACTCGATTCTTCTTGAAATCTTCTGTGAACACAGTCACTGTCATAGAAAAGATCGAGTAAGCAGAAAAGGAGAATATTCACAGAGTACTTGAAGTAGTAAAGTAGTTGAATAAGAAGAATTGGAAGAAAAAAGAAGAAAATAATGTTATCTCAAATGCAACGAAAACACGTAGCAGACAGTTTATAACTAATTCCGTTTTTGCTATTTTGATTTTCATACCAGCTTATCATCGTCATCTACTTGAGAGAAAAGTCGATTTCAAGTCAGTAAATATCGAGGAGTCCTTTGCTGTTAAATTAAATTCGACATCAAGTTAGATACGAGAAGAGTGGGTGTTGGAAGATTATGTTGCTCCAGCCTTCCTACCTTGACAATCAGCTTTTTACACGTGCTCAGACATAGATCTTTAGCACGGTTGGAAATACGCCACCATCCCAATCGCAACAAAACTTCAGGAAAAACTGATACCAGCAACTTTTATAAAACTGTATTATATAATTGCTGCATAAGTCAGGTCCCATTAGTATGTACATATTTGTACTGAATTCTAAATGGTTTCAATCAATAACTATTGCTATTTTTGTAAGCTGTCAGCTATTTTTCTGTTATTTGAACCAAACAGACTCGAAAAAATTCGAAGCAAATTTCCGTTAAATTATTTTCATTTTGTCCGTGTAATGAAACAAACAGCTCAACACAAAATATTGAATTAATACGCATACATAACACAGAATATTCAAACTATATTTCATTGTTAAGCAGCGATCTTGTGCTATTTCAATTTGCAACTCAGTCAGAGCGAAATTTATTTCCCATGAGATTAACTTATTCAATGAATTTTTAATCAATTTCTTCCGTTAAGGTGCAATTTGGGATTATTATTGTCAATTTTCACGTAACGCTTCATCGGGCGCTTCCAGCACACAAAATGCAGAAGTCAAGTTTCTGGAGTTTTATTAGCCTTGGCTTAGTTCAGCACAGGGCCAGATAAGGTAAATTTTTGCTTGAGAGACTGTGTTGTACCAATGTGCCAAAAATATGAAGCACCTAACAAGGAACGAACTCACTACAGCAGTAATGGCTATCTTGCTAACCAAAGCATCATAGGGTAGGGGACGTCTTGATCTTTTTCAGAGCTTGTACGACCCCCACCAAAAAGGAGGCAGAAGAGAAGTTGTCTAATGTTAGAGTTCCGTAGTTCATTATATGAGAAATATGTCAGGCAGAAATTCTTGACGTTAAGTATATTGGAAACAATTCATCAAGCAAGAAAAAAATGTCTTGAAATACTTCGAAAAAATGAATACACAATATTCTAACTCAGTGTTGATTTGTATGGCAATCAATAATAATCGAATACAGCTCACTCTTTGCTACTATTTCTGAATTCAGAAACCTATTAAAAATCTCTTATCCCTTGCTATAAAGAAAGAAAATCATGGTTTGTATTCGTCATTTATATTACAAATTGATATGATACAATATTATATAAATAGTTGTGCAATTAGTGAACATCACGTGGAGTTACTCAAAATGAATTTCTGAAAAATAATCTTTGGGTTAAGGCTGATCTGAACTACTAACATCTACAAGTAAATCATGACGTGTAAAACAGGGAAATTCTGCCTTATTTCTGTGCTGTTTACTAACGAACCAAAAGTTGTGAAAAAGGCAATGAAAACGATAAAAAAATACAAGTGAAAAGTTAATCAAAACTACCTGTGGGTATTCGTAATAATTCATCTGTCGATTGGCCAATCAACTCATAGGTTTCCCTGTCTTTCTTGGAAAAAGGAGAATACACTTCGTGCCTTACTGTTCTCTACACGATCACGTGACTGTCAGTGTTATCAATTGATATTCAATTGCGTTTACTTCTCGCCTGAAATGTGTTTATTTCGTGCTTCACTCCACAAGGCAGACAATTACTTGTATGTATTGAGAAAAAGTCGTGAGTCGGATGAAAACCAGAGTCCCATTTACCTGAAGCCAGACAACTAATCTAGGCGTACGAACAGTGATTCTATGAGTTCAATGCCACCATTTCCTCCGCCGTAATGAGAATCTGTATTGGTTGAGTGGGTCACTGTTGTTCGGGAGACTAACTTGTATTTTACCAGGATTCAGTAAAATCAAGTCTTTATTCGCATTGAAAAAAATGTGCTGGGGGTTTATATAAACGATGTTGGAAAATAATTCCACATATTATCACATTGTTATCAACAGTGATTCAATATCAAAACTATCTTACTCGCTACCTCAGCCTGATCCTAATAAAGCAATAAAGACATTTTGAGAAGCAGACGAATATATTAATTATGTGCGCCGAATCAGAATGAAAAACACTTCTTAGGAAGATTTTATAGCGTCAGTCTTCCTAGAAGAAGGTTTGATTTCTATAAAATTAATTATTTACAAACTGGCTTTTGCAGAATTTGAACGTTCACTATCGACACCAGAAGCAAACTTGCGACTGATAATGATACTGACAAAATATTTGATAGTACAGACCTTAGTCAACAATCGCTTAATTCACTTCTTATGGTTTGCAAAGCCACAGTCGGGGATGTACCGAGTAAGGATCGAACCCATACTTGCAATGGTCTGCAAGACAACCGCGCTAAACATCGATTTACTGCATGTACCCACGCCAAGGCACTGTGTACATTTGAGTCAAAAATTTAATGAATATCTTTTTGAAAAACGGTGTAAGAGTAAAATAAATAAAAGATTTGTAGTTTCGAATTTGTAGCACAGGGATAAGGCTAAATAACCTTCCTCATTAATTTATGATTTTACCTTTTATTGATGTAATTGCGTTTCTCTGTCAGCAAATGAAAGCTTCCTAAGCCGCAAATAATGATTTGTCACCCCAAGAGGATCTCCTCAGTGGGCTACCTACACACTTTCGTATGATGGATGTTCTAGAAATCGGCCAAGGTGTGTGTCTGACCTTATCCCTTTCAGGGAAGTTGAGAGTTGCTATCTGAGAGACAAGCCCCCAGGAACCAAGCTTTTATATTTATCATAATTAGTTTGTAACAAACAATAGCTAGAAATTCTCAGTAAAGCCAAAGTAATAGGTATTCATTTGCCTCCTAACTTGACAATAAGTATTCATTTGCCTCTTAACTTGAGGCCCGACACACATGTGTGTGGGTTGTAACAAATTGCCCAGCGCCACCAGCCATTTTCGAAGTCGTCAGGATGATCCCACTGACCCTACTCCTTCAGTGTTCCGGGGGATGGCCAATCCATATAATAATCTATGATCACGAATGACCAGAGATTAGGCATAAATACAAGGAAAGTATAACAAGTTACGAATAAGGCAATGTTAGGCATGTTGTGATCCGTTGCTAGATAAAATAAATTCATTGAATATCAACTCTCGCTCTTCCTCAAGGGTGCATGATGCAGAGCTGTGGTGAGTTAGGCACTCTTTCCGGCAATCGACTTTAATTCTTGGTAGGTATTCCACCACTTTGTACTTGAGTCTGACTAACTAACTGTTAATTGTCTGACTACACACCTATTACTAACACTTCTATCATTTTTGCAACAATGAGCAGTACAATTGAGAGGAAGAAGAATGTAAAAAGCAACAGATCAAAATTATATTCGATGGTCAAAAACTTTCAGAATCATTATATCACTACAACTGGAGAAAATAATCTTGTAATTTTGTCAATTCTTGATATTTACCAAGTTTATTTAGTCTGTCACAAGGCCATAAGTGGTGGTACCCCTTGAGGATCAAACTCTCTCTTCCATTTACGCAACTAGCAGTGATCAGTGGTCAGAGCGTCAGGCAGTTTCCATCTCCAAAAGCCCGGAAAGAACCAACATCATATGCCATCAAACAACTAAAACAGGAAAGATTATCATGGTTTTTGATATTCAAGCTTAAGCCTCCGCTCGGTATGAAATTAAAGTTTTTGTTACAATGTGCATAAAACAATAAAACTTTGTGTTTGGGATACCTTCTGTTCCAAGATTTGGTATCTTTCTGAGCTCATTCAATGAAGGAATCATAGAAGTGCTATGATAAATTGTGTTGGTTATTAGGAGGTAACAAAAAATCAGTGGTCTGGTATTTTTCAAGTTCTGAACGATATTTTCAGCCTAAACTAAATTAATGTAATCGACGTCTAATTGCAATTCTTCTGAGTATGAAAAATATCTCTCGTTGCACTTGTGTTTAAATGATCCCTTACTAGTCTGAAAATTTGTTATCATAATTCATTCTAGAAAAAAAATGGAGCAAACTATGCATTCAGTGGAATTTTATTAAATCGGTAACACTCAAATATCAGTATTATTAATATCAACTCTTTTAAAAACTGCATTCGAATTAAGCATTATAAATATCGAGCTGATCGATAAAGTATATAATACTCTATCGATCGTCCCAGAAAGTGGACGGACGCTATTGTCAGAGAAACAAGATGGCGTTAGTGAAAATGAGCTTGGTAATTGCAGGCTGCGTTTCATGGTCTATTTGCTTCGCAGCTGAAGTGAACGATTGGCTGGTTGCCGATTTTTTTGTTTGTATTCTACAGTACACCAACACTAGGCTGAAGCAGTCCAAAATTTCAGTCATCCTCCTAAAGCTTTGATTCATTCCGATGATGTGATCAATTTATCGAACGACAGGATATTTCTTAAAATATTTTTGCCTCGATAGCGGGGTAAATGTCACCAGCCAGAAGTATTTTCCTTATGATTAAGTAGCTGAGGTACCAGGCGTTGCCCCCCCCCTCTGCAAAAAACTCCTCCAAATCTAACAACACTGGAAAGCAAATGATATTTTATAGAGATTTCATTAAATCAAATAAGGACCAGCATGTGCTCCTGGGAAGATATGAGCAGGCTAGGGTACTCACTCTTGAAACTTTAAAAATTGATTTTCGCTTAAGACTGAGGATTCATGTGCCCACCTTTGTCTTTATTAGTTCTCACGTCAAAACGGGCCTTTAAATTATGCTCGGGCTTTGTTGCATTGGGATTAGGGTTAGAGATAAAGTTAATTTTTCTTGAGCAAAAAACCTATTTCATTGTTAGATTAAGAGAAGATTCCTTAGAAAATACTAACAAACTGACATAAGCACTGAGAGAAAGAGATATTCACATCAGCGGTTACCTATGACGAATAGAAAGTAAGGGTTACTTTAGCAATATAGCTGTATAAAAAGAGGTTCTTTCTTAGAAAGAGCCCCCTTTTATAAGAACTTAGAATATTTTCTTCCTCAAAATTGATAAATTTCCAAAAGGTTCGAAGGTCAAATATATTGAAAGCGCATAAAATTAAAAGAAAAAAAAATTCCTTTGTCGGGTTTTGAACTTGATTATATTTACCTTGTTTCTAAACACTGGTGTAATGTTGCTTTAACTGATTGCTTTTGCAATAAAAGTTGTTTTTTCATGTGAGCGTGAACAGAGACTGCATAATCGATGATTTTCATTTTGTAAAATTCCAACTAAAAAGGTACACTGTAAGTATATTGAGACCTGCTGATTATAAAAATATCTCTGTTTTTATTCTGTGAATATAAGACTACAAACACTCTTCACTACTTTATGATATAGAGAAATATATATAAATAATTGAGCACGATAGCGTTTCTTTGCGTTAATAAGAACTCCTCATCGGTACAGCACATGACATATAGCGTTAATTCACAAGATTCTGTAGTATTGAATTGACTCAGTGACTTAATTTAACACTGGAGACTAAAATCATATCAAATTTAATGAAGATTCTGTCCCTGGTCCGATGTATCAGACGAAACATCAAATTCATTTCTTGTTGACGAAATAGCTATGTGCAATAGGCATATGATTCTTTTGGTTGGATAGCGTTCAATATACGTAGAACACAAAAGCGGGCCTATAAAACTTTTTTTTTTCGGGGCAGCGGGCTAAGTTTAATTAAGCTGAGTGCTTAGTTGGTTGCTGAGGTGATTCTTCTATTTTTGAACTTCCGTCAACAAAGCAAATGAAAATTGATGCAAACCTTTTCCATCATAAAAAGTGAACAACTGATGGAAAAAAAGCCAGATCAATGATGTATATAAGTACATCGATAAGTCCGTTGGCAGAAGATGAAAAAAAAAGGATCTATCTTACACAAGAAATATTTGTTTTTCATCATAATGCCCCTCCTTGTCAGTGCACCCAATTCTACGATGAAAACTGAACATTTATCAGTAATAGTACATATTAACATTGATTGAACATTATACAGTGACAATTTCAAATCAAAATCCAACTGATATCTGCGTCTCAGGCTGCAGATTTATTGTTCCACCCTCGTACGCGTATAACAAACCGATTAATTCATTGTTGGATAGATTCCTCCATATATTCACAACCTCTAAAGTTTCTAGATTTACGACTGTTTCCGACCAGTTTTTATAAAAAGTGAAGTACTAGGGCTGCCTTCGATAAGAAAACTCTATTTTATGCAGGTCTTGTCGATGCTTTGTATGTTATGTCATTTTCTGAGAAATAATGAGTACCTTGGGCCAGTGGTGTAGTGGATGAAAAAATGAGGGGACGCAGGGTGTAGCGATTCACTGAGCGAAAAAAAAACACTATAACTTCAGGGGGACGCCGTCCACGCATGTCCCCTTAGTACTACACTACTTCCCGAAACCGATGAAACCAACCTCTTCACCAAGAATATAACCAATACTAAACTAGTAAATCTGATGGTAGAATCATTGGTAACATATGAGTGAAAGTAAAATGAAGCAATAATCAATTTGTCAAACGACAAATTAGCTATTTTTATTTAAAGAATTTGAGATATGAAGAAGCACTGAGATGATTCAGAATACGAAACTGTTGAAGTTCTGAGGTTAAATATTCTTATAATTCCACACATTTTGGTGCCTCTCTCATATACAAAAGGGAAAGATAAAAGGACGGAGATAATTGTTGAAAGAAGCGAGTGAATTTCAATTAGAGCAGACGGACTAGAAAAAGTCGATACTTGTATTTTTTTTCTTTCTCTCGAGAATCGATGGAGAAAAACATTTGAAACTTTACAAAAAAAGCTAAAGCACCCGTCAACGCCAGCAAAAATTTTCAAAGAGTACGATGAAAAAAAACTAGTTTCCCTCCACTTTTGGCCTCTTAAAACAGAAAAAAAATTACCTTTACTTTTGAGTTCTGAAAAAAGGAAAAAAAAGTTTACTTTCACTTTTGGCACGATAAAAGGGAAGAGTCTCCTTCCCATTTCGACCCTTCACAAGGGAAATTCTCCATTCATTTTTGACTCCTTAAAGGGAAGGGGTCCTGTCGTCACCCTTGAACACTTCAAGGAAAAAAGTCTCCTTACACTTCTGACTCCTTGAAGTGAGGAAAAATTTTCCCTCACTTTTGAGTCCTGAAATGGGAAAAAGTTTCCCTTCACTCTCGACGTTTCAAAGAATTATGTACAAGCATATAAAATAAAAACAATAATTATATGTATACATGTATATCAAACGGAGAGTAAGGGTGCAGTTTAGCGTTATAGTTATATTGCAAAACCCATAGTTTTTTCTCAAAACTTTTCCCTTTAAAATCTTCACTCAAGTCCATTAACTATGCATGCTAAATTTGATTGTTTAGGTGGTTGCTATAGCGCGACAGACAGACAGACCGTGTGACACATCTCATGTATACAGATATGGATATCTGTAACAATGAAAGAAGTTTCCTGGCAGCCAAAAACATACTTTTTCAATATTTCCAAGTATTAAGAGGTGATTAAGATAATTCTGTTCAATATTGAACAGATTTTTTTAGCCTTACATGACATATTCAGATCATGTCCATCAGACAAACACGAGAATTTTGGTTTGTGCAGTATAACGCAAAAACACAACCCTTCTTTAACCAACGGCACGACCGATTTTCCTTCATAAATTTACTGTTTATTTTTCCAAGTTTACTTTTTTCTTTCCAAACAGCAATTTTTACACTGTAGCTCTAATATGCAAGGATGTGTGTCTTCAGGGAAATTAGCTTCCTTCAAAAGCTAATTGCACCACAACTGTTGCCTTCCGAGTAAGGCTCAAGAAGCTAAGAATTGCTTCATCCTCACGACTCTCATAAAAGAAAGGCCATAAGCTTCTGACGAGTTTACTATAAAAAGGACTTCAGTTTTACATTTCATACCAACAGTAAGCAAGGAAGTAATCATGAGAGAGGCACACGTAGAGATCATTAAGCTGGTAGCATCGGTAGGAAAGTGGAACAATCTTCATCCATTCTTATTTTTCTCATGCATACAAGTAAGAAAAATGTAAGCCTGTGCCATGTGTTTATGTAATTTTAAAATCTTGGATAATACGGAACGAAAATATTTCAACATAAAATAGAAAAAAAAAAAAAAATTAAAAAAAATTTGACGCTGTGGTACAAAATAGCTGTTTATAGAGGGATATACCCACATATAACAAAATTTTGTAAAATAAGATTCAATTTTGCAACTGCATTAATATTTTTTCATATATTTTATGTTAAGATATTCTCGTTCAGTTATTCCAAGTTTTTCCAATTGAATCAACACATTTATCTTACTGTTTCTGTGTTTTTTTTAATTATTGATATGTGCGTACGAAGTCCTCGAATACAATTACTATTGTTAGAAGAATTTTTGCGAGTCACAATAAAGGCTTTCTACAAGATGATGATTAATCTCAGAGTTTTACTCAACTTACTCAAATTAATGTGCCTGCCCGGTATTCATACATGATGTAGATATTATAGGTAATGATGGATGTAGCTTACCTGTCGTGAGAATCAATATTCAGGGAGTTCAAAGCTAACTCACACTTATCTCAGCCACCGTTGAGCTCATTATATATATATATATATATATATATATATATATATATATATATATATATATATATATATATATATATATATATAACTCGAGCTAGACAACGCAGATAGAATAAACAATTTAAAAATGGAATCGAACCAGCAGCCGTTAGGGTAACCACTTCAATGTAGCGTTGCTATTACCATTGAGCTAATCAGCTGCTGTTAACATTTATCGGTTTCTGCGATTGTTAAAAAGAGTTTCAAGTCTGCACAGCTTACAGAAAATACCAAAGATAATGTTGTTATTAATACAATCAGCTGGCCCCAAAGATTTTATCCAAAGTGATCTCAATCAGTGGCTCCCTCCATGTATCTTTTGCTTAATGTTATTAGCAGGTTATTGTTATTTTAAAAAAACCCAGTCCCAAAGTTGTCATAAGTGAACTAGTCTGTATTCACTAATCCTTGAGTGGTCTGACATAAAGCTATAATAGTAACAACCTAATGATGATCGAACTTACAACCATAGATTTGGAGGCTGGTTTGCTACGAATATCTTCATTTATAGAAGAGAGGAAGAAAGACAGATTAGATATAGATACGGGAAATCAAAGAGGTAACAGATTAAGATAGAGATTAATATGTATGGATGTTTAACTTTAAAATGTTCGACACAATTCTACCTTTGGTTTGTGACACTAATATTTTTTTTAAAGGAAAACATTTCTAACCTAACGAAGATAAGATTTGATAGTCGTGAATCGAGGTTGTATTGAATCACAAGACTAACACCTTTTTTGATGTTTAATGTATAGCAAGTTAATAGCTAGCGTGCCAGAAGAATAATGGTTCAAACATTTGATTTTAAACCTGATGCCAATTTGAGTTATTTGGTACGGTTGCCATAGGGAAAAAACACGGTCCTTTAAAAGATTCACTCATACCAGTGTACTCATTAATTCATCCATCTATGCATATAAATAGCCACGAGTGCTTTTATAGAAAACTGATGCTAAGTATTTGCAGCAGCTATAAAAATGATGAAAAATAGAGTATCATTTTGATGATGATGATGTGAACGAAATCATTTGCAATTTTAGAATCTGTCGTACTCTTTAGTACATGAGATAAAAAATCAAGAAACCTCATTCTATTATCGTATGTTGCTCATATTATATTTATGATAGCTTTTTAAATATTTGTAGGAAGAGCTCGTCAAATCTGCGATACACTCATTTTATAAACATCTATGAATGTTCTCTTTAGCTCATATATGATGTATACGAAATCAGTGACTGGTATTTATACTCAGCCGACACGGAGACACTGTTATGCCACGGCTGCCAGGAAAAAGAAAAGGTGCAACCAGACTTACAATGACTGCTGCTACGCTCTGAATGAGACAGGCGAAAGTAGCAGAGTGCGTCGAAGAGACGAGTAGAAGAAGGTGGTGAAATGAATAGATATAGATGATCGATATCGTGGGGCTTATCTTGTCTATCAGCCGGCTGTAGATGATAATTTATACACATAAATACGAAAACAAATCAAGACCCGAGACATCGTTAAATTCTACGGATTAAGCTTGTTCTGCCCATTTCTTCGCATTGGCTCATCCAGTAAATATGTTCCTCGTTCGACTTCTAAGCTATACGACGTGGGTTAGCACTTTAGAATTTGACTTTTTTAATACAGTGATACGTGCGACAATTCCACCGTACCACTTCACAATTATACATATAAAAGTACATTACTGTTGGTAATGAGTGTATCAATTCCTGATCAATGACAACCCCCATTTTTTCTTTTCTTGCTTCCCAGGACATTTGAGAGCGGAAACTTACTAAGACACATCTTAGGGAAACAAACATAACAAAACTCAGTATTTAATCATCATCTTACCACCTACCGACAAAAAATTGTTATCTTTAAAGTGAATGAAAGTTTTGAAATATTAATTTAATAGATCCTACCATTATCAGATATCACTGATTATAAGTCATTGCATTTTTAGATAATAAATAGAAAGCTAGTCCAGATGATTACCATTACTGGAGAGAGTTGAATTTCCACAGAGTGCCTCACAAACGTGGTTTTGGATCAGACTAAGCTCAGCTGAGCGACTTCCTTGGAGCAGTGGTTAGCAGATTGGCTTAGCAGTACATTCCCACATGGTGGCCTTGTGCCAAGCTAAACTTACTTAATAGGTTTTTTATGATTCATTTAATGATTATTATCCCTTTACTCAAAATACAGGAGCTTTTAAAAGTATTCCAGGTCAAGACGCATCAAGACAGAGGCATCAGTAAAAATTTAGTACGGACTGATGCAAGTTACGATTACGTTCGGTTAAAAGGCATGTCAAAGAAACATCACTGTGGTAAGAATATTTAAGTGAATTTGCACTAATTGAATAATTTGCTAGAATCAAAATGAAACCTTTATTCATTTGAATTTACAAAGAAATACCGAATAAAAATACTTAATTGGCACAAATTCAGTCGAAATATCCGTACAACACTGATGTCCTTTTGACTCTTTTGCATTGATGCCTTTAGACCAGTCGTCATACAACAGTCAACATACAACAAATATCCTAATCGTTATAAGGCGGAGCATTACACTAAAAAAAGAAAGCTTTATTGATGCAATCATTAATTTTGTAATTTCAATGACACCTACTTAATCCAAAGGTATATGATAAGCGTAACAGGATATATAATCACTTCAAGCAATTTACCAATTTTATAAATTATCATAATTCAGTGATATTTTCTATTTTACGTACGGGCACGAATGAGAATAACAAAAGCAGTGTCATAGAGTACGAAGTATTTTTTTTAACTCATTAAAACGTAGACACATTCAATAGGTAATGAGATGATAGGAAGGTCATGGTGTCACGCTGGTTATAATTGTATTTACATCTATGCTATGAATGCGAGTGGTGTGTTTTTATCTCGGGACATCGTGTGGATTTAGGACAAGCTCTTCCGATTTCATGCTGTGAAGAACCCAGAAACATTAGAATACGTCACACATAACAAAACAGGCACTTTTGGGTTGGGTTTTTGAGTTGAAGGATATACAATTCAATCTCAACGAAGTAATTTACACGGAGAAGAAGGAAAACCAGCTGAAACAAGAGTAAGATCTTTTCTTTTCACCGGTCGGCCTGATTGGTTTACGTCTCTTCCCCGGGAAGCTTCTTTCGTCGGTCAGTTTTGTTGGTCTATCATAATATTTGCTTACGTTCATATCACATTGACTACACCAGTTGTCCCACGATCACCGAAATAAAGCCACGTCGATATTGGTTTGTACTTGAATGGGTGACCAGGTACCGTCAGAGAGCAAGGGTGCTTGTTGCCTCTAAGTCTAGAAACTTGTGATATGTGCAGCCTGGGAAGGGACAGCAGGTGCCGTAGACCGAGTAAGGGCATTATATATATATATATATATATATATATATATATATATATATATATATATATGTATATAAGCTCAGTGTATATCAAAGGCGTTTTAACGTCGAGTCGAATACTTGTTAATCTTGTAAGTCATAATTAGTCAAGTGAGTTCCATACTCACCGGGCGCTTTACACTTGTGGATATATACCAGGGTAAGCTAATATTGGCTGATCTTTCATCGTGAAGTAGTGGTCAGCAAGCACTTCTTGCAGATTGTTGTAGTGGTTTTGAACATCGTTGGTTGAATCACTCTTGGCTTTCTGCCGCACCGTCAATTTGAGTATCTTCCAAAGGCACTTCGACATGGATGGTTTGTAAACCATAAGTGCTGAAGTGAGATCAATCTTCATCAGGTAACCCAAAATTGCAGCTGTATGTCAATTTGAACTAAAATTAGTGAGTGCGTCGCTGTGAAGTAGTGTGTACACCAGGCAAAGATTGGAAAATACCAATGGTGTTGACCTGCATCAGAAATTCAGTGGGCGTTGCACGGCAGCTGTGACGTCAACTCCTTCTTATTAACAATATAATTTGTTTTAATCAAGAAAAACAAAACAAATTTGTACGCCTTTCTGCATGGATAAGAAAGAAGCGACACGCCACACCATCACGGCAGTAATTAAACAGCCATAGCGTCAAAATTTGAAGTCATATAAAAAGAATTCCATTGGCGTATTAATATGGTCAAAATGAATTCTATTTATGACATTACTCTCGCTTTCCACCAGAAAATATAAAAAATAGAGTAAAATAAACATCTAGAAAACATCTTAATAAACCCATCAGAATGAGGCCCCTGAAGGTCAAAAAAAAAATTTTTCCCAAAAGTCAAACATCAAAACATTTTCATAGTGGAGTACTGATACCGATTTTCAAGTCCGCAGAGAAAACGGTATGGCCTGGAGCGTTGGAACAAACAAAGACACAAACAAACACATAAATGACCACACAGACACATATACACGTGCATATATATATATATATATATATATATATATATATATATATATATATATATATATATAATAGATAGAACCTTTCGCACTTTTTGATGGCTGCGTTTGGTTTGTTCAATATAAAACTGCAATGGTTCGGGATCAAAAAGCTCCCAAATTTCTGGATCTTGGACACTTATTCGCCACTATTTTTACTATTAACTGGAACACATGGATTGTATTTTGTTTCACATCACATGTCAGATAGGTATTAACTAAGCTTACCTTCATCAGGGAAAAGTATGGGGCATCAAGTGGTAATGGTTTACTAAAATAGCTCGTTAACATTTGCCTCGCAGCGAAGAGTCTAGTTACCCATACCATCCCAATATCAACGAATCAACTTAACATGCCATCATCACCATTGTGGGGGTCTATGAAGTGTCAAAAATCTTCTCCTGATAATTTCATGGTGATTGCTTATATGCTTTACGCCGTTTCGGCTTATGAAAGACTTTTATAGGAATGATCTACCTTTGGATAACGGAGGAAACCTGTATTCCATTTTGTAAAGGTAGATGTATTTGAACGAGCTTGGTTCAGGCTACGAGATCCAGGGTTGCCAGGAACAAATTGTATAATTACGCAGGAAGGTTTTTGAAAAGTAACAAACTTTGCTTGAAATAAGCCTTCAATAATATTTTTGTTAACTAGGATTCTATAGGTATTAATTTTTCTAATAATTTACGATTTGATTCTGCTTATTTTTTGTAGTTCTATTTTTTTTTCTTTCGTAGCTATGGATGAGAGTAGGCTTGTTTGAATACATACATACTATTTTGATCATCCAATGTTCATGTACAATCCATCTGCGTAGTGCTTTTAGACAAAACAAATTGTAAAAAACATTCATTAACCACAGTACCGTATGGGTATAATGACTTTTTTGTCTATGTTTCAGTTCAACTTTCATTTATTTAGCACAAATCTATCAGATATATCATTATTCCATTTCTGATTTCATGTTGTATTTCAATTAATAAATGTGTATATTCTGAAGACACTCGCTATTAAATGCTGGATCTTGTTAATCACACAGATTAAGATTAAGGGGTTTCCATTTTGCATAGAATCCAATTTTAGATGTTTTTAGAGGATCACAAAGAATGTCTCAATTAATTTTCCTTGTTTTCTTTTTCAGTTTGAAGATGAATAAATGAAAAAGTAACTACTGTCATATAAGTATAAACGCGAAATGGCTCTTACGTTCTTTTAACCAAGTTTTGTCTTCAAAATACTGAATAAAAAGTTAACCTCTAAATTTCCTTTTTTAGAAACTTTTATCTCTTCAATGCTCAAGGTAAAATGCTGGTGAAAATGTTTTTCCACCATAATTCATGTGAACTTTTGCTTAAAATAAGCAGAATTAGCTTAACATTGTTTAAGTTTCCTGACAAATTTGCTAAGGTAGCAGGAAAGTAGCGGGTAGCCAAAATGATGAAAAAAGTGGCCAAAACCTTTCAAAAGTAGCCTAATCTACAACTTGTAGCTCTAATAGGCAACCCTGCTCTGCCCCGGTCTTTACTGAACCATGCCTGGTGCAACTCATTTTGCAATAATCAAATTTGCGTAATTCAAAAAGCGTGTATGTTAATTTAATTTGTGAAATCTAGGAGTCCTGATACTGATTATGAATAACGCCCTTCATTAATTTCTTTTATTAAAATCGCAGGTCTCTGTTTTTTCAAGAGAATCAGTTTCAAGAATGAGCATAAACACCCACGCTTCACCATGCTAAAAATGTCACGATTCAAAGTGTGGAATGCAGTTGTCCTCCGTAGATTACCATCTCCCCACGGGATATGGCGTCGCTGTCAAAGCGGGTTGCTGTCCAGCTGATGGAACTGACACCGTATAGGATCGTCCCAAAGGCACATCTGAGTGTTTGTACAGAGAAGGGTAGAGCACTCTCAGTTTAATGAACTGCGCTGGGACACAATTATCTAAGCTCATAAGTTACAACAACAAAAAATATCCAGTCAACCAAAATTGAGGAAGAGTAAGGTTTCATAACATTGCTAAGAGCTCACTTTTTTCGAAACAAATGTGGGAGAATTGAATTTAAGGTAATCGGTACAGTACTTCTCATTCCTCTTTAACATGATGGGAATAATTGTCATGTATATAAAAGTATACGTGTCCACTCTTGATACATTTTTACTTGCTTATTACGGTTGCATTTTCATCACAACACTCAGAGTCGATAATCTCTTCGACCACGATACAGAACTGCGTGCAATCAGAAATAAAGTAGTATCTGACAAAGTTTGAAGTATAGCCAAAAATAAACAAATAAAACATCACAATCGTATTGCCCCGGTCGTATTTTATCATTATTAATGTAAAAAAATCAGTTTTCGCAAGATGCTCTACACTTGTGGCCTTGTGCTAGCTTCGGATATCTTGTTGCCTGTCGTTTGTTTGAGGTAGTTATACTTTTCACTCTGACACCGTGGTTGGTAAAAAGCTAGAAATTAAAATGCTGGTTTTCATGGCAGGTTGGTAGTCAGTCAGTCAGGCAGGCAGGCAACCAGTCTTCGTAAGCTATTTAGCCTTGTACTGGACTACACTCATAAAACTTGCAAATCTCCGTCTGCAGTCGAGACATGCAAAAAAATAAATTATATATTAGCCTGGTGACCGGTAGCCCGTTCTCCAGGTTGTCCCAACCAATTCAACTGAGAGGAGTAGGGCCAAATGTATATCGTGATATCCGTGACAAAGAACGGAGATCCGGATACTTCTTTTCTTTTTCTTTTTCTTTATTTTTTTTGTCTTCTTTTTTTTTTTTGGCTTCTTCCCACATGAAAAAATCGTGTCGTATTTTGCATCTGTGGGTATGCAAAATACTGATTCGATTTTGAATTGAAGTATCGCCAATGTCACCATCGAGGACTTGGTCTGTAGCTGTAGCTGTTCGGACTTAATGGTCTTTATTGTCTTCATTGATCTCTTTATCTCAGCATATTCTTTTCTCGATCTTCCTCTCCTTAACACAAGACTTTTGCACCCACCAACTAAAAACCATACTTAATTTCAACAAGTAGGCAATACATTCGAATACTAATAATATTATCGATGAACTCTCCTGATTATTAATTTCATTAACTACAATTACGTGCATAAAGTATCCAGCCATTTGATATCAACATCAAATAGCCAACCGAGGGCAATAGCACCCTCGTCCTCATATGATATCACATACTTATCCCAATGTCCCTTCTACGCTTCAAAACAGTTTGCTAAGTCCTATTTCGGGATCACCATTAGCTGTCTCATAGCGGTTTCCTTAATTTCATCTACGGTCTGACACCCCTTCAATGAAAAAAAGTCACAGGGAGTTAAATCAGGGCAGTAGAGGGGAGGGGCTAGCAAACATGGATTGTGTGATGATGCACGAGACGTGAAGAATGAGTCGTTTGTTCATTGTAAATGCGACGGCCACACAGTGCGAAAGTTTAGTAAATGACCTCTCATCTGACTGAGTAACTTCACGGGGGAGTCACTATGCATGCTAATTTACATCAAGGCGGTGCAATCGGTTTCCAAGACATTAAAAATTACTGGATATTTCCGGTCGAACCAGGTAATTTTTTAGACGGAGGAGAAGTTGCAAGTAGGGAGCGAAAACCAGTGTTAATTTACCAAACTCTGCATAGTATGATACCAAGCCACAAAACAAGCAGTTTGCAGTACCTGGTATACCAAAGCGATCACATGAATACTCGGACTTGATGGAGCACAAACTAAGGGTAGTATATTTCTATAGAAAAAGGGAGAATATGTTCAAAGAGTTTTATAGAAGAAATATGTGAGATAAAACAGAAACATGTGGATGTGGACCATGTACCCTCTAATAATTTCAGTCGGTGGGCGCAAAAGTCCTTTGTTAAAGAGAGGAAGATCGAGAGAAGAATATGCAGAGATAGAGAGATCAATGAAGACAAATAAAGACCATTAAGTCCGAACAGCTGAAGTCGTAGACCAGGTATTCAGTTCAGTGTACGCAGAGTTTTTAAAAATCGTTTAACATTGTTAAGTGAATTCTAGTTATTTATCGACCTCCGGTTACGATTCCTCAGAATCAACACATGCATACACTCTTTAAAAGTCTCGTCGTAAATAATCGCAGACTTTCATCATAAACCGTGGCACGCGTTCCCTGGAAACACATTTTATATGCAGACAGCTAACGGAAAGAGGAAAGAACAGCAAGAAAGCGAATGAAGATAAGAGAAGGAAAAAGAAAACATAGCTGGCAATAAAGGTATGAAAAATGTCTGTTTATGAGAAGGAGACGTAGACCCGGCACAGGAAAACAAAAGGATAAATCAATGGAAAAGCCGATAAAATACCAAACTCCCACGTCGGATATTGCTTCATTACGTTCCAGCGTCTGGTTTGTTTTATGACAAAGCCTAAAGAATCTTACAGGTGAAGTTTTTTTTTCGTAATTTAGTTGATTTTAAGAAAGGGACTACTAGATAAGAACACCACGAGATAGCTAAAGAAACTACCGACCAAAACGTTGTGTGATACTATAAATTAAGTATCAATAAAAATAAAAGGAGAAATCATGAGTTATTCAATGAATCGTTTAAAAGAATAACCTATTAAAAATCAATTATGTTTTGCTAAAGTCATTTTAACACACACACGCGCGTGCAGGTATACATATATATATATAAAACAAAATGCATAGGTTTGTCTGCAAATATTAAAATATACTTATCTTTCATTCTGTCACACGCATACTCTCTCTCTCTCTCACTCTCTCTTTCTCTCTCTATCTATCTCTATTTCTATCTCCATCTGTCTCTCCACCCCTCTCTCTAGTCCTTGGAACTTTTTTCACGTTAACGCTGACAGAGATTATTTCTCTGATAAATTCTGTAAATTTTATACAACATCAAATCATCTTATGATGTTATGTCATTAAGGTCAGTTTGTAATCGGTGTTAAGTTTTCATGTTTTATCGAGAGTTTGATTATACATATATACATGGAACACGAGGGTAGATGAATAAGTCTATAGCCTGACAATTAGGTGAATTTTGATTCAGAATTTTCACTATGATTATTTGAGAAGCATTAGGTTAAAGGTGTTGATAAGGAAGGAGGTTTTGTAGAAAAATATTTATTATAAATTATAAATTATTTTTCATCATTAGGCAATCGTTATTGATTTACCGACACGTTTGTATCTGAGAATACCCCATGTATACATATATATATGTATATGGATTCAAGATGCAGAATTTGGATAAAAGTTGGGTAACTTTGGTCCCATGAATGCAAAAAGAATCCTGTCTATCTATTTTTTCTGAATGTTTGAAATTTTCTTTCCTAGTTCATCTATTCATCTATCTATTCATCTATCTATTTATCTATCTAGTTAGCTAGTTTTTACGCCTCAACTTGGAGCAATGGCTAACAAACCAGTTTTGCAGACAATAACTACAAACAAGTGTGTTTTACACTTGCAGCTCTATGTCAGACTAAGCTTATGTCCGTAAATTACTATGTACAAGGTTGGACAAAACTCATGAGGGGGTTTTAAACAATTTTTTCTACTTCAATATTCTTCGCTTTTCCTCTTCTGGGATATACAAAGAAGAACTTGGGAATCCATAAGGGAAAAGAACAAAACTGAGCAACGAACTGAAATGATATAATTTTTGCTTTGAATACCATTTATCAATTTAACCCATATTGCCGCTCTTTGAATGTGCAGACACCGCCATCTTGATTCAATGATTCGCCGCATTTAACAGTTCCAAACATGAAATTTACAGTCTTTGTTAACAGGCCAAGGACTTTCCAGGACTTTGTGCCAACCTGTACATAGAAACAGTACTGAATACTCAGTGTTGTCAGAAGTCCCACTATGGACTAAAATCGAGTTATATGTAAGCCTATGTGAGTGTGTAATAGAGCGCTAAAGACATACAAATTAATACTCAGGTATGTATTCCTGTACGTGATGTATGAAATATGCACATATGTGCACAATATACAGGAGCAATGTGTAATCAAATTAGTTTATTCCTTAAATAACACTTTTGATTCAGACATATACTTCCAAATGCTGCCCTCTGTTCTTACGTAATTGCCTAAAAGAGAGGGGGAAAAAACAGGAGCACGAGCGTGGGCGTGGGGCCAGGATATATATATATATATATATATATATATATATATATATATATATATATATATATATATATATATATGGAAAAGGCAGTTAAGCTGGTTGATATAGGTAATTATATACTTATATTTTCATTTCCTATACTACCACTTGTTGCACTAGTTACTAGCATTATTGCCTTCCCTCCCCCTTTTGCTTTTTTTTACAGGGATGTGATTCAGACCTGGACTCCAATTTACACAGGCTGCTATTCTATCGGGTTACCCCTTTGAAAGGAAAAAGGGAGACGATTTGAGGCCTTTCTTCCGTACTGTATCATTTACAAAAGCACTGGTTCACTTTTTTTTCCCAAAAATTAGTGCACTGGAGTTAAATTGAAAATTTATGAAAAAAAGCATCTATTGTAAAATTTTCAAATGTACTACTTATTTGCGATAAGATTTAGAATATAAACAGTGTAACGAATAAAAAAAGATTTTATGCACGATCTTATGTGTGCAGATATATGTGACCGTTTGTTAATTTAGTATCTATAATTACAATATAATGAATCCTATTTTCATTTTACTTCAATAGGTAATTGTGTGGTTTAGCCACGTACAATTGGCGGAAATTTATGAAGTGAAGCAGTAACAATACAATATGTATTTTTTTTAATGTCTGATGAATTCTCTTATATATTTTTCATTTTGTCGTCATTTTTAACCTTAATGGAAGTAGAAAAATAATTTTAAAAAAAGAAATTAAAACCTCGTTCAAAATTCCCACGAAGAACTAAATTCCAGTTATAAGTAAGTGTGTGTGAACCTGTAATGGAGCTTAAAAGAGAAAACTTTTTTCCTGTGCTGGCAATCCATAAGATCTGTTTTCTCCGTAACAAGAACAAGAAGAATCCTATCCTAATTCGAGGGAGTGAACTCTTCCCTATTTGTTTACCCCGTCTTGTCAAACAAAACCGAAATATAAAAGATAGCATTCCCCGTTATGGTGGCAACGCGACTCTCTCAACAGCTACGCCAAACTGACAAATCTTATATATGTACGAATTTATTTTTTTTATATAAACAATACGAAAGTTGCAGTCATCATAGCCTGTTGAAATAGAAGTAGGAAAGAGTTTGACATCTCAGCAACCAGGTTTATTGTATTTATATTCATATGATAGCACGTAGTTATATTATTGATATATCTCTCTTCAAAATGAAAATTTATTGACATCCTTTATGATTCCCTATAAACATCTATAGTTGGATTTTATGCGACTGGAAACCCCTGAATCTTGAACTACATTTGAAAAAACAAGATCTAACATTTGATAGTGGTTATTGTAAGGTTACTTACAATTAGTAATTGGGTTACAGCATAAAATAAGGTAAATTCGCATTTCACGTACATAGAATAGTTCTCTTAGAAGAATGTTTTCCTTTCAATTTCAGGCGCATTCAACCCCTTAGACGTTCAATTTACAATGTAACTATAATGCTAAACCGGGTACTTCATTTCTGCCATTTTAACAAAAGTGTGGACAGGTTACACTTGCAGCAAGTCGCACAATGTTAAAAAATTGAAAGAGATAATAGAATTCATACAAAATAAAATTTGGATCAAAGGGAACATAATTCATATACACCGTACTTCCATCTTTATTTTTGCTTAGATGGTGCAAATCGAGTTCCCAGTTTAGAATTATTGTGGTTACATGATAACGAGGGAGCATTGTAACCTCACTAAAAGTGATGATATCGTTACTAGTACATATGTGTGTGTGTGTGTGTGTGTGTGTGAGTGTGTGTTTGCGTATACGTATGCGTGAATGTTTATATTTGTAAGTACCCTCTGACATTAACTTGCAGTCCTCTTTGTGAGAATCACTATAAAATACACCAAAGTGTCGTCAATCTTACATCGCGTCCTGTTATCGCATCAGTGTTGTTAATGGCTGATAGTATGCTCCTTCGAACAACACTTGCTTTTAACTTTGTTAGTTGATCAGTTACACCCATGCTTCAAACAGGAAACTCCTACGATATGAGGCGAAATGACGAAGACGAAACTGCGAACCTTTGCATCTGCAGAAAAGGTCAATATATGTAAATTAGGAAGAACGATTATTAAGCTAAAAAAAAAAGAACAAGCTTTGCTTACTTGGTCTTTTCACATTCAGAGAGTACGACCAAAATAATGGAAATATTCAAAGCCATCGGTGAATTTGAATTCGCTGCAATTCCGAGGTATTTTCACAGCCAGAGAGCTAATGCTTTTTCCTGCATAGAAATCTACCACGATGAACAAGTCAGAGGTTGCGGTTGATAGTAAATAATTATTGATACTATGGTAGAAATTCATCATTGGAAAAATATGAATGTATAAAAAATATTGGACAACTCGCTGAAAGATGTTGTTGAGAAGAAACTCAAAAGGGCTAATGGAGGTAGAGTTCTGTTCGATCGTTATGTACAAACTTCACTTAAGATCTGACCCAGAAAGAGGGCCGAGAGCATTGTTCCTATCAAGTTTCGTGTGTAAGAATCAGTGAATGAAGGATGAATTTGCATAAGGACTCTTCTATCTGGTAGCAATACTAGAGAGCAACCGACAATTCTTTTTGAAGATACTCTTTTGGAAAGGTTTAATGATAACCCAAAAGAGAATGATATGTTTGACAGGGATTATTGTTTCATCAAACTGACCAAGATTGTTGAGTGATAATATGAGAAAACTCGATCACGAAGAAGCCAATTTGTTTAGATGCAGCAAGATCAGCTCCTGGCACTACACATTATTCAACTTAATTGAAAACACAGAGCTCACTTACGTAAGTTATATTCCCAAAAGTACATGACGATGAGGTATCAATAGGAATAACAACAGACCTGACTCGTTTTTCGTGTCACTTCTATTGAGAATACATCCATGTCAATATCAAATCTGTTTATTCTCGGACTGCCTGCAAACCAATCATTTTAAAGCATACTAGTTGCACAGTTTCTTCGAGTTAATTTTTTACCCACAAATCAACCGAAGAATCTGACATTTTTTTCATTGACCTTAGACTTGATTTTCCACGTCGTACACAATCTCGCTTCCATCAATATTATGAATATCAAATAAATCAGCGTTGTTCACATTGTTGAGACTAAACGACATTCTAGCCGGTAGTGACACCTAAATGGGCTATTCCATTAATATACTTAGACATTTGTTACTTGGCATTCCATGTTCAATTTCCAACCCGCTCAACTACCAAGCTGTCAGACAAATTGGACCAGATCCAAATGTTTTCCCCTCTCCCTAGTTCTAATCAATTCAATGATCTTTCACGTTGACAAATACTAAATCCATCTCTTTTGATTACTTAATACCCCTAAAATTATTACAAAAATATTTGAGTAAATATACATTACTCATTTATTCTATTTTTATACATATTCTTCAATTTTCGTTGTTATTTCATAATGGTTAAACTGATAAGTTTCAACGAGATCAGTATGTCTAGTCATGGCTTTATCAAATTGTCTGAAAATTTTGGCAATTTTGCCGCTTTGATCGATAATTCTTACAACTAAGTAAACGAATTTTGATATAAAATCAACAAATCTCAGAGTAGCTCGTTCTAACCATATATATATATATATATATATATTTCTTGTCAATGTAGATACAAATTTATCCAATAGGGTGCAAGATCAAGCCCCACAGGGATACCTATAATCTGATAAAATAATTCATTACCTAAATTAAGGTAACTTTCCACAATAAGATGACTAACAATTCCCTTAAGGGTACAATACGTAAAGTAAATTTTGTCTTTCTTTGTTTCACACCAGAAAGTTCAAGTGTTTGTAACTCCAATATATTTACTATTTCCATCCTGCAAATGCCAATTCTATTATCTTATTCAATTCAAGGTTTTCATGGAGATTTTTGCATAAAGACTTCAGAAATTGTGGGTTCAGATAGATCTAACCTCTTTTGATATCTAATGTTTCTTTAACGGGCATGTAATTATTTACTACGAGATTATATAATTTACTTTTGATATGGAATGTATGTATTTGATCGTATATTAAATCAAAATCATCAGCTTTACTAAGACGTTTATTTCTACAAACTCAAGAGGCTACCATAAAATGAGCGCCTGTGGGGTTTTCGTGCATTTTAGGTATCCAGTACATAATAGGTAACTTCAGTATATTTTCATCTGTCCTAAGTCTCAACTTTTCACATAACACGATGTTATCAAATATGATATTATTAGGTTCACAAGTAGATACTTTCATACGTGAATAATGGTTTCCCTATCAAGTCTACTCCAGACAATATTCTATGAATATAATGTGTTTTTACTTATAAATACTATATTATTTACTACTTTATCAATCGGGACTATAACAAATGTATTTAGAAGTTCCAGGAGATCAGCTAATACTTGAAAATTTTTAGGCATTTCACCCAAATATATATATGTATGTTTTTCAGGAGAGTCCGAGATGAAAACACACACACACACATATATAACTATATATGCACATATATATATGTGTGTGTGTGTTAACAGATCTTGTTATACACATAGGGTGTTTGAGTATGTATGTGCATGTTTGGGCGTTGTACTTAACTCACCGTTGCCGACCATTCCGAAACGTTTGCTTTATTTATATTGGGACCAATCATCATTCCAAAGGTATTTTTCTCTTCTTCTTCCCACCACCTACCTTTTAACTTTTTGACATTTTTTGTAGAACGACTCTGTTTCTCTTCTTCGTCTAATCTCCAATTACTCGTGGTCACGTGAAGAACGCTAATTCAACCCGTCAGCCTTGTAATTCTTCTGCGAAATTTCAAAGACATTGCTTCTTTCTCCTACGTCCATAATCGAGCGAGCAGCGCCACCTGTCTGTGTGATTTCCATTTCCAATGCCTGCAAAAGCGCGTTTTGTTTTAGCCTTAATTTACAGGTTGTCCTGTCAGCAAGCAGCGCCTCCATGAGTTGCGGTAAGTCTGAGGCTTTTATGCGAGGCAGGTGTCACTCGTTACTGTGAGTAAAATAAGGTCTATTTCCAAATTATACCAAATGTAATTCCACCATGGACTTGTCTCATGCTAAAGTAATATCTATCTATCTATCTATCTTGGTAGAAGTATCTGCATGTAGGAATATACCAGTCACTCATTGATAGGGTAAATATTTTGATAAAAGGTTTCTAGAGGGTTTGTGCTCTTAACTATTTACCGTTGGGATTTCAGATAGGGACAAATAGAGTCTATTCCCGTCTGTTCGCGTTGGTCATTGCTTGTATCGTGAGCATTATCTTCATAAGGTGCTTACTGTTGTGGGCTCGTGCCTGGCTTGGCTGAGCTAAGTAGATATTTGATTTGTATGTTCTTTTTTCTGCTTTCGCTGTGACCGAACGTCAAATGGCACCGACTTCTTTTCTCTAGCTTAAGCATTTTTTTTAAAAAAGCTTCACCGTCTTAAATATTACTGACGGGGCTAATAAATAGGAGGTAGACGAGGCATCGTCCTGGGTTCCAGAGGGCTGATGGGGTCCTAAAAGTTTCCTTGAAAGAACTACCTAAACTTCTGAATCACGATATGTCCATAGATAAAATAGGTTGGCTATTGTTTACTGACGAGCGATTATTGTATGGCGAGTTGAAGCAGGGTGGCTGAAGGACGGGGGTGTTTGCGTAATGTGTGTTGAGGATCGAAAAAGATGTGCACCTTTTAAAATAATTCCTATTGGAGGCTCTGATCACTATTATATTTTTTATACCCTGTCCCCTTTTATGTATTTACATGTTCATCTAGGCAAATCTCCAGAACCTTTCCCAATGTCCCAGCAGACACTTGCACTGCTGCAGCCTAGACAGTCTTAACTCATCTATTATCGCTTTTAGTGTTTTGCACGCTGTTCCAAGTGCGATAGTTATTGTGAACACAGCCTTAATTTGGGGGTAAGGTCCAGGTATTTTTCTATTTTTTTTTCTTTCTTTCATCTTCATGTGGTCTAATGTTGCAGGTCTAGTCCTTTCGCTTGAATTGTGTGGTCAGTCGGGATCTCATAGTCCGAGAGTATTTGACTTATTTTATTTTATTCGTATCTCCACATAAAACATATCTGAGAGTCATTGTTGGGGACTAAATGACATCAAGTTCCCAGCACTCTCCTTAATATTCACGCTGACTTCAGCAATACTTTCGTTTGAATAAGTTCGGTTATTCCCCGGGTCTCTTTCTTTCTTTTTATCATTATTGTTTCACCCCCACCTCCATCCACTTTGCTCTACTATATTTCGTTGCACAGTCTGCCTACCAGTTCTTCAGTTCAGTATTTTGACTGCAATTATCATTATTTATCATTAGTTGGTGGCTTTCACTTGAGATCAAGTGACAGTAAGTTTTTTCAACATGCCGACATTCTCTTCAGAATTCTTACTGATTTTAGTATTGTTGTCATCTGGATTATTTAAATTCTTCCTCAGATTTCAAATCCCTCCTACCTTTTTGCAGGGCTCCTGCGGACAGCTCCAAGCACGCTAGTAATGGTTGGTACAATGGCAACCTTAATATTCTACTTTTTTAAAGTTCTCTCTGAAGAGGCCAAATATTTTCATTTTTTCACTTTCTTTCTATTTTACTTCATGGTCTGCTACAACAGCAGATAGATCTTGTTTCCATTGTTTACGATGACAAGATCTTGTCTCCTGACCTGGAATGGGTAATCCAGTGAGTGCCCTAAAATTTTTTTATTCCTATTCTATAGCATAGCCTTGGTTTGCGCAAAAACCGTTGGTCTGCATGATTAAATCCAAGTCGTCTGTGCAATGACCACTGAATATCTGTTTTCATTCAGTAATTTCCATTTTGTACTCAGACTGAGGTAGTTTTCTGTATTCGATTGACAGTTTCGGATATTTCCTATTCCGCTGTGTCTTGTCTATCAGAACATTTACATTTGTTCTAAACACTTGTCCCTTGGTGCTATTGATAATTATTTGTCTAAGTGTAATCTGTACAATCATGCCCAATCATTTCTCCTAGAGTTTCCTTTCGTTTGTCTCCATGAATATTCATTGAGATGTTTTTCTTTCCATTTTGCCTACTCGTTTTGGAGTTTTCTGATTCACTATTTTTCCTATTGTCAACTCTGTTGCGACTTCTGGTTGCTATGATGAATTTCAAATGAATCTACCTAGTGTAGACCTAGTATTTATTCGCCTCATCACCAGGTCCATTTACGGAGGGGTCCTACACTCAGCATATGCTACCAAGGCGCTTGGTTGACCAACGGCTCAACAACTTTCATTACCTTGTGAAGTCCTCCAGTCCTTTGATAGACAAGTGGATGTACATTCTAATGCTAGCTATCCCTTATCCCTGCACTTTTTTGCACATAACCATTATTACGAGAAACACAAGCTCTCATTTTCTTGAGTAATATGACCTCTGAAATCATCAGTGATTTTATTTCGCTAATTCTATCCAATCAGATTTTATCTTCGCCGTTATTCAAAAATGGAACAATAATGCTTGATAAATGTTACATACTTTTTCGCCATTCTTCTTATTAGGAGCGATCAAACATGAACGCTTACTATCTGAAATCCTGGCGTTTGATTTGATATCTTTCACAAATACGTTGGCTTTACAATTGTCATCACTCACTGCTCTTTGGATTCGGAGTCGCAATTGGTAAGGAAGAACACAGAAGAAGAACACAGGCGCTGAGTGGAAATATAATTAAAAGACAAGGTCATTCAGATTACATATCATATTTTGTAGGTGTATTTTCATACTGAGTATCTCATAATTGCCCCGATCTTTTTTTTAAAGCAACACCAAATTAATGTACTATCAATATGTTTTAAAGGATTTCCCCGAAAAGCCTCCATAGAATCCAACGTAGTTTTGAACGAGCAAAGACGGTTTCTATATATTTTTGGTCCTCCTTTCAATTACTCGAAAACTCGATCAATGCTGTCATGGTGTCAATATTGTTGCAGTCCTTAGGGCAAACAGCCAAAGGGAATATTTTCAACAAACACCTTTATGATGGCTCCAATATTCTCGGTAAATTCCCTGGTCACATACTAAATCTATCTTTTCAGGGGAAAAAATCAAGCTTTTTTTCGACGCCCAATGCGACACACGTGATCCATTTTCTTTACCAATGAGTGATTCGTTAACGTCACAAAATAAAGGAAATATTTATAATTGTACACAATTCACACTGTGAACACAACTCACATTGGAAACGTGAGGAAGATCCGAGATGAAAATGAGTACAATTGACAATACCGCTAAGTTTTATCAAGGGCAATGTGTATGCTCCTTCTGGAGTGAAACATCCTGCTGTAAAAAACAAAAACATCTCCCTCTAAAAATAAATAGTCGGTTTTATTACGAGACATCCTTTAGCTTGCGGCTTTGATCAAGACGAATGTGTACTATGAGAGTTTTCAGTGTTGACATTTCAGCTGCTTTGATTCCATTGTATTTTGTCATTATGAAATGGAATTTTTCGCGTTAATCTGTAAGTTTTTGACTATTTGGAATATCTTTTTGAATAATTAGGGTATTTTGGGGATTATTTTTTAAGAAGAATTATAAATATAATTGATTACCTTTTCCTTGAAAAATCATTCAGAAGATCTGTTGGTACTATAATAAAATTTCCTTACGATATTTCTTTTGTTTTTTTAAATTAAGGTAAAAACCAAAAAGTGGAATTAAAAAAAATAAAAGCCAAGTACAGTAAGTAATACATTTTTTAACCGAATTTTGGGATGGAGAATGCATTCATCAGATCCGTGTCATAATCATGCTGGCATCTTTTAGATTCAGGGCGTGTCGTATGAATCATTAGATTAGATTACACATTTGTGACAAACATTTCTTTTCTCCCAAAAGACTTATATGTCCTCGGTTTTTGCTCGACTGGAAAACGCTCAGATAACCGGCAAACCCTCCATGAAAAACCCTCAGTAAATATAATAGATAAATGACTTAAAGGATGTAAATATAATAGATAAATAACTAAACAAATGAAAAAAAACAGTGCATGAATAAAGAATGAGGAAAAGTTGAACTTGGGATCTAACCAAACGAGCCCAAAATGATAAGACTGGATTTTAACATTAATGGAAAACACCTGTTTCTGATAAATATACTGTCAACTGATACTTGAAGTCGAAGACATTTATTTTCCTTATTTTCGTATGCAAAATCATTTGCAAGTTAGGTTTTGGATGCATTAAGACATTGCGTTATTCACATGATCCACACCCAAATCCTTTGTTGACAACAAGCGCATATGTTAATGCTTATCAAGTATTTTAAAAAACTGACCCATGGGACGTTTTAAATTTGTGTATCGAGCGGCATGAAGAAAAATAGAATTTTCATGAATTTATTTTGTGGCAAAATCCTCATCTTTCTTTCTTTTAGAGAATAACGAGCACACATATGGTTGTAGCCTGTTCTTTAGTTATAAAATCTGTGACATCGAAATCGTGTGACAATGGCAAGATAAGTCCCCAAAACGCGGAACCAAAAGATTTCACTCCAAAACAAAACCTCCAAGTTTCTTTCGTATCTTTCACTTTGCCATTTATCTCATTTGACTTTGTCGCGGACATGCCACAATAAAAAGCAGGAAAAATTTTGAGGATGACCCTGTGAATATCTTTTGTGGCAAAATCCTCATCTTTCTTTCTTTTAGAGAATAACGAGCACACATATGGTTGTAGCCTGTTCTTTAGTTATAAAATCTGTGACATCGAAATCGTGTGACAATGGCAAGATAAGTCCCCAAAACGCGGAACCAAAAGATTTCACTCCAAAACAAAACCTCCAAGTTTCTTTCGTATCTTTCACTTTGCCATTTATCTCATTTGACTTTGTCGCGGACATGCCACAATAAAAAGCAGGAAAAATTTTGAGGATGACCCTGTGAATATCTCGCTAAAATTTAACGATATTTTGAATGACCAAAAAAGGCAACATAGAAATCTATCGGATACACACAATCACACTCTCAAATGCACACATACACATCTCTCTTTCTTTCTCTTTCTCTCCATATTTATATGTATATAAAATCAAATGCACGAATTCACATACATGCAAATCAAAGATATTTATTGAAAGGAAGTTAAAGGAAATTGTTGAAAAATTGTGAGAAAGAGAAAGACAGAAATGATTAGGAAGGCCAAACTCACGACAAGCAATGACCTGTGACGTCGGCTTGCCTTCCACCTTTATTCAGCCTGCTGGTACAGCACATGTATAATTGCAGACTTACTGATGTGCCCATGTGTATATAGATTGGTTTATTTTTTTGCATATACACACATACACATCTTAGTTATATGCATATATAATTTTATGTATTTGATCAGATTATAGACGTTACATGTAGATAACAAATTTGGGGAATCATGGGAAAAATTAAATGACACCAGTGCATTAAAACTCTGCTTACCAACCGATTTGTTTCGCCTTTCATTTAGTATTTTTCGTTTTGAGTGCAGGATGAACAAAATAAATATAATAGAGGTTTCGGTGGTTATCGAGCGCATAAGTGACTTATTTTTAAAAGAAAAATGCCCTGAACAGTATAGTTCACGAAAATTGGGACAAATTTATTCACTCGAGAATAAAGACGGAAGGGGAAAAGATGAGGGGGGTAAGAAAGCGGCAACAATAGAAAAAAGACTTCATGGTGTATAAAAGAAAGATATTAAGAATTTAATGAACAAATGAACGACATGGAGGGAGAGAATTATGAAATATGAACAGATAGGTATGAACAATACGAATACAATTTCACCAGAAAATCGACACATTAAATTGAAAAATCTGGCAAAAATTAACGCTTGAATTCTAAGAAATTTCCAATATTTATTTACTTAAGGACGAATTATAAAAAGAATATCGGAAAAAATAATTTCTTCCTCTGATTATTACCATTGTGACGATTTAATTTATCTATACATTGCTGTGTTCAATGATTTTTACACATTTAACAGATAAATCCTTTGAGATATCAATTATATTTACTTTTTTTGATGAAAGCGCTCACGATTTGTTCTAACTGGGAGCCTTACTTCAGAAATTAAAAACAGAAAAAAAAAAATATCTTTCTTCTCGGCGATAGGCAATTTTTTTTCTCAATTTTCATTCAAAAAATTATGATTTTGGCTTTTGGTCTGGAAGAAAATTTTTACTCAATATTAAGAAAAATGAATTTTCATAATTTTTATCGATTACACTCAGTCCAAGCAGTTCTTGAACGCTTTAAAAAAAATGTAAATATGCTTCATATCTAGATGGATTTATCTGTTGGATGTGTAAAAATCAATGAAAACGGCATTGTATAAATAAAATGAATCATCGAAATGATAAAAGGTTTGGTAGGAATCACATGAAATATAATTTTTCTTTTCCATTATTTGGTATAATTTCTTTTTCAAAAATCTTCCTTTAAATAAATAAGTATCGAAAATTTTATAGAAATGAGATAATATGCTGATATTTGCCAGATTTGAAAATATCTCGGGTGTCGATTTCCCGGTGAAAAATAGCGTCCATATTGTTCATACCTATAAAGATAGGAATATCAAAATAAGTACAGTCGAAAGATATGGAAAGAACTAATAGAAAAATCTACATAAGAAGAAGAAGGAATAATAGCGACACGCAGAAAAGCAGTAAAAATACGAAGATAAGAATAGGTTAATGGAAATATAAAGAAAGGTAACAAAGGAAAATAGGTAGATATATATTGTTGGTATCTCATTTATTTTCAAATACTCGAATGTACCAGCTTCTAATGACGGGAAAAATTGTGTTCTACCCCGAATGAGGTGAGGTACCTAATTTCATCGGACTTCATCCGGACTCCAACAAATGGTGCTGTAAACGAACCCAGGAACTTATCAAGTCCATCTGTATCGTGTATCTATCACAGATTTTACAAGTGCACAAATGTACTGACTGCTAGTAGTTAGAAAGACTGTGTTACGTCAATCTTCAGGCAGCTTACTGGCTTTAAAGACCTGCGTTTGAAATCCTGCTTTTCAACAATAGGGTGTCTGCTGTAGAACGATAATTAGCAAGTTTGAATTGTAGATTATTTGCTAGTATACTGGGTTCGATCCTTGTGTGTTGTGATCCAGACTAATATTCCAGGTTTTTTTTTTAATTCTCAAGTCCCAAGGTCACTGATCTTGATGATGACCAAGAGCACTAGATCCAAAACGTTTGGATGATACACATTGAACCTAGACCTACATTCTCTTGTACTCAAAAAAGAAAAGTTATTGAGAAAAAATTAAAAACATTCCTTGTTAATGGTCTTTAACAAAACATGCATTAACTAAGGATAGCTGCCTAGATGCTTATTATTTCAATATATCTGTTTCTGTTTTTTGTCTGCATATGTCCGCATATATGTGTGTGTCAATTCTCCCGATAGTCACTTACGGAGCTGAAACATGGAACCTAACCAAGAGAGAAGCCTGCAAACTGAGAAGCATGAAACGTGTGCATGAGAGAATCATATTCAACCTAAGATGGAGAGATCACAAGACAGCACAGTATATAAGGAAGGAATTGGGTGTCCATGACATCACAGAAACTATTTAAAAAACTCAAATGGCAATGGGCAGGCCAAGTAGCAAGAATGAAAGACAACCGATGGACATCACGTCTCACAACATGGATCCCCAGAAATCACATAAGAAACCGAGACTGACAGAACACAAGATAGAGAGATGAACAACGTCCATGATAGAGAATTGTGGTGAATCCTGGGGAAGGTCTATGTCCAACGACGGACGTTAAAAGACTGATGATGATGATGATGATGATGATGATTGAGTTCGATTCTGTGTTGTGTCCCAATCTAGTGGCCTTGTGTCAGAATAAGCTAAGTAGATATCCCTACTCGCCAGCAACTTACATCTGTTCATCATTCAACTAGTTCCTAATTAAATCATTCACTTCTCTTCTTCTTTGTTTCCGTTTCTCCACTTCTCTCTCTAAGGAAATAGACACTCAATTCTTCCCCTCCATTTTCTCTTCCTTGTGAGGTCATCTCATTTTAATGCTTCCAAGATGCCAACCTCCTTTGGTCCAATTACAGGAAGTTCCAAATCATGTGACAACACCTCGGCATTGGAAAACATCTGCCGACCTACGCCCACGACAGTACGATGACGGCAATTGGCTGAACGAACCATCGAACCAAATGCAACAAACGCTTTTTGTTCAGTGATCGTCTCAACGACAATCGGTAAACGCGTCGCTCTCATAAGCGCTGAAGAATCTCATACAAGAAGAATTTTAAAAAAAACGTTCTTTTTTGATATTATGTACCGGTTGAGTTTTCACGTCTGTACCGTCTGGTGACTTTCATTGGAGATCAAGTAACAGCAAGCCTTCTCGGCATGCTAGCACGCGTTCAGGCCGCCCCAGTAGACTAGGGAACTGAAAATTTAAACATTTACTTCTTACTATGTCTTCAAAGAACGATTCTTTTACAAAAGGTTTTTATTGCGGGAGGGGGTAGATTAACAATGTTAGTTTATGCTAAACTGGTCCCTTATTCTGTGTCCAGCAGCAGTCAGGCCTTTTCTTTCGAAAACTTTGACTTTTTTGTGATCACAGCCCAACAAAAGCCAAGAGAAGTAAGTTATCCACTGATCACCCCTTTCATAGTTTTTTTAATTGATCACCATTAACATGGCATGCTACCAAAAGATATTGGTCTCATAACAATTTCTATTCAATAACTAACCAGTTATAGTTAATCTTGTTATCGCTTCAAGATGACATTAATTACCAGAGAGCTCCAGCTAATACTTTAGAGGTCTTAAATTACCTTGAAATTACATGACAGGTAACAATTTAAAAGATACTGATCATGATAGTGATCGAGAAGTAGATGGGTAATTCTTACTGTATCTCCATAGTTGCATGAATGAAATTGCTTCATAGTTCTGTCGATTGATTTGACGTTCGTCTGGGCTTGATATCCCATTCAAATCAAAACGTTATCATTTTTAATAGAAAAGTAATTATGAACTCATTCATACTTTTCTCTCCCCCACCCCTCTCTCCCCCTCTATCTATCTCAAATATATATAGTGTGTGAATACACCAAAAAGTCCGTATCCTAATGATAAAAAAAGGCATTTACTTAACGCTGCAACTATCCATTTTTCAACATTATACAGTAGAAATTCCGTATCGAAATTCAGCACACCTTTTCATGCTTTGTATTTATTGATACACACACACACGCACGCGCACGTGCATGCAAACAAACAAATAAACAAACAAACAAACACACGTACACACGTATCTGTGCGTCCGTACAAACAAAATGACTAGTTTTTTTTAGTATAATGTTGAGTACTGAGGACTATGGGATTGTTGCATTGTCAGACAGTACAGAAAGTTACCATTAGCAGGAAGCTTGCCGCTTTTCTTTCCAGGTATCAAACAAAGAAATCCCACTGCGTTTCAGTTCGACACTATTTATTGATATTCTGGAAGATATGCTACGTATCCTTCGCGCAATGATGACGTTCATTGGTTGCACTTGCGAATCGGAGGAATAGCATGTATAGTTTCGTTTTGATTAATGATGATCAATTGGTGTATAAGCCATCATTTTTAGTCAGCAATGCTGATTTGGTTTCATCCCAACAAAGCCTATCGATTATCCTCTCGAACTTCTACTGACTTTCTCTCTAAGGAGTATCATCTTTCGATTGATCCCATTGAACGCAGCGAACGGAGGGTTCGACTTATCGATTACCGAATATCTAATCATTTGTGTTGGCTGAGCTTCCATTGAATGAGGTGACCGTCAATCATAGTCCACTTGAACATTGGAACGCATTATATGGTTGGAGATTGTACAGGCATGAAAGAACACAGTATCATCATTCTCACCCAAATACCGTGTGGTTAACGACTGTTTGCTTTCTTTTATGGTTCTATCAATCAGAAATACAGTTAGAGGGAAATGTATGTCTTTATGTGTGCAGGTACACTCTGAACCATGCAACGTACACATCAAAGAATTATGCTGGGCCTCACATGGAGAGACCACAAGACAGCACAGTAGAATCGGGAAAATACAAAAGTAAGGGAAATCAGAGAATCCATAATAAATCTCAAATGGCAGTGGGCTGGCCATGTTGCAAGAATGGCGGACAACCGATGGACATCACGACTAACGACGTGGATCCCCCGAGATCATATGCGCAACCGAGGCCGGTAGTGTATTAGATGGAGTGACGAGCTAGACAAATTTAGAAAGTGCTGGCTCCGCGACGCCCATGATAGAGAAGTGTGGCGAATCCTGGGGAAGGTCTGCGTCCAACGACGGACGTTAAAAGACTGATGATGATGATGACACTGTTTTTCGAACTTTCGCTTTACGCCACTTTATCGTTTCTACGAAAAAGGGTGAAAAGCGACCATAGCGTTCACGATATGTTTTGCTGCGAGTCGTGTTTTGCAGCGCGCAGCACTCTCTCTCCCTCTCTCTCCCTCTCTTTCTCTCTCTCTCTCTCTCTCTCTCTCTCTTTTACATGCCCATCCGACCACTCTCAGCCAAACACCATCATCACAATTTTCAGCTAAAAAAAAAATCCTCGTATGAATTAATGACGATTGCTCCTTCGCTTTACACTTTTTCGGCTTACGAAAGTTTTTTTCAATAGGAATGCTCTGTTTTCGATCTAAGCTCCCTTGCAACTATCAGCGAAGACAAACAGACAAGCGAGATGGTGTAAAATATTTTGATAGATATGTCAGTTATGGCAAGGTTAAAGATACTATTGAAAAAGAATGGTATTCTTCCATTTTTTATTCACGGTATCTTGGCGTGGTCCATTGAATTCCAGTGAATACGTCAAAGAATAAAAAATACTTTATCACTTATACTTTTTCACGGTCTTTGCTAATGCAGTCGGTACCATATCCGCTGGGAGATGAACAATTCAACTGTAATATAAACAAGCCAGAATCTATATAGAAGCTTTTTGCTTCAAAAATTATTCCCCCAAAGCCCATCTCCGAATTGGAAAGGGGCAAATGAGCGTGGCAAATATGACAAACTAAACAACCTTTCAGTGGAACAAAAAACATCATAAACGCAGTTCTAATCTAGCGATCGATAATCCGATTCTGTCTATCAGTCCATTTCTGTTAAAGGTTAAAACACTAATGTTTCTATTGAAAAAAGAAAGTAGACATTAAGGATTTTACAGCTGCTTTGCCAACATTACCTTCATGAAGGTAACTCCGATTTGATGGCTACAAACAATAGGTTTTCAAAAAACAACATTCGATTTTACTCTATGGTAACGGCTAAGTGTAAACAGTATAGGACTGAAGGAATTGTTTAAGATCAATATAAACTATAGATATCTCTCAAGTTTATCTTAGTCGGCTGCAAGGGCAAATGAGATAGAGGGGGCTTTCATATCTTGAAAATTTATATCATTAGCTTATACTTTGGCAGTAAATATGCGACGACTTCAGCCAACAGTCATAAGTTATTAGTTATATAACCATCACTTATATATTATTTTAGTGTTCTTTATTCATTTAAAAGTCTTTTAAGCTTGTGCATAAATTCTTTTAGAATTCAAAACGTACCTTTTAAACTTCAAGAATTCAAATCAATTTTACTTTGAGCTAGGTGAACGAAAAAAAGACTGAAGATCTGGTTCATTGGGATCATTAGCAATACCTCCCCAGCGCATTAAAGTTTGATTAAGTGCACACTCTAATGTCTGCGAGTGTAAACGGGCATTTTTCGACACATCTATCGCGCACGATTGTGTCCACGTTAAAAAATTCTACTCTCGTCGACAGGCAATTAGCCCGCTGTGAATAATAATAATAATAATAATAATAATAATAATAATAATAATGATGATATATGCTACTTACAAGCACAAGATTTTTTTCATTGCTCACCTGCCTTGTCCAGAGACAGAAACAAGCAAAATTGGCAGCGAACCACCTAGATAGGGAAGAGACAGACAAAATCTACATTAATGACTAACTGTTAATAGCGAATTCGATTCTCATTCAGATTTCCACTGATATGCCTAGTACCAGAGTTGGTGTAGCCCAACGATTATTTATTTATTATCGTTTACTAAGCTTGGGTTATTTCAGTATAAGGTGCATGAGGCACCTAATGATTAATGAACTCACTACTAATGATATGTGAGACCAGCTTACTAACCATTAGTCCTCCACAGGAAGCGATGAGTATCTATCGAAACATTGAAATGTTAAGGTTGTTGAAATTTTCATACCTACACCGTTGGTCGATATTCGAACGAGATAAAAGCCAGGAATAGGAATGCTGATTTTCAAAACTGTTGAGCTCTTCCTATATCGAATCTTCCAACTTAAGATTTGTTCCAGTGCAAGACTAAAATCAGTTTACTAAATAACTGTCTACGGGGAAATGGAAAATTATGAAATAAATGTTGCATGACTGGGTAATTGAATGTTAATAGCCTGGAAAGAGTTAGGTACTGATGAAGATTGACACCTTCCCTCCACCCATATATTCCCTTTTGACATTAGACAGCATTTTTAGAATGTTTATTTATTTATCATTTTAAAAATCTTAATAAAATAAATAAATGGACAGACGGCCACGAAGTGTACAGTTTTTACTTTGTTATAGGTACCACTAAAAAGTCTTTATCCCTATGCTTGTTTGATAAATGTGTGGCTAAGGAATCTCATTGCGAGATATCTGAAATATGGAACTCATCAGCAGTATGACTTCCATGTTATTCAGCATCTATACTCAATCGGTCAGTGGAGATCTCCTAAGTTATTGATATTATGATATAAAAAAAGCGTAGACCCCGTATATGTAAGAGTCTTGCAGCATAACTACCAGCACAGGAGTTCCTTTATCAGGCTATATAAAGACTATGAGCCCTTTCAGCCCCCAAAGGGTTAAGACAAGGAGATACCAGCTCATATAAACTCTTCAAGCCTTTCGAAACCTAGATTGGAAAAATGAAGGATGAGAATAGACAGCAAATACCTAAGTAAACTCTGATTTGATGACGACATTGTCATGTTAGCTGATCTCTAGATAATCCTAGACGAATTGAATGAAGGCAACGAGAAAGTAAGTCACCGCATGAACTCTAGTAAAACAAAGGTTACGTAAAACAAGCGTATTAAGGACAAAGACACAAACACACACACACACACACACACACACACACACACACACACACACACACAAAAATAAAAAAATAAAAAAATAAAAAAAACAGAATTGAAAACGCAGCGCCGAAGAAAGTAGACCACTACATTAACCTAGGACAATGAATCTCCAAGAGGAAATCAGGCGAAGAATCACTCTAGGTTGGCAAGCTTTCCGTAGATCAAACGACCATCAGAGACAAGAAAATGCCACTAGTCCTAAAAAGAAGGGCGTACAACTAGTGCATCCTCCCAAAAGTCACCTATCGGAACACAGGAGAGAATCATGCTCAACCTCATATGGAGAGATTAAAAGATAGCACAGTATATCAGAGGAAAACATTTGTGTCTTTGTCTTTAATACATTTGAGTCAGAGATATCTTAGAATCCATTAGGACACTCAGACGGCAATGGGCTGGTCATGTAGCTAGAATGGAACATAACCGCTGGACATCACGACTCACAACATGTATCCCTAGAGATCGTCTGCAAAAATGTGGCTGACAAAAAAAATGATATGGAAATAAAAGAAAGTACTTGCTCCATGACTTAATCGATAGCAAGAAAGAATCCCCAAAAGGGTTGGGTACCTCAAGCCTGACTGGTTTAGCAATGCCGATGAAGCGCCAATCGTTCCAGATACCTTTCAGCACTGCTCACGTATTTTGTAGTTTCGCCATACTAATAACAAAGTTATCTAAGACGTCAACATTTGAATACACTGAAAGGTGAAAAATTCGCCCTAAATGCAGATTTTTTTCCTCTAGTATTTCTTTTATTTGATAGAAATATTGTGTATGATGAAAAATATTACATAATCAAATAAAAGACAAATCTGAATTTAAATAAATCTATAAATCTCTTTTCTGAAGTGATTCTCCAATATCATTTCATAAACGATGAGTTGAATAATTTTTCAGCTTAATTTCATCTGAGAGATGTAGTTTTGCACTCAAGCCATCCCTTCTTTTATGGTCGATAATTCATCATATTAATAAAAATGGCATTGAAGAATCATTTTAGAAAAGAGATTGATTTATGCATTTGAATATTAAACATATACACCATTGTCCTAAAATTTAGCAATAAAATATTTACAATGCTAATTTCTTTATGAATGAATGAAATAGTAGTATCAATCGTACTAGTCTTTAAGGCGGTTGCTAGCCGGTTTAAAAACTAAAAAATAAAACGATTAGAAAATTAAGCTTAAGATAAAAAGTAGTCATAAAAATTGAAAACAATGATTCTTGATATTTCATCGGATAACGATAAATATGTACCAGTTAGAAAAAGATTGTGCTATAAATGATTGATCTATTTATTTGGATAAACATACAAAATCGTCCAAAACTTATGAGTGCAGATCCAGGGGTCTGACACACCTTCTCAGCAATATTTTGAAAGAAAATTATCTCAACAAAGGAATTTCATAATGATGAAAAATCCCAACTAAAAAGTGATCAGAACTCAACCTTACATCTATTTATTCTTTTTCATATAATAAGATGTCTTCCGCCTTATTCTTCATAATTTTTATTAATTTATCAGTTCTGTAGTAAATCGAAAATCCCGGATCCGCCCCTGATTCAGCTATATAACTCATGTGCAATTGTACATAGGTACTCTGTTTCATTTCTTTGCGCATATCCTCAAGCAATCTTCAATAATCTCTCATCAACTTTCGTACATTCCCTTAATTTAGGCTGAGGTTTGTTCTCAGCTAAAAGTTTCTCAATGAATTCTTCTCTTTTCATAGCAGAGTTGATCAATTTTGAAATTTTATTGTAAAAATAGCTCATTCACAAAACTAACATCGTCATAAACTGAGGAACTTCTCTGAAATCACCTGTAATAGAAAGATTTATTTGAAAATAAAACAGGCGATATTCCTATAGCTGTTATCTCGACTTGCTTTTTAAAGGGACTGCACGCCCGAATTCGTACCTTAGAAATACAACGAGTTCCCACATGAAAAAAAAATCTATATGGTTTTTAAAATAATAGATTAAGGAATATATACCAGCGTCATACACACAAACGCGCGCGCACGCACACACACATATACATACGCATATATATATATATATATATATATATATATATATGTAACAGAAAAAATAGTTTATGCAACAAACAGATTACAAAGTTTACCATGAATCTGGCTACGGAGAAAAAATAATTACCTACCAAAATGTATACGTTGTTCTAAAAAAATACATAGCCACAGCATCCATAGGCAAATTATGTAAACACACATCTGAAGAAGATAAATTCGTAACGTATAGTAACTTCAATATTTACGTTGAACCAAAAACATTGCAAATGCATGATTTATTTAAACAGGCACATCGCTATGGTTACTTGTGCACTATTTACGTTCTTGTCCCAAATTCATCTATTGCATTTTAATTGCTCTTGACAACATGTTTTTGAAAAGCAAACAAAATAAACTTTCATGAGAATGTTTTGAAACCAAAAGAATTTTCCTAACGCAAATAAACAGCTTCTGAAGATGCTGAAATAGCGAACCTGCAATACATACATGTATATATATATATATATATATATATATATATATATATATATATATATATATATATATATATATATATTCGCTTCCACCTCATTTTTGAGTATGGCCATCACATGATGTCATTCCAAAGAATCATAAAACTATGTCAAGAACGGATGTGTCATTTTAACCCAGCAAGAGATTTGGAATTTCTGACTGGCGCAAGAGAATCCATAGTGCGGCTGCCCGATGCGTAATTTCCATGTACTCTAGCTTGTCTTTTCAGTCCTCCTGCTGACTTGCATTCCTTTCTACAGGAAATTGTTGTGATTTGTAGTTCACATCTTGTCTCTTTTCATTGCTTCGTAGATGACATTTCTTCCTGGTTTTGCACAGACAGATTAGTTAGTTCGAGGCGGACACCTTTGTGAACGGGAAGTCAGAACCTTTACGAGCATTTCTCTTGTCTCATGTTTAATTCGAAATTCCTCAAATTTAGCTCTTCCCCGATGGATTAGTGTCCACCCAAAAAACACAATCGCACTCCAGTCCAGTCTCTCAGTCATTAACTGGGATATTTGCAGCTATGTGCAAGACCTTCAGATAATCCTTATATCTCATCTTTGGCTTATGAGGAAGAGGTTTACCATCAGCAAGCTCTCCATGCAAAGGCTGGTTGGGGATTCTTTCATCACTTATTATTGCAATTGATCACTCCATTGTAGTCTATGCTGTGGTTTCAATACTATCAAGGACGTCAACATCACTTACGCGCACACATATGATCCTACACAGACATTATAGGTGAAAGCACCCCAGCTGTCTTATACAAAGACGATAGGGCACTCATGCATCACATCAATAGAGTAAGGAGGTCTGAACGCGAGCATCGTATACTTTTATCTTTGTTTCTGATGATATGTCACGTTGTCCCCAAAGGTGTTGTTCCAGCTTTCCAAATTCACCACTAGCTTTTTCAATCCTATGGGAGACTTCATTGTCAAATTCGTCTGGCGCTATCGTTAAATATCCCAGCGTCGATTTTCCCTGTTTGCTGTATCCCCCCACCACATATATATATATATATATATATATATATATATATATATATATATATATATATATGTATATATTATATGAAAAAAATCAATTAGAATAAGAATTTAATATTTTGTGCTATTTAAAGCATAAAGGTAATAGGGAAATTATTTGTAAATTCGAAAATAAACTACGTAGTTTATGTTACTATCATTTTCAAAGTTTTGATTTCTCCAACATCAGACCAGGCTTGATACTTCGGAGTTTATTAGGGATGGGAATATTCTATCACGTCTCGCCGTTCCGAAGGTTTCGTCTTGTATCATTCACCGAGACTTGATGAAGAGTATTTGGAAGGTCAATAACTTTTGAAGTTCCTATTTTACTTTTAATTGTATTTAAAACAAGTTTCCCACTGAAAGAATCCTATTTTCATATTCATCACAAGAATGTTCGTCTCAATCTTCATCATTTCTGCTTCAATAACTTTATACACCGTCCAGTATGCATGGACGAACTGTTTCATTCGTAACAATGAAACGTTTGTATTGTGGCACACGATATCTGACCTCAGTTTTAGAGTCCCATGCACCAGATATTGGAATATGCCACCTCCTGGTTTGTAAACCGTAATTTAAAGGCGTTCCTCATCAGTGTCTTGAGCAAGAATAGCTATAATGGGACACTGTGAAATTTTGGGGGTATTAGAATTGCGCCTTTGTCGCCATATTCTATTTTTCTGATTTCTCTTTGAATGGTCTTTTACGACCGATAAAGAACATATCCTACTCGTACTTTGAGAGGCATTTCACATGTATATTTTCCTCAGCTGCAGTTAAATCACTGGTGCCAACCCAAACACTCTTAATTTATGATCATATCCCCATAAATGTGTCGCTCATGTTAAAGGACTAGACTAAATGTTAGAAGTCATCACTGTCATTTTGACAACAAAAAATTCTCCCAATCAGTTACCTTTGATTTGCTTCAGCGATATCTCTCAGTTATTTTTATCATGGAACGATTCACTCGGAACTGGCTGTTCAATTTTCCATTCTGGCAAAGATTGTTTCATTGGTGAACGTTGAGTAAGTATTCTTTGTGCCAAACAACATCAGTTTCAGAAGTTCTTGATATCCTATCAATTTAATTGCTGTTCAACGTATCATATCTTTTCATTTTATCCTGTTCGGCAATTTCGATAGAATTCGAGCCATGACGGGTTTCAGATATAAGTTTTTCACTTCCAACCGTTTGGTATATTTGGCACTTTCCTTCATTGATCTCATGTACGGGTCTCTTCAGCGTTGACACAGGCTCCATTTTTCACCGTGTCTGTAGCAATCAACGCCAGCTATAAAGCTATATAAGTCATAAAATAACTTCAGAACCCACAGAAACAATGTCATTATTGTTGGAATGGTGCACATTTCGAATGAGCTGTCCTGCAAAGACGACAATAAAAGAGAATGCTAAACAGCAGATGAAGCATTAACACCCTTGGATTACTGTATATCAAATGTAAGACAAATTTTACTGAAGCATGCCTTGCACTGTTTTTAGAAAGATCAATTTCCATTTATAGACCTGACTGACACAATTGATTTTTTTTTACCATGTGCAAAACGCAAGGTAGAAAAAAGATATAAGATACCGCGTCGCGTTCTCAATGAGACACTAAAAGACTAAAAACAATTGGTGATTAGCCTCTTTTCGTTGGACGGGATTGGGCTGACGAGGAAATAAACGAGCAAGCGAGGCGCCATTAAGCTTGGTTCGCTAAAAATACATACCAGAACCTACAATATTTTATCGGCTTGGATTTTCTCTTGCCGGCTTTTATCAGCTAGGATTTTCTCTTTTCGATTATTTTTGTTTGTCCGTAGGTTACCATTTTGACCTAATATACTCATTTTACATTAATGGAGTCACCGACGCTATTTTCAAATGGTGTACGGTTATCTGAGACAGCACATTCATGTAAGTAGGCGCCATTAAAAAATAGTTTCGTTATTGTTGGAAATTGAAGATGAAGGTATTGCCCTATCTTTTTTTAAAAAGTCACTGGGGTATCAGTTGACATAATTCTGCATAAACGAAGTAGCTTGATATTTGCTGCTTCGTTTCGGTGGCCGGTCAAGTGGACTGGCAGTGAAGGAATTTGGAATTCAGAAGAGAGCTGAATTGATATTTACTAAATTTAGCTTAGGACACCACTAAGGTGAATTTGAAGAAACGAGTGTTGGAAGATTGTATTACGTCAGTCTTTCAAGTTGGGAGAGCCTGCAAAAGTTCCTGGATTTTACCAAGGCTCGAACATGCAGCCGTTGGGGAAATGTGCGACTCGCCAAGAGATAATGTCTTTTTCTTCTTCATCTTAACTGATCAATTCTACATAACAAGTATTCATATACGCGCGTTTGCACGCACACATTTGTCTAAAAAATGGATATTCATGGGCATAAGTCGGAAATACTCATGATTTCAGCCACGAGAGTAAAGAGCTAAATTTCTGAGACTCGCTGTTGCGAACTCGCTTCTGATTCTCCGAGTCTCGGTGGAAACATTAGCTTTTGCTTGTTTTGATTTAATTAGAAACCGTCCGCCGAAGATGTCGCAAAAACTGTCTATGCAGGTTTCTCTCAGTTGAAACTGGTATGGCTGGCTGTTTAGGTACAGGCTGCACCAATGAAATTAGAGCGCCAACAATTTAAGCATCCACTCCTTATTATGTCTAGAAATTATTTTTTTCCAAAAGTATATTTTTAGAAGGGGTTCGCTTTGCAATGTAGGTTTTTGCCAGATTGTTACCTCAGTTAGTACCCGCCTATTTTTTGAAAACTAAGACTTTTTAGTGATTACTAACCCACCCCCAAAGGCGAGAAAAGTAGCCTCTTGCCCCCATTTCTTAATTGATTACCCCTAACACGGCATACTGCCAAAAAGACATCGGTCGCATGGCAGTTTTTATCGAGTGACCTGTTTGTACTTTTTTGCGGTAATACAAAACAAAGAGTTCGTGTTTCTCAGTAAGCTGATTCCGAGCAAGTTCATCAAGGTGCATTTGACGTGAATTAAATTGTTGTTATTTTTTTTCCTTTCTGAGATAACAATTATTTATTACACTGTGACATTGTGGGTCGTAGAACGGCAAGAATATGACCAGGGTTGGTTCTACTTAAAAGAGAAAGAGAAAGAGAGAGAGTTGATGAAAAAGACAAATAAGATAATAGTTTATCATTCTACGCTGTGAGTAAATTAGATACTTCATTAGCGCAAACTTGAAGTACGCTGTCATGTATTGCAGGATAAGAACCGTCATACTATCGTAAATAAACAGTGAAATAAGAAGCAGAATCAATTCATGGGTGTGAAATTTTGTGCTAAACACTTAAGCGTAATGTTTTACGCCCAAATAGTTATAGCAAATTTAAAGCTAAATAAAAATCCATTACTATTTTTTGGTCTTTGACATTGTATAATGTAAACTCAAGTGCTATTTGATTCATTAGAAGTCGATTTTCAATTCGCTTATAACTTAATCTCATATTTTATTTTAGATATTTAGTAAGTTCAAGTCAGTCTGATACAGAGGAGAATATGTGAATGGGATAGGAATCTTCCTCGAGGAGATGCCCTGTCTGCCTTTGAAATTACCACGTAGAATCCTGACTCCAACTAGAGTGCCAAAAACACAGGGATTGAAATTGGAAGAAATAGACATTCGAGGAAGGCTTGAAACTGTCCAGGTCACAGCGGTGCTGAAGTCTGCGAAGATACTGAGATAGGTGCCGAAATATTGAGTATTTTTTCGATATTTTTTTTTTTTAATTTTTACGATGTTTGAAAAATGGGTCAGCCGAAACATTGTGGTAATAACATCGAGAACACGAAGGAGTTCAATTATCCGGACAGAATTTGAAATGTTAATGACTCTTCTTGAAGATACAGACAATCTGCTTGTTGGATCATTTTTCTCCCAGTCCGCTCGATCCATCAATTCACAGTAGTTGATGAACATGCAATAAAGACTATTTGAAAGTATAGATAGAATTTTCCTGTATCAGTTAAAAAAAGATGAATCACTCTGTATTCCGTGACCTAATTGTAAAAGTTTATTGTAGAATTTCAAAGGGTCTTCTTCATAATCTATTGACTTGATCCCTTCTTATGTCCTTTTAGATTAGACATAACATTCCTCTGCAAGACATACGAGAAAACTTATGTCTATGCATGTTTACCTCTTTAATACTTTAAAGGTATCAGGCGTTCGACTTTAGTGCATTTACAAGCTTAATGAAGAATTCTATTAAGCAAATCTTCCAAGAAGGGCAAGCCTGCAGGTTTACCTTGAAAATCCTGGCTTTTACTTGGAAATGCGTAACCATTTCAGCAACAAAACAAGACCCAAACATTTTAGTTGAGAATATTCTTGAATTGCTGCAATAATGAAAGTATTTATCCTACATTATTCTTATATTTCACCTACCGAACTATATATATGTATATATAATCATATCTATAACATAGATATGTACAAATACATATGATTATAAATTGTATTATATCATATATCTCCCGTTATCACACGGTGAATGTTTTATTTGGCCTTGACAATATAGATATAATAAACAATAAGAGAAAATGGGGCTGCTACAGAAATCGAATCTGCGACCGATAGGGTATCTGCTTCCATGTAGCATTGCCTTTACCATTGAGCTAAACATACACTGTTTCAATATAATACAATGCAATTTAAAATAATTCTTCCGGATAATATATCTGTTTTTAATAACGTTGGAGGAAACATACATGGCACATTTAGACCATGCTTGATCAAAAATGAAAATTTCGAGTTGTAACAATTATTTGAACCTTAGCATCACAGCTGGCTGATACATTACTAAATATAGTTCCAGTATGATTTAACGCAATTTATAATCATTCTGTCCTATCGTAAATCCATTTTCTAATTAATATATATATATATTCTTGCTGGGGTACACAGCGTTGTTGTCCGTTTCGAGGACAAAAATTATCGACTGGGAGCAGATTTATCACTTTTGATTATGTTAAGTCTTTTTTTGAAAATGATTGCAAATAGTCGTTTTTACGGTTGGAAAGTAACGGGCAAGCATTATAGCTACATAGATAATAAAACAGCCACGCCTAAATTAATCATACAGGCTAATGAGTCATTACAAAGCCAAAAACTAGCCAGACTAGGACAGGAATACTATATATGCAGAATAAAAGCTATGACTGACAACGAATACTGAAAGACGAAATATTCTCCAAGAAAGGGGTCGACTTTGAAAATCGATCAGTTAATATTGAGATAATTTTTCTTCTTGTCTGAAGACGATAACCCAAAAGGAAATTAATATCAACCTCGGAAAATTGAGAGAGATCAAGAAGGAAGAGAATTAGAAATCATTAAAAAAAAAAAAGGTTATATCGTCAATTTTTTTCCATTTCTTATATTTTCGAATAGTTGAGCCTAGTGTCCTCTTTATTGGACGACAAATAATCGGCCAATGATCAATTATCAGTCAAGTGAATTATTGAAAGTCTGACCCCACCCCCAGACAAAGACAGATCAACGGAATGAGAAATATCGGTCGCCAAATTGTAACATTTAATATGTGATGCAGTCAATAGTAAAATACGGAAAAAACGACGAACCCACAACTTACTAAAAGAGCATAGCAGGACGTCTACAAAAGATGAAAAACCAAGAGAAAATCGATATCAAAGATATCACCCGAGCTTGGAGGCGCATTGTCTTTTGCAAGACTCCACCAAAGTAATATATATATATATATACATATATATATATATATATATATATATATATATATATATATATATATATATATATATATATATATATATATATATATATATATATTACTTTAGTGGAGTCTTATATATATATGCGAGACTAATGAATGTTCGGGGAATTTGACGAAAAACCACCTACTTTTCACTATCATCTTCGCAGTAGTCCCTTGCCTATCGTTTCCATAAAGGCCTACAGGAGATAGCGCGAAATGTCCGTACTGTATTTAGTACGTCTGTGATTTAAAAAAAAATTGTACTTTAGGGTAGCACTTGGTATGTACGCACACACACACACACACACACACACACATATATATATATATATATATTCAGCCAACCTGTAAATTTTAACTGATATTGTTTTTTTTCTTGAGAATACAACCAAAGCTCACTGAAACTTTCTGCCTATTAATTAGTTTGTTTCTGTGTTTCAAAAATCGTAGGCACAAGTATTACTTTTCAATTGTATATATCAGTAGATGAATTTACGCGTATCAAAATATTTGGTTTGATTTAAAAGGCCCTATTATCGTGCCAAACGGGAACCTTTTCAAAACATAAATGAAATTCCAACAATTGCAATTCCAACGTTAGAACACATTTGGCATGTTTGTTTTATTTATTAACGTATTAAAATGTCAAGTTTTGTGCTGTTGATTTGTGCTCTGAACTTCAAACCCTCTCTTATTTCGTGATTTGTCGTTTTATTTACATATGTTTTGCGAGATGAGACTTTAACGGAAACAATTATTATGTAATACAAGATATGACATCAAGTGTATTAGGACAAATAACATGTGAGTGCATATTTCAAAATTCAGATTTGGGATGATGAAAAGATAATTTTATCTCACATGTCGATTTTCAGCAAAGTTTTAGTAGGACTATGCCAAACTTTGTCATGGGTGACGAGTAGTGCAAAACAAGAGAGAATACGTATGTAATTAGAGGTACACATATTTTTATTGATTATGCAAAACAAATAAAAACAAGAAGGAAGAGGAAGCTTATAGAATAAGTTTTATCTTAAGTTGGTGGGAAACAAATAAAATATGCGAATGGGGATTATATTATTGCGATCAAAATCGAATCAGTTATCAAACTAGAAATAGGTTTTATAGTCGAACAAAAAAGTGCACAAATGCATCATATCGCGGGACAGACAGTTATGCAAGCAAGTACAGAATATAGTAGCAACCCGTGCATTCTGTCCAGTCAGCGAGATACTAAGAGCACTTTGCTCAGCTGGTGGTTAGCGTCTCAGCAAATTAAGGCATAAGAAATTCCCAACGAGCAATTTTTAAAAAGAAATTTTGTTGTATGTTTTCAATATGGGACGTAAGTGACTGGAAATTGCTTGCAATATCAAGAATTTGGTCAGGGAATAGTGTACAGCTCAATATTAGTTCCCAAAATCCGAAACAGAGGAGGAAAGTCACGGTCGACTTTCTACGATTGACAATATCCAATTGAAGGCCATTAGTGGGGCGAACATACGTGAAACAACATAATATGTCGCAGAGGAACGTAACGTTGGCCATTCAATAGCTTTTCAGTATTTGCACCAAAATGGGGAAGCAAAGAGCTTGACAAATGTGTGCGGCACGAGCTAAATGAAAAAGCTAAAGTAAAATAAAAACAATTGCGCAACAATGAACGATCCATTTTGTGTCATTGTCTGGACAGAGGTAAAACACCAAAACACTTTCCAAACCAAACCTGCACCAGAAGAACATAATGATAAGTGGATTATGACGAACCCATTACAGCAAAGAAGCATTGTCAGCACCAGTAACTGCAACAATTGCTCAATCGAAAAGGACCGGTTGTTCTTCATGGCAACAACCGAGCAAATGACCCAGCAGAAATTGAACTAGGGTACCAAACTCTACCCCGTCCAGCTTACTTGCCAGACTTCTCTCCGATCGACTACCACTTTTTCAAATATTTCGACGACTTTCTGCATGGAAAGGTCCTCAACAATCAAACGACAGCACAAAACGCTTTCGAAAGTATTCCTTGGTTCCAGGACCACAATCTCATGCTTCCAGAATGAGTGGATTTGTTTCTAATTGGCAAAAATGTATTGATTCTAAATGTTTCTGTTTCGATAAATAACTTTTATTCTTAGCTGAGATTTAACGTTAATGATGTCTTTTTTTTTGCATCGACCTACACACGCACACACACACACACACATATATACGCATACACACGGACACACGTATATATATATATATATATATATATATTTCTATATATATATATATATATATATATATATATATATATATATATATATGCGTGTGTGTGTGTTCCTACATGAAGAAAAATAAACAGATAAAACCTGAACCCTAAATCTAAACAATTTTTGACCTCATATTTTTTTAGCCAATGAGAGTCTGTTTGATGTTGCTAACGCTTTCAATTCAATCAACTTTCAAAGCCAATGACCGCGGTCTTTTTATGATATTTCAATAGTATATCTGTAACGAAACAACAATATTTTGAGCTTTGTCGCTATGGTAAAAATAAATTCAGTCTTTGGGAAGAACAAGTGTGCCTACGGATCCTTTTTGTTTCTTTTTTTCCCTTTGCATTCGAAAACGAGAACACACCTGCATAAACAAGCACATGTAGGGGCCCATGTACTCACATGCGCACATATACATATATGTATATCCATGCATACTTTCATATATTCGTACGTTAGATTATCTTTTTAATTTCTAGGGTCATGGTAGTGAGTGGTTCAACAGCTCAAATCGAGACAAAAATCTGATTTTGATTTATGAATTTTAGAATTCCAGAAAACGTCCTATGCTTGAACCTCTAAGCCGATTCGCCTGCAAATTCAGTGTATTGAATTTTCGAAATTTTAGATTCTTAACAGTATTTAGCCATGATGGTTTTGGATAAGGGGTTTTGTACTTGTATTACCGGGTGCCCCATTTCTATCGTCGGAGTGGAGCTAAGACGTGCACAAACCTTGTCCATGAGTAGCTATTAGATTCCCAGCACGTAATCTTAAAGTACCACGAACCAAATTCTTTAATATAAGTGTGCAATACCTGCACTACAGTCTTTTATAGTTTCATTTAACAAATTTTTATTTTCAGGTGGACAAAGTCTGAAATATAAAAAAAAAAATATAATCATTTCGCAAAATCATTTACTTGCTCGATCTCAACCTTTTTCTTTCTTTCTCGCTAACTCTTTCTCTGCAAAAATATCTCATAGAAAATTCAAATATATCCGTGATTTTTTCACTTATATTAAAAAATGGATAAGGACACATGTCGGATAGGAAGGTAATCTTGTTAGTGTTTTCGATCCTCAGTGGATTTCTCACTATTGATGGTCTGACATCAAAGTGCTTTTTCATTAAATGATATCAAAATATATGAATAACTAAAAACGGACTCGGATATACATCGTGAAGCAACGATCAGCAAGCTAATCTTCTACACTGATAAAAATACTTCCCACCCACCATTTGGAACTATCGACTCCTCCACTGAAACGAATCTATTACTCTTTTTAAGAAATCGTTCCATAGAAATTCTAATATATTGGTGATATTTTTTACGGTAGTTAGCTAGTCAATTATTGTTACTAATTCAACGCCAATATCCTAATGATAAGATTTCATTGTGATATACCATTTCTGTTGGCCTACACTGTGGCAAAGGTATTAGTGTATTGTTCATCGACATCATTGGTTAATATTCACTCTCACGTAAAAAGTTAGTTTCAAATGCTGATATTCGAGGCAAGCAGACCCTACCCACTTGGACAATTGACGCAATGCAATCTTCAGACACTTATTCAAGTTTGTGTCGTAGTAAGGTAAACTTGATAAATATCAGTCGGTCATTTTACCAAATCATGATAATCCAAGTCATTATTTGACAATCGTCTTTTATAGAAAGAACGTGGCAGATTCTAAAACAATTTGTCTTTTCTTGTTTCCAGTGACTTTTCTAGAAATCTCCGGCTGTCAACACTTCCACTCTTTAACAGTTTATTTGTCAAACGTTTTTTTCTGATTTAATTGGTAACAGTAATGGTCGCAGTGGCTGGCAAGACACTGACGATTTGGTGGGGCAATATGTCGTCAATTTCCCATTGATGTCTGTCAGTAAAGGAAATGGTAAGGCACAAAACGACGTATAAAAGGGAACGGGAATCTTAAGTCCGAAGAAAGATGCTGTCTAGGCTTGAAATTTGCTAAATTTTATTCCCTTTCTTTCTTTTCCTGGAGGAAATTGTTGGAGACATTCTGTCTAAAAGAGATTAGAGAACTCAAGTAATGTAAACATATTTGTTCCCTAATATAGGAAAACAAACTAACATACTCTAACACACACACATTGTGTAATCAGATTTGTACCCAGTAAATAGCAATCCCCCACACACATGTTAATTCTCGCACAAAACTTCTCGAAGTAGGGATCGCAACCCTTCTGGTGAGTCGAAAATACCAAAATTGACCTTTTTTGAAAATGCCAACATTGACCTTGAATTGACCTTTAGATGTCGCCAGAGGTCAGCGCCACCTACCGTATGTTTATTTTGGAGTCAAGTTAAACTTAATTACAAATATTCAGCTTGTAATGTGCAACTGTTTAGGAGTCTATATGACACAAAGTTACAAAGAAACAAAGAAACATACACACACACTCACACACACACACGCATATATATATATATATATATATATATATATATATATATATATATATATATATATATATATATATATACAGTACATGTGGTACAAATCAGGCTAGCAGTATAACATAATATAATAATATATCAATAATATAAAGATACTTCTGAAATGTAATGGATTTATTTCATAGAGTGCTCGATACAAACAACTTTTTATTCTTGAAGTTAAGTTCTTTTAGAGTAGAGCTGGAAACGAATAGTACAATGCAGATTCGCTACACAAACTAGCTCATGTTTCTGCCCTCTCCAGGCCTCATCAGGCGAATTTCCTGATGAGGCCCGAAGAGGGCAGAAACATGAGCTAGTTTGTGTTGCGAATCCACATTCTACTACATATATATATATATATATATATATATATATATATATATATATATATATATATATGTGTGTGTGTGTGTGTGTGTATAAATATATATATAGAGAGAGAAAGATAATGAGAGAGAGAGATGGATATTTAACCAGACTTAATAATTATAAATATGTTATTTTTATTAGAAATTCTTTTTCGACCGACACCCCTTCCTTCGAAATGATTTTGAAACTAAGAAACAGATTTCTGGAAGATAGTGATATTTGCCGACAACGTACTTGAAAAAAAAAAACAATAACAATATCAAAATATTGCGTTTTTTATGCGTTAGTATTTTGAATCGGTGGTTGCCTCAGGAAGTTCAGGTTCTACGGCTCGAAGGTCGAGATGAGATATAATGACTAGAAATGAAAGAGAAAACAACACCAGCAAAAATATGTGTCCTTTAGGCTAGCAAATAACGTACATTGACCATGCTTTTCATAGGTCATAATCTATTATTCACTCGGCCCGTGGGACAAAAAAGATATCCCGAATAATTATTTTCTTTTCTTTACTGGCATTTTTCATGCTGGGTCATTAAATTCAATGTTTTTTCCCTTCAAATAGTTTGTTTCATTTAATTAATTTGGTGAACAATGGGATTATTTGAAAGCTTTCCGAGTCGAACTTGTTGCATATGTTTCAGGGAAGAATTATTTTTGAGAAAAAAACGACTAGTATTGAAGATTAATCCATGCATATTATTTTTCTGATAATATTCTAGCTATTTAAAAGTTTACTAAACTTAGCTTCTCAGGAAGAAGAACAGGATGGATAGACTAAAAAAAAGCATACGGCATGATTCCACACAGCTAGATACTCGAATGCCGCAGAATATTCAAGATCAATAAACCAGTGGTGGGATTTATAGCCAACTCTATGAAAAAACGGAAAGTAGACTTTCAGCCACAGGAGAAAACTAAGCAGAGGTATGTATGAAAAGAGGAATCTTCCAAGGAGACTCTCTGTTCCCACTACTATTTGTCCTAACGATGATACTACTCAACAGAATCCTGAAAAAAAGCAAGGATACCAGTTCTCCAAAGCAAAGGGAAAAGTCAACTCCCTAATGTACACGGACGATATAAAACTATTTGCAAAGGACAGGGAAGAGCTCGAAACGTTGTTCACCAAAGTAAAGGAATACGATGATGACATTGGGACGGAGTCTAGAATAGAAAAATCCGCACCAATGGTAATGCTCAAAGGAAAGCTTTGCATCAGCAGAGGGAATCAAACTAATAGACAGTAAAATGACCTGAGCATTAACTACGCAAGACCGATACAAATGCCTGGGAACACATGGGCTGTATCAGTAATAAAATACATGGGACCATTCCTTGGATGGACAAAGGAAGAACTTCAGTCAGTGGACCAGCCAACAAGAAAGCTTATGACAATGCACAAAGCATAACACCCCTAGGATGACACGGATAGACTGAACGCGAAGAGAAAAGAAGGCAGCAGAAGACTCATCAGCATAGAAGACAGTATTCAGAGGTCCAGAACAGGTGTATATAAAGTATGTGCAAGCAAACAGTGAAGACATTATAAAGAGTGCCCGAAGCAGTGCAACAAACAACAAAACAGCGGAAAACAATGGAACAGCACAGCGAACAAGGAAAGAAACAAGGGTACAGAAAAGGCTATACGGAGAATTCAAAAGAGATGCAGGATGTTGCAGACGAGAGATCATGGACATAGACCAGACTAAATGATCGTGGACGAGAAGAGGAGAACCTGATAAATAATGAACCTGGTTGTACTAACCGACCAGAGAGTTGAATAGGAAAGAGAGTGAAAAGCTCGAAAAATACCAGGACCTGGCAAGGGAGCTGACGAAGATGTGGAACATGAAAGTTAGGGTAGTACCTGTTATAGTAGTTGCACTCGGAGCCGTACCAGAGGCACTGGAAATGAGATTGAAAGAACTTGGGATAAAAAGAAGAATCGAGACTAGAGACTATACAGACCACAGTACTGCTGGGTTCTTCGCAGATACTAAGAAGAGCGCTAAAAATATGAGATTTACGACCCCAGCTATTACCAGTGCTTTAACAGAGAGAAGAGATGAGGAGAGAGAAAAAATAAACGCACACCACAAATCACGAATGGTGCTGGAGGTACGAGCCACAGCGCTGCAGCGATAGGTGAGAGAGATATGAGACGAGGGCTTAAGATCCGTGGAGACTTGGAATCAGGCAGCCTTCAGTGATGACCACCGGGCAACCAGTGTAAAACAGTAAACTGCAGCACTGCTGTGAGCTGTGAGAGTGTGGAGAGGAGGACTGGAGACCTGGGGAGACTTGCTGTCACCCAGTCTCCAGCTGTGACCACTAGGCAACTGGAGTGAAAACTAATATTATTATTATTATTAATAATAATAATGATAATAATAATAATAATAATAATAATGATGGTGATGATGATATCAAAATAGAAAATCAAACAACAAATGGTATCAGCACAAACCGGATCAGCCCCTAGAAAATAGAAACAAATTATACCGGGACTTTGACATCTAAACCGACCACCGAAACCGGCCACCCTACCCCAGCGAGAAGATCGAACCAAGTAGTCGTGGACAAATAGTAGACATAGCAGTGCTTGTGGATCACAGAGTCTGAACAGGGGGTGCAACATATGATAGTACCAATAATAGTCGCTGTACTCAGAACTGTACTAAAGACATAGAAAACAAGATTTGAGGAGCTTGAAGGATTGAAAGACTATGGAGAGGAAGGACTGAGACTAAGCAGACTGCAGCACCTCTAGGGTCTGCACAAATACTCAGGACAGTACTGGAAATGTGAGACTACCTTCAGTCGCCAGCAATGGCTTTACTGCTAGGAGGGAAAAGCATGTGTAAGTGAAACTGGTGGAGGTTGAGACGGTACAACCCACAGCCCTGTTGTGATATTCCTTCTATTCAGCTTTGTATTAGACTAAGATGAATATCTATATAATTTCTTTCGTTTCTTTTTAAGATATGCACTCAGGACTAGTCAACTTTTGAAAGCAAGATGACCTCACTATCAGTTTTTGAAATATGTCTGCTGCCCAAATAAAGAAAAAGATAGTTTGGTGTTGGTAGAAAGAAATACTACTTTTAATTCTAGATTTGGGTACAATGCATGCAACAACAAGAAACGCTTATAGTATAATGCTTCCGATTAGAAATATTTCTTGCCTAAATTGGTTTTTTGTAATGTCTCTCAGAAACTTGCACGATTTGTGTTGTAACACTTCAGAATCGGCACATCTAAGACATTTACACATTTCCATGTTCTAACTCCTTCTTTATCAACATTTCGATCTCCAGAGATTAAAGAGCCAACTGTAATCTCTTTACATTGTTTCTTCGGGAAGAGCGATGCGTCACGTCTGTCGTATTACAATGCTTTGTGAATATGATCTCCTCTGGGAACAGTGTTGCAAACTTATATCACTTTACACAGCACATGAAACCCATGAAATGCAATTTTCAGATTAAAAAAATTTATTGAAATTGCAAGTTCACGTTTATTAGATTGCATATGCAGGCTTAGTGGGAGACATTTTATCAGAAAAAAGGTTTTTCGTTTGTTTGGAGTTTTTTGTTTTTAAATTTTTTTGTTGACTTGAATTTATCTGAAAAATACATAAAAACGAACACGATTGCTAATCTTTAAGAGAATAAAAGTAGATACTACACTTTGATTGGGAAACTGCAGGTATAAAAACGTAGAAAAAGAATCTTGATCTTGATTTCGAAGCTCTCTTGAGTACGGCGCAATGACACAGAGATTTTGAACTTAACAATCACGAAAAGAAATTTACACAATATTCTTTTAAAAATATACATCATTATGTTCAATTACTCACTATTAAATATTCATTAGACACCACAACAGTTGGTAACAAAACTTGATACAGTGGAAATCGGTAAATGGGATCTCTTTAGGACAGGGTCTTTGAGATAAAAAAAATAACCGGTTGATAACATTGGAAGAATGATATAAAAACTGAAATATGTCACATTCATTATTATGCATTTACATTCAACGCTATAAATTCATTGTCATGTTATCAAATCCAGTGTTATGAACAACGTTACATAATGAAAAATATTTGAAGCAGATAATTCCTTTTAAATAGAATGTTTGGGGCTGATTGATTTCGATAACTATAACTGTTTGATAACTTTATTTGTGATTATAATAATTGGTTTCCTCTGTTGTAATCACAGAAGCTGTTTGAAAACAAGTAACAACGGGTAATCAGAATAATTTTGTATCTGTCTAAGCACTTCTTTGCTGATACCTAATCGTGTTTTATCAACTCCTCGGCGCCATATTTGAGAATGCTGTGTGCTAGCAAATCTTGTTCATCAGTGGCAGATAATGGCTCTTTTCCGGTTATTTGTCCGTTAAAACTTTGTTTTCTTCCTGCCATAACATCCATCATGATTTGCGTTTGAGTGTTCAGTGTATTACACTGCATTGGATAATCGATATATTTGACAATACACCCGATTGAGAGCAAAAGTAAATGATTGGAGAATGTTCTCGAATGAGATAATTACGATCTATTTAGATCAGTACATCTATTGGGCGAGAGAGATAGATAGATAGATGGTCAATGTACGTATGATTTCTATTATTGCTGTCCATGTACTCTATCAATCACTCTTTTCTTGGTCGACCTTCGCGTTGTGTCAATGACAGAACCATGGCAAAACAATGTGACGATGGTACAGACAACGTAAGGTTGAGGTGCTGTAACCATGCCTTTTCTGTCTGTCTGTCTGTCTGTCTGTCTCTCTCTTGACAGATAGATGTGTGTTGAGGCGATGTTTATGTGTATGTGAATTTACTTGTAGCAGGAGGCGCAGTGTAGCGTAACAGTTACCGACACGAAAAATGAAATTGATGAACTGAACACGAATTCCGACTAAGACAGTTTCCGTTTACTTTGCACTAATACCCTCCATTTATATTCTACCCAAACACAAAATATCTCGTCACTGGTATGTCACATTGTTTGACAAAGAAGAGAGTGGGTGGTTGCACACTTCTTAAAGCAGCAAAGATGTACCTGAAAATCACATCAAAGACTAAAAGAGCAATCTATATGGCGAATATGGAACTTATTTTGCCATTCTCTTGTCCATACACTGAAATCGAGAGAAAAGCGAAGAAAAAAATTTGAAGATATATTGTCAGGATTATTTTCAAGATATCATATAGCACGAGGGTGTCTGTGTGTGCTTACATGTATGTTTTATGTGCGTGCATGCACTAAAATTGGCTGATCTCTCTCTGTCTCTCTCTCTCTGTCTTTCTCTCTCCCCCTCTCTCTCTCAAATGAGTTATATACACTATGGATTCAGGAGGGAGTAGCTGTTATCAAAAAATAATCTGATGCCCAAATTGAACTGACAATGTCGGCCTTTAGTTAGACCATTTCTGGATACACAACATCAGTGAATCTCCTTTTTGGTGCTTGTATGAAAAAGTCGTTCGAGGATCCAACTTTAGAACAACCAATATAGAGCTGGCCAGTGCAGTTTTTAAAATTATAAGTATGCATCAATACTTATCAGTATCTCCAAGTGAAGCGGAAGGCAATAGAATAAAATCCAGCTCAAACTCAGAAAAAAAATATATATATATATATATACAGACAGCAGTTTGCTGAAATTCGGTTCGACGATTCCGGGTTTTTTTTTGGGGGGGGGGCTGATCTTACACCTTGTACAAAAGATCAAGGAAGAGGTTCCTTTGCTTTCATTGAGGCGTCTCCAGGAACAGGTGTTGTGGTAGCTGAAGTCAACTCTTCTAAATCCGGAGGCGTTGAGATAGGTTCTAAGGTTAATCGATCGGTCAGTTGACAGTCGTGAGACAGAAGTAGAGTGTGGCATACTTTTCATTACTATGAATTTTCTCAGAGCACTCAGAAGCTAACTCAGTACACCACAAACTGTGTGGTTAGGGTGGAATAAATGGAGATTGGAGTTGTGCGCTTATTCGAAAAGATAGTAACAAACGAAAGAGGAGCAGTAGGGTCACCTTCGACTGCGGTCAGTCTCTCTCTCTCTCTCTGTCTATATATATATATATATATAGAGAGAGAGAGAGAGAGGGAGAGAGAGAGGGAGAGAGAGAAGAATGGAGAAGTCAGATTGAGGCGAACAATCTTGAGAGACTGGCCTAGTGTTTGTTACAGTTTTCGAATTTTTGTCTGAAAACGTTTTTCGGGGTCGCACAATGTTTTGAAAATAAAACAGAAAAATCTCTTAGTCTTCTGTGTTATTTTGTTTGGCTGAAAAAAAATCTATTTAATCTTAAATTGACCTGTCAGCACTACTTGTCACATTGAATTTCACCTTATTATTGCAAGTCAAAGTCAAAAGTTCATGGCAAGCTCAATGGTATGCTGGAAATTATTTCAATTGACTAACAATAGCCAGAAATGTCTTCTGGTAATGAATGACCCCAAACATCAAACTCACATAGCCCATGACCGCCAATAGATATACTACAATGCCAAATTTACGCCTCAACAACTAGAAGAATTGGTTAGAAATTACCTCCAACTTTGCATTTCCTATGATCTTCGTGGTGAGAGGTGTACCCTTGCGCCAAATTTCAGCAACCCAAGTGCAAAACTGGAGCCAAAATCTGGGGAAATTGACTAGAAATGTCCAGAAATTGTCTGGTCAAAAAAAGGTCAACCTCACGTAGCTTATATCTCAAGTCGTTGTTTTGTGAGTATTCATGCTAAATATTGAATCAAAATAAACAGAAAAAAGAATCAAATAAAGATATATAAAATATGACAAACTGTTCCCAAAAGTGTTCGTAATGATTCGATAAGTCAACTTCGTACAATGGCAGCAGTCGAACAAGTGCGGTGCATTCACACTGACAGGGATTACACCATTTTTTTAGCAGCCTGCCATCAATAGTTATGTAAAATAATTTTCCAGCCGTCATACGAAACTACGGCTTCGAAGTACTTAGATGAATTCTGTTCAGTGTTTCCACTTAACATACATCTAAATCTTTATCTCCAATTTTAGATAAAAGATCTGTCGTCAGTTATTTTTCATTTATTTTGATTAGATTTCTCGAGAACAACTTGTAAAAAAAAGAATTCTCACTCGACCCTCTCATTTCCGGTGTGTTGACTGATATATCTGTCGAATATGAACTCAGCACAATGGCCAGTTATTAATTGATCGCAGGTCATACAGAGATTTCTTCAATTATACTTAGATTACTTCAATAAAAACTTAGTACCTAATAGAGATTTAATCTTGTTTTATAATGACTTATGCATCCTGTATTACCATTTACTGTTCTTCTCATTCCTCCGCCACATGCCTGCAAGCATTAGATAAAACACGTGTAGTATTTTTAGGTATTCCTCAACATAACTCCATATGGAATCATTATTGGCCTGGGATTCCATTTTCTTTTCTGTTTCAGTTGGAATCGTTCGAATTAATCTGGTCGTAATATTTCTTCTTGATATTTTCCCCTTGAGGAAACGTTTCATTAGAGGTGAAAAACGTTTCAGTCAATTTAGATTAATTTCAGAATTTTTTTCATGAAACTATTTTGCGTTATCTGGAGTCTCAGGTGACGTCTTGCCATTATACGGTGAATTATGTGGATGACCATCTTTATTTTTGTTATGTTGCTTTGATCACAACGTTTCCTTCCATCTAATTTCGATTACTTTTGTCTTTTACTCAAAATTCCTCTACAATTTTCTCTATCTAATGTTCCTGTCCCTCTCTCTCTCTGTCTCTTTCTCTCTCTCTGTCTCTGTCTCTGTCTCTTTCTCTCTCTCTCTCTCTCTCTCTCTACATATATATATATATATATATATATATATATATATATGCAGTCCATCGAAATAGGTAACGCCTGTGGCTGAGTCAGTCACTATTATGTGGGTGCAAAAATAGTTGCAGTTTTTCACCATTAACTTTAGAGCAGCCTATTTCTGCTCAGAATAAAAGTTATTGATTAAAATAAGAACCTTCAGAATCTACACATTTCTGCTTACTAGAAACAATTCCATTTATTCGCGATAGGCAAACATTTTTGCTTTTCATTCAGAGTTATTCGCTCGATGTCGAGCTATTTTGGTTTTGCCAATTAGGTATGTGTTCAACGACTTTTGAATGGCTAACGTTTTTTTCTTCTATAACCCTTCGAGTTGTTTTACGCGGGCCCGCCTTAATAGTGGCCCTCAAGTGGATGTCGTTAATCATAGAACCTCGAAATTTCGAAATCGTAGGAACCATTGGATCTATCCGTAGACGATGACCTGGCCAAATACATGGTTGATATTGCGAGCAGTTTTCCCTACCTTATGTCCCATTTTGAACTCATACAACAAAATTGCTAACGTTTGTTTTTTCCATCTTTGATGTGATAGCCTCAAATAAACCAGAATAAATAACGTTCAGCTTAAATTAATAGAGTGAAATTTGGTTTAGCCATATTCAAACTTTTGCAGTATTATGCGATTTTATATGTATAACAACGACAGAGAGGGTAATTGTGCATGGATCCGCTACAAGATTTAATCGGAACTCCCGTACCCAATTATCCACCCTTCCACAAATATTATTGAAATACATTGAGAACTTTCGAAATTATATGCGGACATTCATGGGCGTATTCATGGATGTATGTATCTAAAAAACGGAAAAATATCTATCAATCAAAAATAGAAATCCTGGATTCACCCTAAAATTTTACCATCTTTTTCTAACCATGGTGCTCAACCTTCCACAAAATTTCATCGAAATCCAGAAATCTCAGTTGGGTACAAAGTCTTTCGGATATATCGTGCGGACAATCGAACTGACGTGACCAATTATCAATACATATATCTCTTTTCAACTTCGTTAACAAACTTTCAGAAAACTCTCGTCTCGCCGTTGAGGGTGAGTAGCCGCTGATAATTTACTGAAATCTGATGTCCGGTGGTCTGTTCCCCAGGCAGGTCCTCTTCATTGCGCTAAAAAGGATATAGTCAGAAATACACCATGATGTCGGAAAAAGCAAGCCATTTCGTGTCTTATGTATGATGCACGTAAAGACAAAACCTTTTCTTAAAACACCTGAATATAATCTACACAGGTATTAAATCAGGCATAGTTTATAGTATTTGTTGATCTGGGAAAGTGTGATGGCCTAGTGAAGAAATTAGAAATTCACATAAACTCTTTCCATTGCGGTTGAATGCTAAGCGCAAAACTTAGTTGAACCATGGCAAACAGGTTGTCTCTTCAAGAACTCATCTTACAGAAAGCAAGAGAACAATGCTGGGCAAATTTTCCCTGTTCATGGCAATAGACAAAAAAAGCTTAGGTTCTCCTTACTGCAATCGATGTATTTTTCTCTCTCTCATCTCAAATATATCATTACCATAAGATTCAGAGGTCTTCTTGGATGCGTTGACACGTTCCCTCCATCATGTTTGGCCTCCATCAATCATAAGATCTTCAGCCAATTGATCAATGTGTGTGCGCCATAGCAACGTTTCACTCACAAGTTGATCCTTATTGGCCAGCAAATCGAGGTTTTCGCTTCCTTGTAGAGATTGTAACTGGAGGGACATGTCTGTATAAATGCTTCTTTATAGGGTGTTTTTTTTTTCTAGATTATGTTGAGAACCGCTTGGAGCATTCTCGTTTATGCACTATTCAAAGCAGATTCTTTTTGCTTAGTTCGTGTTCACGTTGTAGAATCGTGAAGCAAGCAAGATTCAACAGTGATTCTGAAGAACCCTCTTTTCACCTCTACGTTACGATCTTTTTTTGGTGTCTTAATGACATCTTGAGCAATAGCATTGCCGGCGACATCTTCGGTTCTTGTAGGCTTCTACTGAAATCATCAGTTTGCTTCAGCAAGAGTATTCCTGAAAAACAACCATACAAAAAAAAAATTGAATGTTGGTATATTTGCTTGCACACCGCGAGTCCATGCCTTCATATTAGTGTCACGGGAGGTTTTGAATAGACAAGTTCCAATACATCCTTAGCTCGACGTTATTGTTCAAAACAGACTCAAGGGTTTCGCTACGAACGGTCCACCTAGTTAGACAATGTGCATGGATATCTATTGAATCGTTTTTTTTTGTTGTTTTTTTTTCGCTTTCTCATTTCATATTTCGTTTCGTGGAATTCTCAATTAGCTTGCATCCCTCATGCACCACTTCATAAACACATTTGAAACACTCAATTGATTTGATCGAATCACCAACATCAAGATTCAAAGCATGTCCATGACAGAGGGTATAAATGCATTTAGCATTGATTGCTTTAATTAGGGTTGCAACGCCAGGTCAGTCTTTGCTACTGTTATCACTGCAGCGCCATCATAGCATCGGCTGCGTGCATCATCATGCTTCATATTCATCCTTAGCTACATATTATTGATGTGAAAATATTGCGATATGCATCAGTGCCTTGTAAAATATGCACATGAATGAAAATCACCGTGGGCAATAAGGTCATTATCAACTTAACAGAAGCAAAAAAACTACTGCTCCTTGTTCGAGACATAAGCATTTCATCAGCCATAATTGTATAAATCATGAGCATTGGGATATTTTGCGCAATTTCCTCAAGTGCTGGTAGGGCTATAATTTTGAATATTCCATACTGTATATCTGCAGATGTGAATTTGGATGTCTTTTTCTACAATCATTCTACAATTGAGGGTTTTTTCTCATCTTAGTTTTAGGAACTGATAGAGTCTGCCTCACTTTTCTCGGTTATTTTCCAATCTCCTCACAGAGGTAGAATTTGCTATATAGACATTTCCCAGTATTTTTCAGTGGAATTCTGCGACTATAGTATTTCCCTAGAGTATGTTTGGTAGAAATCATCTCCCCGACGTCTCCTTCCACAGTTGAGGGTATCTCGCACCATCTGGCTACAGCTTCCCTGTGATACTCCGACAATCCATGCTTGTAGAGTCCTTTGTCTTTTGCGAATGCTTTGTTCCAACTCTGGAAACTCGTCTCAGTGAAAGCAACTTTGCTTTTGTCGACGGAATCATGCTGTGTTGTAAAGCTGTGTTGTAAAGCTTTGATACAGGTTGAGCAGAATGCTGAGTTGAATCTGCATCATATTGCAACCACTCGAAATTGTCAAACCATGATGAATTAAAGCAGTGGCGCACGGTGGATTATATCACTGGTGCGCTCTGAATCATGGATGCACAAAAACGTGGAAATATGTTAGAGTCTGTAAAATGTATTTATATTCAAGATATATATATATATATATATATATATATATATATATATATATATATATATATATACCCTAAAGATTTCAGACATAAAGATATTTGATTTAATACTGTTTTCTGTGGACTTTCTGATCAAAGATCGTACTGTGTTATTTCAACGTGTTGTCTCCTAACTGTTTATTTTATAATCTTAGGTTCTGGTATTTTAATCTGTTTCATTTGTATTTGTAATTGTATTCTTTATGGAGTTCGTTAGCTGTTTTACCATAGCACTGTTTTTGGAGTATCAAAAAACAGGTCAGTATTTTTGTTTTTTTCTGTTTGTTTGTTTGGTTTTTTTTTTTTTGCTATGACACTACCCGTCATATTCATCAATATTTCCATTATTATAAGTACTCCATAATTTTCAAGTAAAAACTCTTTTTTTTGTTTCTATTTTGTTAGATTAAAGTAAAATTATTTTTGCAAGTATTTATTTTATGTGTGTTATAAATAAACTCATTAATGTTAATATTCATTCAATAACTTTTTCACGATGAATTTGTATCTCCATGAATATAACAACTCTATAATTTTAATTTGTTTTGGAGTAAAAACAATCCTGTTCATATTATGCAATAAACTTTCAATTTTAACGAGCTAAATATACTTTTAGTATCTTATCTTACATTTATGTCTATAATAATAGGTATTCCAAAATTAGCGTTTATTTTGAGTTTCGAAATATATTGAAAATATATACGCGTAATTATACATATTTACATGATTATGAATTGCATTTATTATAAATTTATTTGAAATGATCGCCCGTCATTACACGGAAAGTTACATTGGAAAATACCTCAAAATTCTGTCAAGGCATAGTAATCCTACGACACAAAAAAAGGAGATAATTTCAACCACAACAACTACCGCCATATTTCACTATTACACTAGTCGCGAAAATACTCACAAATTGACTAACAGGCACTCAAGATGAAAACCAACTATGCAACATCATAAGTAGCTATTCAACAATAACGCCCCTGTATACAAGAAATTAACTCACCGGGGAGTCATTGGAAACAGCAAACCACTTTTTTTTACCATTGTTTGTTTCCAGAAAGCATTTGACACGGTATAACGTACAGCAATCTTCGACTGAATGCGTGAACAAGGTGTCAACGAGAAGTACTACAATAATAAGACTCAATGAAGATACAAACAGAACAAAGATAAGAAAAAAGGTACGACTATATCGCCCTAAGTATTTACAGCTAGCCTTAAAAGTGAATTTTGAAAAACCGACTTGGAGGAAATGGGAATAAGCATAGACAGAGAACATTTACACCACTTGTGATTCGCGAATGTTTCAATGACGTCAGAAGTATCGGATGAATTACAAAACATGTTGATTGATGTGAACGGGGAATGCAGAAAAGTAAGTTTAACGATAACACGGCAGAGGTTAGTGCAATAGCTGTTTTTATGGAAGGAAATTAGTAAGGCTTTTGTCTATATATTTTGATGTTCGGGGCCAGCTGTACCTCCACAGCCAGGAATCTATGAGTAAGGCACCAAAATTTTCATTAGGATTGACCATCATTTATTTCTAAAAAATTTTAATTTGAGAAAACTCATAAAATGGATACGAACAAACGTAGACATACAAATATTTAATCATATATATATATATATATATATATATATATATATATATATATATATATATATATAAACTACACATCACACGTACTTATCTTCATTGATACATATACTTACACTTACTTAACATGTCCATGCCCTGATATCGGTTTTACACACGTATATGAAAAATCCTGACAACACTTGCCCATAATCGGACTAATGGCATGTTCTTCATTTGTTAATATTAATGCAACATTCAAAATCCTATGATTCAGGTACTCATACTTCTCTTATGGCCAAACAGTTCTGCCCACTAACATAAGTACCGTTTCAGAAAATAATACACAATTCAACTTTCAAAGAAGTTAGAGTTTACATCACTTTGCTTGGTTGCTTTCCACTCTCCACACAGAGGTAGAGCTTGCCTTTCTAGATACTGCATATTTACCAGTATTTTGAACAGAATTCTGCGACTATTGTATTTTTCTAGTCCATGTTGGGTATAAATCATCTCACTGACATCTCCAGAATATGAACGAAGCGTCAAGAATGAAAATTCCAACAAATTAAAAAAAAGCTTCCAATATTGCCTTCTCATCTGACTCTGTGTTTTCGGAAAATTGGATATTGTTTTCGGAAGAGTATACACATCCTACTGCCCTGTCACGATTCCATAATTGAAACAAAACAACTTTCGAGAAATGCTTATATTTTCTCAGTTTTCAACTTTCATATAACAAAAGCAAGAATTTCGTTGCTCAACCAGAAGTCTCCTCCCAGCGTAGTCATGATCAAATGAAGACATGCTAAACAGTTTTTGCACGTGTTCCGAGTTAATTGTGAACAGCGGGAGTGTTTTATTTCGACCCACGTATGACACTCGCACTAAAAAACTGATTTCTCTCGGTCCCACTTCTAAAAGCTTTCCATTCTTATCTCCTAGTCGGATCGCGTTTCATTTTATTAATGACCAGAACCTTTTACTCGCCAGGCCACACCTTGTGGCTTGAAAATCATCTTGAAGGTGAAAGAGTGAGAGACGGACAGAAACGGGAGTGAACAAGGAGGAGAAATGAAGAGAAAACTTCAAATACTGAGAAAAAGAGAAGCTAAGAAAGATGAATGATGATAAGAATAAAGTAGTGAGTGATGTTGGATATGCTTCAGGGGTTACTAAGTGGTGCGTCTGCCCCCGGCGCCAGTGGTTGGTATTCGAGTCCAGGTAAAAAAAAAAAAATAGGATTCTGAGTGCCGATTTTCAATACTGGCAAATCCTCCTCACTTGGAAGATTGACCCAACACAATCTTCCTCTCAACATTCCATTCCATTAGGCTTCGTGCTGTACCAAACAAAACTTGGTAGAAATAATGAGGGCAATTAAGAATGAGGCTGCAGGCCAGCATAATGGGTGAGATAGTTGTGTATCTGCTACCAGCATGAGTGGCCGGTGTTCCTGCCCAGATAAAAGCTAAGCCTCTGAGTGTACTGATTTTCAAAGCAGGCAGTTAGGTGTGATCGGTATGATTGGCGCAATACGTTCTTCCTATACTCTCGTTTAAGCTTTCTCTCGTGTGATTTCTAGTAGATATGCAAGATCGAAAAAGTGAAGAAGATATCTGCGTTGAAGTGGGAGAAACGCGTTCAGATAGAGCGGAGTGGTTATATTGACTGCTGCGATGTCTGCTGTTGAAACTTTCTCTTAGGAAGCTTTGGATTCATTTCCCTAAAACAATAATTATTCCTTCTATACTATCCAACACACACACTCACACATACACGTACTCATGCACACATACACACACACACACACACATGCAAACACACACATACACACACACACACACACACAAATCGGTTTTAGTCGTTACGTGTATTCCTCTTAAGAGGTTGGATACTCCACTTGTCTAAGCAACATACGATAAATCTTTCCCAAAAAATAAATTTTCGAATAATGTGTTTTATCCTCAACTTATCAAACTAGTATTTAAGATATTTATGGCGGGGGCAACTTTATCCCGAAACCTAGTTGCAATAACTAACCGAGGAGATACAGAAGTTCTTTCAGCAGATGGATGTGATTCAAGCTAAAAATTGAGAGCTCACCTTCCACGCCCTGGTGCTCACGGCGAGGGTTATTATGTTGCCAACAACCAGGTGCTTTCAAATAACAGCTTTGATTTTGAGGGTTTTTACCAATGCCGATACACCCAGCAACTATTTTTCTCTTCTCTGTATGTCAAGGGTGCCGCACCATACTTAAAGGAAGCGCTATGCACTTGCTGTTGTCTGGGGAAAAAGATAGAATGAAAGCGAAACAGATGCTTGAAATACGGGAATGATGGAATAGTTACATGTCTATTACAAATAATGGTTTTATCTAGTGAGTTAAACAACAGAGTTGGATGTAATTCTGTGATTGTCTACTAATAACGTTCCCTGCAAACACACACACTTGATTCGATCAGCAATTAATTTTTATTGTATAATCACAACGACTGATCTATTATATGGCAGGTATCCTTATTTAACTAACAGATGGGGAATTGTAAAATTTCTATGAGCAAAGAAGATACCGTAAATGCTAAACGTTGATCTCGGTGGTATAAAGCTGCAATTAAAAGTAATTTATTAATTTTCATATTTCAATTAATGTAACGATTCATAGAGCAATAATCTGTAGTTTGCACCTGCCGCCAGCAGCTAACGTTCGAATCCAGGTGACGAACTTCAAATATCAAATTTCGAGGCGGACATACAGTCCACAACTTGAATGTAACTGGAGCAAAATGTATTTTGGAAAAATGTGCCAGGCTTTGACAGACCAAACAAATATCTATCAACTTTCCAGGACAGGATATTTTCCCTTGTATTCTTCAGATCAGAACATATCACTATAATTTGGTGGGCAAAGATTGAGGAGGGTATTTCACGTCTGTTGAGGATCTGCTAATGGCTTCCAATGCCTGTACCAGATAAGCAGGTTCTCGTACTGCAGCTATAAGAGAAGGTCTGTCATATATGAAGAGTTTCGGTTTTTTCCAGCCTTGCAACATCTCTATAGATTGGATATGAGGAAAGCCCTTTCATTAAGAATATATTCATTCCTGCCATTGATAGACATTAAATTCAGTGGAGTGTTGAACCCAGTAAAGATCGAACTATATATTTGTTAGACTCGGACAATTGTGACGCCAGCCAGATTCGCACAGAACCAAGGGAGGATCAAACACACCAGATATGCCATGTGAGTCGTGCATCTTAATTATCTCTCAACAGCAGATATTTCAGGTCAATGAACAATGAGATCGGTCGAAATCATATTTCTCTTATTTAAATTGCACGAAGAGAAAAATCACATGGTTATCCACGCACAAGATGGATAGGATTTATATACTTTTGTATCATTTTCATTAATCTTTAATAAAGCAGATTTTATAAGTACAACAAGTGAGTGTCTGCTATAAGACAAGTCTATTCCCGTTGGCTTGTGCTTATTCATTTTAATTGGAAGTGAACTGCCTCAAAAGGGAAACTAAATATGTTGGACTTCTTGGAAAATCCTTTATCGATTTTTTTCACGTTCGATATCATTCTCGTTTTCTTGATGTAATGGAATCCATGAAGCATTTGATTTTATCGAAAAAGATAAAATGCAGATTTTTGTTCCTGCTGTGAAGACACAAAAGAAGGATCACTGAATTCAGATCACACTAATGTTTAAAAATCGTGTGAATGAATGTGTGTCTATGCATGCATTTAAATGTGGGCATAGAAATTCAATTTGATTAGTCTACTCTGGCACAGGGCCGAATAAGGATAAGAAAATAGTGTTACGTGAACCTTCTAAACGGAGATGGTCTGTCAGGCTTGGAAATCAGCATTCAAAATCCAGATTTTAAACTGGGCTCGGACACAGACTAATAGTACTGACAGGAAATACACAACTACATTAGCCACCAAACAGACACAGTTCGGTTCTGCGCGCGCACGTTTGTCCCCAAAATGCATATATAATTCGTTTGGTAATAGGCGTTACGGTTATTATTTGAAAGTTAATGTTATAATAAACATCAACTCGCATTTCTCTTTTAATTGCTGATAACTCAGTGATTGAGACAAATAGAGGTAGAAAATACGTTTACAGATTATTGGCTCTTTTATTTTTCAGAGCATTTCCAGGACTTAGAACAAAGAACAATTTCGATTTTTTTCAAACTATAACTTTGATTCTCTATTATGGAGTATTTTCAAGTATTAACCATAGGTACTCTAAATAAAGTATCAACAGCAAATACGGAGTGCTACCCAACAGTTCGGGGATTATTAACGGCGCAAACCAAATATATCACTGACTTTAGCTGCTATCTTTTGTGAGCAGTATCATTTGCAAGGTTATTGTATATATGCTCAAGGAGACTACTTCGAATGAAATGGGGAATGGCCCGATTCCTCGAACTTTTGGCAGCACTTCGTACACACACACACACACACACGCACACACACACACACACATACACACACACACACACACACACACATATATATATATATATATATATATATCCTTAAAAATACATTGCTTGGGGTGGAAGGAAAAATCTGCACAAAATATGTGTGTGTGTCCATGCATGTGTTGGTTTGGTAAAGGGCTTCGTTCACGTAAGCATGTGTAAACGCGAGTGCACTTCTCCCTCAATATTGTTTTGAGAATTGTGCGGAACTTTTTTCCGTTGGTTTTGCGATTCGTGCAATTATTTTTCAAACATGGAGTGCACCATTCCCCCAAGTCTTTCTTGTTTACCATTCCGTTTTCGAGAATAGAGTTACTCTAACGCTTTTCTGTGTTAAATCTCGCAGTCAATTATTACTGTAGTGATTTCAATACTCGCAGGGTGTCTCACACTTGGACCGGACTAAATACAAAAAATAGAATAACCTTTTTTTTGTTGGGTATGATCGGACCAAAAACCTTACACAAGCAGTTGAAATATTCAAGATTGGGGGTTAAGCATTGTTAACATACATTGACCTAATAGAGGGAGAAAGTGTCGGAAATGAAGGTCTTTGAGATAACATCAGATCAAAATTTCACCATCTTTCAAGCCGTTTCAGTATTTGTTGTAAAATACTTGAAAGACTTGAAGACTTGCACAAGTCAGAAGATATTTCATGTAAGCTGTACTTCCGTATGAGTGGCATAAACTCAAGGTTCATTTTAGCTTTATAGTTACATTGTAAATTGTAAAGCCGTAATAATCATCTTTTTTTTCTCAAAACTGACAAATCTATTGAACAAACGAACGTCTAATGGATTGAAAGCTCAAACAATTGTATATTTTTTCTATTTTTCCAGAGACGAATTATTTTTTCATTCATTGGTTCTGTGGTAAATTTCTTTGGCTATTTTTTTCATTTTATTCTTCTGTCAATTATAGTACAAAAAGCTAAAACTCAAATGTAAAAAAAAGAAACTCAGTCAGATAATGATTTCTTGTTTTTTTATGTCAGAAACGTGTTTAATTTTTTTAACGTATGTGAAACAATCAAATAACACATTTTTATTATCTTTGATTTTAAATGCAATATATATTAGACTCCCGTTTTTACGGCACCCTTTTGGAGTGCCATTATAAAGAATTTGCTGTTATAATGGGTGGTTTAAAAAATACGGGATACAAATTGAAAATACCGTAAATGATTTACTTTTCAATTTGCTCGTGTACAAGTATAATCTTCATCAATAGTCACGTGCAAATATAAAAACAAAATGCCGTTAGAAAAGATGCTGTTATAACGATAGTTAAGTGTAGGTTTACGGGCCTATTTTTGTGTTTTGATTTCAAAAGAAATTAGAACTATTTACTTACTATTATAAGTGAATCTTCTTTATTTTAGAACGAATCTAAATTACTTGTTGCCTATTTTGGCGTCTTTTATTCTGCGTTTTCTCCATCAAATATTAAAACCAGGCTACGCCACTGGTCAGGTGGCAAATAGATTCTAACTTCCGAACTAAATTATGCTAGTGAACGAATAAATATTTGTTGAACAAACTCTGAAACGCAGAGCAATCCGTGGGAAATGAACTAACGAAGAAAGGTTTGCAAAATTTACATACAAACCATCGTTATAAGAACTTATGTTCTGGCAGGAAGCAATTAACTTGAACCAAATAGAAAAGATGTGGAATGTGCTCTTCACATCACATAGTTCAGTTCCTTGTTTTTTTTAGCAGAATTTTCACATTTTTTCCCACGATTAATTTTTTTCTTATTCTTTCTTTTTATTGTTTACTTTATTTATCAATGTTCTCTTCGGGTCTTAATTTACCGAGTGCCATGTTTTCAGGTTCGTTCGTCACTTGTTATTTCCGGCATTTTACGAACCCTGTAATTGTTAAACTTATTCCATTCGGCAAATGGTTTCAGATTCAAATTGAGTATCGATCCAATTGATTTTCTCATTATTGCACGGAAAGAAAACTTCCATGTAGAGCTTCATTATCTTCTGTTGTAGGCGAGTGAAAAACGCACAAGCAAATCGAAATTTGCCTTCCTGAAAAAAAAAATAATAAAGAGAACTGCTGAGTGAGTTATGCTAGCGTGATATTCCCCAATACAGCTGATCTGTCGAATTATATATTCCTTTATGATATAAATTCTTGAATTTTTTTAAAAACTGTAAATAGGTGTCAGTTGCCATATCCCCAGAGGATAGACAAAAAGATATATTTCCAGAGGAGGGGAAGGTAAAAGGAAGTATTCCCATTAAAAATTGTACTGCACTATTTTCCTTTATTGACTGAAAGGTTCCAACTTCCAAATTTCTTTGCCTTTGGCGAGAAGGCCTGGTCTGGGAGAGGGGTTGCTAATGCCCTGTTTACACCCTCAAATTGATGCTCAGGTAGGCCTCTCTCGCTGATCTAGCTGTTAAGTCCCGATACTAATGTAATACGAGCACCTCACCAGAATAGTCTTATACTGTGTTTGGTTTATTCTTAGAGAATCAAAATAATGTGCAAACATCCATAGTATTATCTTCCTGTTTGAAGACCATTCATTATAGTACAGGGGTTTTCTTACAACTCTTGCCAGTCACTGACCGAGTTGAATACTGACCCAGTGATATGTTCTATGATAACGGCCTTGTCTTGAATTGCCTTATTGCATGAAAATCAATGTAGACTCCCTCGTGGGAGCGAATTGATCATTATCTCTGTGCCTTCTCCTAGCCTCTGTCGATAGCTTGTCAATCTTCAACTCTCTCACTCCCTGGCCAGCTGGTGCTGGAAGAGATGTCAGCGTGCTGCCAGTACCGTCTCGGACTCCGCCACAATCTCCCCCCGTTGATGCTGTCACCATGGCGTCTTTGTTCGAAGAATCAACCATGAGAGGAGAGAGCTACTTCCAGATATCCATTGATTGGCTAGACGAACCAACACGTAAGGGAGATTGGCCGACCGATGACACAACCGATTCCTGCTAAAACTAACGGTTTCTTCTCCTTTGTTCGGTGTGTAAACACGTGTTTCACTACATCATCATCATCATCAGTCTTTTAACGTCCGTCGTTGGACATAGACCTTCCCCCAGATTTGCCACAATTCTCTATCATGGGCGTCGCGGAGCCAGTATTGCCTGAATTTGTCTAGTTCGTCTCTCCATCTTGGGTTCTGTCGTTTCTCGTGTGATCTCTGGGGATCCATGCTGTGAGTCGTGATGTCCATCGGTTGTCTTTCATTCTTGCAACATGGCCTGCCCATTGCCATTTTAGTTTTTTAATAGTTTAATTACACTCGAAGAGATATGTATGTGTGGGCTGCCATGTGACGTATATCCCAACGATGAAAGAAGTCGGTGTTTGAGCCAATATAAAAAGCATATTGAAAGTCAAGATTTCGAATCCTGATTTTCAAGGTAGGCAGACATTGCCCACTTGGAAGATTGGTGCAATATAATCTTCCCATCCCTATTCACCACGATTAAGTTTTTGCCATTCTTATCCACGAGGTAACTGTGTAGAATTGGTCAGGACCGCAGAAAATGTGAATACATCACATGAAATACAATTTTTGTGAGGACTTCAAATTTTGGATGAACGATTATAAAGTCATTTGGTTTTCCCTATTGCTCAGCAACACCTTAAAACATGTTATCGAAAATTGATTTTTTAAAATAATTCTTTTTCCATTCCATTTCGAGGCGGTTATCAATTTTTTACGGCAATAATTTGATAAAACCATATGAAATCATGACTTCTGTCGTGAATGCATTTAATCCCACAATAATTTCTTTTTTACAACAGAAGTCATTATTTTCTCACGACAGCAGCAAGAATTTTTGTTCCACGATATCAGTGAGAATGTTTCTCGTGATGTCGTCTTTTCCTTCATAAAAGAGAGGATATTTTGTAATGTTTTTTTTTCAAGAAACATTAGGAATCAAGTCTATCAAAGAAAAAGATCGTAAAAAAATCAAAAGTTAATCTAATGTCCTTCTTTTGGTAACATCTCGACTGACAAAAAGAAAATAGGCCTAAAAAGATTTAAAAGGATTGGCACTCTATTTTCTATTGTTCTTAGGGAAGAGGCTTAAAATCGTTATAGGCCTTTTAATCACACGTTATGTTGCTGGTTCGATTTTCGATTTATTTCACCATTAGAGGCATTAATTATGATTGAGAGATTCATTATCTGGCATTTTCTTCAACAATTCTGTATTTTTCATTCATGAAAAAAGAAAGCGTAAAGTGGATCAGTGTTCATTTTTTTAAAGTGTTAGAAAAGAAATATTCAGTCGTAGAAATGGGCAAATGCAGTTACTTTTTAAAGCTTAAAATCGTCCTGATATTGTAGTCATGAAAAAATACACTTTAAAACAACTATTTTGAAAGAATAAATCTCTACGGTTTTCTGCATCAACAGCGCCAAGGTTGAATTTAACAGTCATGATAGCGATCTTATGTTGGATCACTGGATCGATATCAAGGAATATTAGAACCAGTGGATAACAAGGATGTACTTAATTCGGAACAATCCATTTTGGCTTTTGCTTTCGTCTATGTCTTAATGCTTTTAATATAATCCTGCTATCAATTTCAATAAACAAATTATACAAGTAAGACTTTTTTGTAGAAAGATATATTCTAATTCCCTGGACAACATTTAAAAATGTATGCCTTTCCGTTAACATCAAGTATATAACACTGAAAAAGAGTAGTTTGAATTGATACAGTTCCTCAATACTGACTTTATGATACTTGATATTTTCTAAACTTAGTTTAGTCCGGCACAAGTTGAGAGGAGAAAAACGTGCTGTGAACAGTGAACTTGTTATATCAAGAATAATGTATGGCAAGGCTGCCTACCCGTGGGATTATAGTCAAGGGGCCCGTCATGCAGACCATTGCGACTGTGCAGTGAATTCGAACCCCATTCTCCAAGGTAGGCAGACATTACCCACTTGGAAGATTGGTACAATTTGTGGCTTTGTGCGAAGCGTAGTTCAGTAAATATCTTACAGGGCGCCTACGATTGTGTGATGGTTTGCGAGGATCAATTCGCTACTATCGTGATTCTCACAAGTGCTACACTATTTAGGCCTTGTGCTAGATTATGCATTGTAGAATATCCATGTCTGTCATGTACCCTTGATATTTGCTACGTTTAGCTTTGTCTCGCAACAACAATGAAGCTCCCCGGGTAGATTGAAGTCACCATATTAGCAATAATTTTCGAAATTTGCTAACAAGCTATGGCAAGTCCAAAGCTTATCGTTCCCTGACAAAAGAAACACAATTGAGTGGATCGAAGACACTATATGATACGAGCAATACCAGCTTGCTAACCCTATCTTTATGGTAACTGTCCTTTCTAGCATGAGTGAGGAAAAATAAGGAATACAGTGAATAGATAGACATTGATCGTTATACAGTTATACCTTGATATTCGAAGATTTTCTCTTTGTGATATCGATAATTTGCAGTTCGGTATATAATTTAATCAGAGGTTTTTTTGTTTTGTTCATTTGATGGGGGTTACAGCGAGCCGCAAAAAAAAAAACACAAAGAAAATACGCAGTGCTGTACAAACAAAACGTAAAAAGTTTAGGGAAATTTAGGATATCATAAATGCATCGTAATCATCTTTGTGTTGTTAATTTAATTATGTGAACAATATAAACCCAGTTTATGTGCGGATTAAACACTCGCAAATCGGTTTGTCGAACAGTATTTTAAACACCATTTTCCCCAATTCACTGTGCTATAAACCAATTAAAATTTTAGTAGATGAAATATTATAAATCTTTATTACCATTTTTCCTATTTTTATGACACTATTTACTTTCTGCTGAATATATTTGTTACTTTTTATCGTAACTTTTCTCAGACCGGTTAGTTTTTGAAAAAAGCAATAAAAATGTCAAGATAGATGTAAATTTTAGCACAAAAAAGAGAAAAATGTTAATATATGCACTTTATGTAGGCTTATGAAATGTATGGCTTTCGTTAATTAATTGTATATTTTTTTACCAGCATCCACTTTTCAACATATTGTAATAATTAAAAATCTTCTTTGTTTAATTTTGGTTATAACTGCAAGAGAATAGCATAAAGTTAGTCGTGAGAAAAAAGAGAAAAAAAAATTTTTTGCTGGCTCACAGAGGATTTCTGAAGAATTTCTGTTTTTTTACGTTTTTGACTGAAACCACAGAAAATAAAGTCCAATTTTTTAAATTTACAATTTTTACTGTATGATTGACTGTATTCAATTATTTATTCGCATATTTACAATTTTGGAAAGGTAATGTGTTTGCTAATTGTTTATTGTACAAGATTTCTGGGTTGGAGATCAGCAAAAATTATTCGTGCATTTTCATATTTGCGCCTGTGTTTCTGTTTTCATAACTATCCGGTCGTGGTACCCTCCGGCCTTCTTCAAGTATTGGTCGTATTCTATAACAATTTTCGAATTTCGAATCGAGTGCCCCCTATTTGATCTACAGAGGTCCAAGGTTGCCAGGTATTTTCATTTTTTTATCTTGGGAATCAGTCCCAAATTAAAAAATTAAAAAACATCAACATCTACATTGGCAACACTGGAGACTGCACACGTTCCACAGCCTATGTCTGAGGGACATTTTCAATGTTCTCTTTTTAAAACTTTGGGAGTTCTTAAAAACCTGGAATTATTATTCCAACAAAAAGTTGAAGTGCTGATAAAGAATTATTTCGGCTTATTTGCTTTCAGCTAGTTAAGAGAGACATTGAAATGCTGTGAATATAGAAACAATTAATAAAAGGACAATAGTCAGAATAAATCTATGCATAATGATGTATCCTAATCTCGAAAAAAATCGAAAAAATCTTTCGAAAAATATGGATATCTGCATTTGTCTAATGAAGCACCAAAGCGCACCAAGAAAAATAGTTGTCGTTTGAGTTTTTCACTTTTCAAATACGCATATGCTCCCATAAACTCGAACCCTTACGAGCACAGATGGGTCGGTTTAATGTGGGGGATCTCACAGGCAGACTTGTGGGAGCAGGAAAAATTCTCTGTAATGCTTGCAACTATTGTTGTGTGGGCCAACGAGCATTTGACTTGAACCCTGTACTAGACAATATAGATCAATATCAAGGGCATCGCATGCTAGATACTTCACTCCTGGATAGTTGTTTTTATAAATTTATGTTCGATTTAAAAAACAAAGGTTTAAAATGTTTCCTTGTCCTTTATCTTCATATTTTGTCTATGATATCCATGAAGGACTGCAATAAGAACGCTTCAAATTCTCAAGTTTGAGTTCTATTTGTCTTCCTCCTACTGAAAAAACGATTCATTCGGTGGCTCATTTCGGCAGACTCATATCAGCAAAATTATCCAGAACCTTCCACTTGAAATCAGACATAACTTGAGATATCGGACACCTCTATGTGATTCAAAAGCTTTGTAAAGTGACACCAACAATGGATTCAAAAACCTTGCGAAAGGCTGTTCTACGCTTTATCAAGAAACTATACCCGCGAACACTTTTCTCGGCAATAGCTCTTCGTTTGATGATCTCTTTTTCAGAGGGCAGTCAATATGTTACGCCTGACAAAAGAAAATATCAAGAACAATCAAAATCGAAGTTTCTGGAAACCGATATTATAATGGCTGTTTATTGTAGTGTCAACACGACCCAAAAAGGGGAAAATAAAGAATTATTAGACATTCTTTAGCGATGTCTTGTTGTATTGTTTACCCGCGATGACTCATAATGCAAATGGGAAAGATAGAAAAACTAGGATGCAGATTTAACCTTGAATCGCTGCAAAATGGATAAAAATCAATGACAAATCAGCCAACTATCTTCGGCGGTTAATATCCTCAAAATTCCTATGGGGAAGATATGTATGTAATCACACACACAAACACACACAAACGAACAAAGCATACACAGACACAGATACAGACACACACAGACACACACACACACACACACACACACACACACACACATATACACACAAGTACAACGAGGATCAAAAGTCCGTAGCCAGGGATTTTTCAGAATTCTACGCTGTTTAAAATATGTAAGGATTGAAAAAGAACCAAAGCCTTCTGACTTCTTGATCCTTTGAGGGGTGGTCTCCTTTTATTATTGACCCTATAAAGGAAGGACAAAACTCCCTCCCCTTTTGACGCCTTAAAAGCGAAGAAGTTCCCTTTCACTACAGACCCTTTGAAGGAGAGAAAGTTTCCCTTCACTTTGACCCCCTAAAAGAGAAAAGTTTTCCCTACGTTGTTTTTACCCCTTGAAGTGGAGAAAAGTCTCTTCACTTTTAAACCATTCGGAAGGGAAATGTTTCCTTTTGCTTTATGAGAGTCTTCCATCACGTTAGATACCTTAAAGGGAGGAAAAGCCTCCCTTCACTTTTGACCCCTCAAAAGAAAGAAGAATATCAACATGACTTTTGATCCCTCATAAAGGGAAAAGTTTCGCTGCATTTTTAACTTCTCAAAGAATTATAAATATACATCGAGGATAAGATATGTATGTTGACCGGAAGGTGAAGTTCCACTTTAGCATGATAGTTACATTATAAATAGAACCTAGAAACTTCAAAAACCCATTGGAAAAATCTTTTCAAGGCATTTTACTTTAAACCTTCCCCTAGGTCCATCGAGTACGCATGCCGAATTTAGTTGAGTTTAGGTTATTTTTAGATCATAACCGATCAACAAAGTTACATGTACGTAAAACTCCTACGTTCATATCCTTTAAAATTGTTACAGTTGTACACAAAGCTGTATATGTGCGTGTTTTCGTTTGTGTGTATGTATGCGTATGTATACTCACACACGTGTGTACCTGTGTGTGTGTGAAGTAGTAGTAGTAGTAGTAGTAGTAGTAGTAGTAGTAGTAGTAGTAGTAATAGTAGTAGTAGGAGTAATAGTAGTAGTTGTTGTATGATCAAGCAAATAAAATTATAAAATTCCTTGAAATTCCAATAAATATATGAATAGGTCTACATTTGCATCTTTTAATTTATTCTGTGACTGTGTACTTGAGTATGTGTGAATGTTTACTTACGCAAAATCGGTGTAAATATCTTTAACGATTCTAAAAAGATATATATACACCGTATTTCACGGCATTTACGACCCTTTCTCCCAAAAGGTTAACATAACCTTCATTGTCCAATTTTACACTAGCCAGAACATGAGGAGGAGGAGTTGAAAAAAAAGCTTGATTGATAAATGAGAGGAATTCAGAGAATTGCCCAGTTTCTCAATGTTCCCTGCGTGCTCACATCCGAATAGAAGCATACTGAGTTACATTTTCATATGTATATATGTGTGCGTATGTGTGCGTGTGAGTGTGTGTGTGTGTGAGTGTGTGTGTGTGTGTGTCCGTGTGGGTGGGTGTGTGTGTGAGTGTGTGTGTGTGTGTTATCGAAACGTTTCTTTTTCTTATTCTATTGATTAATGTTGAATTTTCAATTACTTCTGAATAAAAAAAACGAAAAATAAATCAAGTTTTCAAAAAATTCTATTAAACAATAACATTTTAAAAAGAATGAAGAAAACATGGGGGGCTTTGATTCATTGATTCTGCTTCAAAGTCTTAAGCTAACTGACCTTTGGGTTCTAGAAGTACATAATTTAATAGAGATTGCTCTCTCGACCATGGAGTAGTTACTCTTTTAAAGCCTTGTTGACTTATTTTTTCCCAATTTGATACTGTATAATTTGGAGATGCCTTACGCACACAAGTGCGTATGCAAATGTATGTGTTTGTGTCTGTGCCTAATTTTTTATTTATATGTTTATATCAAATGGAATTAGGTATGAATTCTGCATTTTTTTTTCAAGTACACAATTCCGACTTATATGAAACACGGTAATGTTAATTGATACTTAATTAACGAATATAAAATTGTGGTTGATCTTGTCAACATTCCGAGTAATAATGCAATAATTCCTAAAATATGATGACTGGAAGTTACTTGCGTTTCTTATAGACAAATAAAAGTTAAATGATTCTACAAATAGAATAAAATACTCATAATATAGACTGTATATAAGGAAGAAAACAGATGTTCGTGACATCATAGAAACTATTAAAAAACTCAAATGGCAATGGGCAGGCCATGTTGCAAGAATGAAAGACAACCGATAGATATTACGTCTCATTACAAGGATCCCCAGAGATCAAATAACAAACCGAGGCCGACAGAACACAAGACGGAGGGATGAACTAGACAGATTCAGGCAATACTGGCTCTGCGATGCCCATGATAGAGTATTGTGGCGAATCCTAGGGTAGGTCTGTGTCCAACGACAGACGTTAAAAGACTGATGTTGATGATGATGAATATAGAGTGAAAATAAGACTAAAGATGTACGGGTTATGAGCAGAATTAAATTTTCTGGACTGACAGTTTCCTTTCGATCGTGACATCGTTCTATAGAGGCAGATTTATCCTGGGTTTTCTTATATTTTGAAGATGATAAGAAAATGCATTGAAATAGTAACATACTCAATTATTTCTCTTGATTGAGGATAAACTATTGATTACCTACCAGTAAACTTTCAGGGCTTATCTTCATTGTTCATGTTTAGATTAAATATCGTTAACAATTTTTCGTAACGCATTGGATATTCATTTTAGTTCAGCTGCTACAAGGTCACATTTGCAAAGAATCCAGTGTAAATCGATATAATTAACAATGTCTTCTGAGAAAAGTTCTGTCGTCTTATTTTAGCAAAATATAAGAGCGTAGAAATTTAATGAAGTCATTACAGCGTAGAGAAAAATTCATTGATTCGTTTGTCTTTTCCGTCACCCAAATGTCAATGCAGTAACACACCCTCGTTTAAAAGAGTTTACCAAGTGAATCGCTCATCTGAATGTACATTTAAACTAAATATCTGAGAACAGATACAAGTTATTTTGATCCTTACTGTGCAGATGCACATTAGAGTGGCCAAGTGCCATCCGAGGCTAAGTTTAATAAATATTTATACCAGACAAAATTTCTTTGCTCATAATCTCAATCATGTACAATGCATTATTCAAACAATAAAATGGGTAATGAATAATTCACATTCAATTTCCATGTTCAGCCTATTTCAGGTAAGGGTAAACACAAAGGTAGGGAGTTTTTACCGTTTTCAATGATTGTACAATTAAACTTTAGAAGTGCAACGCGAACACTTCTCCAAGATATCAGTAGCAAGCAAAAAAAAAAAAAAAGGTTTACTCTGATAACCTCTTCAGGTCTCTCAGTCTGAGGTTTTGGTTTCTAAGTGAACAAATCCAGCAACGTGTTTTGAATATCTTTGAATCATAATTTTTTACTCTTTTAACAATGCTTGAATGCAGCGTAAAATGACGCCTAGTACTTTGTACACACACACATACACACACACATATACATATATACAACGTTGGTGCATATACATACACATGCATGAAAGCACATATAAAAACGACCAAATTCTCTTTCCTCTTTCCAAACTCGTTGGCAGAGGTAAGATAGATGTGTAAACATACAAATTTAGTAAAAGTACAAAATCTCCAATTTCCTTTTTCTTTTAGCTGAGAAATCCCAGTAATTATCTTTTTATCACATGGCTGATAGTTACAGTTGCTCATTAAAGTCGTCAGGGTTATCAGACACTCGAAGTCCACCACCGAATGTATGTTTGTCACTAGACATAAATACATTACTCAGACGGCTTCAATTCATTTGCTTGCCAATTTTTCAAATGTGAATAGCTTGCGACCCATTATATTTTTATATACTCATCTCTACATCAAACGGAAATCAACTGAAATGGAACCTTTTTGACTACTTTTCATCTAAACTGCACACAACACTACACTGATTCAACGCTTCATCTATTGACAATGTGTTCAATCTCCATTGAACTGGATGATAAATATTTCATAGCAGACAGTAAAAGAAAATAATGCACCTTGCCGATAGCAACCTTAGGTGTTTAACACATTTCTATTAACTCAACGAATGCTGACGTCCACCATTCATATATACCCTCAGCTACTTCTCTATCTATTCCTCTGAAACGTTTTCCCTGTTATCATTAGTAATTTTTTCCACAATTATCATAATCACTACTCAACAATAAGTTTTCAAACCTGGCCATTTCCCATGGTATACCATATGAGGAGTAAATTCTCCTTCTTTTTCGTATTATTACAGTTATAAGTATAACCGTTTTCACTCAAATGTTATCAGACATCTCATGATGGGGATACAATGAAAACAAGTCTCCTTAAATCTCTAATACCCTCTTAGGGTATTCTCATCGATTTCAAAATAGCTTTATATTTTTCATATTTTCCCAGTTTTCCAGTTTAGCAATCATAAGATAAAGATCGTCAGTTCAGTTCCAAACACGCCATTAATTATGAGTACAATAGTCACCTTCATATTCTACAACTTCTAAAAAAATTTCCAAGCAGCGTTCAGATATTCATACAATTTCATTTACTTTTCAGTTCAAGTCTGTTGCCAGTGATAGACTTTGGTGATGTGATGTTTTGCAAAAACAACTCTGCCCGAGATATGATAGAATGAGCTTTGTGAATACAAAGGTCACACAGTAAACAAGCTCACTCAATGGCATCTCACTACCAACTGATGTATGTGTACTCGTGATATACGATCAAAAGATCAGAGTGGTTTAAAGAATTGAAACGTTATTTTTTCAACATAGAGATTCATTTTCACGCTGGAAAGCAACAATCTTATCAGATTTTCATTTTTTTTCCTGTTTGTAAGAAAAATGAGCCATGATTTGTGTTAGTGTGGGGATTATTGATATCAACCTGAGTGACTTTAGTGCTCTAGTAGATCACTAATCAGGAGTTCTATTAATCAATTTTCAAGATGGTTTCTTCCACAGAGACTCTCCTGCATATCTACTCTATACTGATATATATATATATATATATATATATATATATATATATATATATATATATATATATATATATATATAAGAATCATACTCAACCTCACATGGAGAGGTCAGTACATCAGGGAGAAAAAAGGAGTCTGAGACATCATAGAATCCACAAGAAAACTCAAATGGCAATGGGCTGGTCATGTTGCAAGAATGGCATACAACCGATGGACATCACGACTCACAACGTGAATCCCCAGTGATCACATGTGCAACCGAGGCTGGTAGAACACAAGATGTAGAAACAAACTAAACAAATTCAAGAAGTACTGGCTCCACGACGCCTACGATATAGAAGTGTGGCGAATCCTGGGGAAGGTCTATGCCCAGCGACCGACGGTAAAAGACTGATGATGATGATGATGAAGATGATGATGATGATGATGAACATGATGATGATGATGTACTTTTGTCTCGTCTCAACGCCTTCGGGCATAGGCCACGGGAACTAGGCAATTTTTGCTTCATCCATTCGTGTGCATGGGGAACCTAACATTAAACCGAGTTGGTGTTGTATTTGCCCTCTTGGGGAGTCAAATAAATTATTTTGCTCTACGCTAGCGCCTCGTAATATTTGAAGATATATTTGCGTTCACACATAGATATGTCTAAATCTAGGACAAGGCTACCATTAGATATAGTAATACCTCATAGCGATCACAGATTTTACAACTACACGCACTTTGTCCCAATATCAGAGGTATGCAAGAGCAATTGTAATTAACCATCCCTGGATGTGCACCTATTTCTACTACTGCTGTTCTAGTTGTTTACACAGATCCAGCTGCCGCTGCTGCTGCTGATATCGTCATGTATGCAAATTGATTTGACTTCGAGGCTAATTTGTGCACAGTCTTACGGACACCGGATTGTTTTTGCACTGATTTTTTCTGCTCGTATCTGCTATAGCCGTCAGTTTAGTAGAATACCAAATTGTTGTAAATTTCACAATTACAATTTCAGTAACCAGCGAACAGGATTCTTGGCTCTCTGTGATTATCAAGATAACCAGGTCGTCCAGTATAATGATTTCAATGGATATTTACCAACCACAAAAACCACATTTCTAGAATTGTGGTTTTTGCGGTCGGTAAATACCTTCTATAACGAGCTTACTCCAGCGAAGAGAATTTCAAATTTCCATCCTGCAACTAAACGTTCTGATCATTTAGCTCCACAAGTAGGAACAAGTCTAGCGCGTTTGTGTTTGTGTGTGCAGTTTTATTTTGGAATTAATTAACTTGAAGAAAACCATGTCTACAACACAGTTTCTGTGTTATAAATAGAACTATCAACGACTTGCGAGATCAACTTGTTGAACTGGAACTACCACGAATCCTCTTGCCTATGTCATTTTTGTGTATGTATGTGTGTTAGTGTGTGTTTGTGCATGTGGGAGAGAGAGATAAACAAACGGTAAACGTCAGTGTTAACGTATGCAATTTTTATATGCTATATATTTTCTATGTGTCTGCGTGTGTATATATATAAGCACTGCTTTTGTTTATGTTTGCATGTGTTATCCATATCCATATTTGTATTCCGGCTATTCGTGTATGTGTAATACTAATTACCTGGAATTAGGCATATCTGGCTCAAGGCCCCAAATTTTCTGGCGCATACTATCAATGAATTACAAGAGCAGCACATTTCTAATGCTATATCACAAAGTGGTACATGTACGTAGACAAGACTGAAGCTAGATGCAAGCCTGTATCCTTTTTGAAAGACTACATAGCGCCAACTTTCCAAGGCAGATTGCCACAATACTTGCCATTCGAAATGTAGCTTACAATTCGCTTGTGTTAAAGGGAAGTGAACTACGCGATTTCTGAAACGCCCCGTGTGTACGTGTGTGTATGTGTGTGTGACCCCCCCCCCTGCTCTCCTGAACTATTCTACGGTATCCATGACGAGGGAAGTCACGTGGGCAGCGCATCATTAGTGAAGATAAGATGATCGATGCAGTTAGCGAAAATTGATTAATTGTGTGTGCATCGTGAGCCTGCTCGCGTAAGTGCAGCCTTGTATGCGTGCACCTTTTAAACGTTCAGAGTGTACACGTATGTATGGGCGTATTTGCTGTGAGCAGACGTTTTTTTGTTTGTTTTTTTCAACTTCTCTCTATTTCTTTTCCTTTGTTTGTTTATCTGTTTATTTCGTACGCATGCTTGCACGCAGTTGTTCAAATTACATCTCGGATAACTTTCCCCCTCTTGGACAATTACCTTTTGAGAACACTGATGTACAGAAACGCCTTATCTAAAACAAGGTCACGATAGTGGGTCATTCGTGAGGATCGAACTCACTGCATTAGCAAATCGGTCTGCGAGACTAACTTGCTAACCATCGACCAGTGGTAAGCGCCTTAACATCAATTCTGTAATAATGATTATTATTAGTATTCATTCAATTCTTACTCCAGTAGTACAGACCTGCCAGCTCTCGCAGTTTTGTTGTGTCACGCGATTTTTACTTAAATCTTTAAGCATCTCACGCAGTTTTAAAAATTCTCCTTCAAAACTTTCACGAACAATAATTTCAAACAATTTTAACATCCCTTGATCAGTTCTGTAACCAATCCATTTGATTCGAATATTCTTACTTTTGCGTTCAAATTACCTGTAATATCGTTGCCTATTTCCTATTTGTTGTTCAAATATGTTGTATGGCTGCGGACTGAGCGGCGAGATTTATAGTCTGAGATCCGATGTCACAAACAGCAACCAGATGATGATTTAATGAAAAAGAGGCCTAGAATACAACAGTCAACAATAGAAATGTTCAAAATTGATATTTTGATTAAAGAATTGACATTCGTTGAAGAATTAAATCATGTGTTTTAATCATTTTTATTTTTTTAGCATTACCCCCAAATCTCCATATTTTTTTATGTGAATATAAAGATTTTTGCAGTTGAGAGGTTGGCACGTCTGGTTGTGGCTGGTGGTTTTCTCTGAAGATCAATTGATAACAAGGCCCCTTGATACTCCAGAACTCTTTTCTGTATTCTAGCCGATTTCAATGATGCTATCGTCTGGACGGTTTCAATTATTCCACAGATTTTCAATTGTTCCAACCTCTCAACATGTCCCTTCGAAACTGTTACAAACGCGACGATAGTTGGCATAACAGTCAACGTCATCCCCAGGGTCCAAGGCTCTATACTATATTATTGATTTCTTCGATCTTTTGTCCAAATTTCCTCTTCTTCTCTGGTCAAGTTTAGAAAAGGTTCCGAATAGCTCACCGAGGACACTGTCCACGTATTTTCCTTTTTCTTCTGGATTATTTTTGTCTTGACACCAGAGATACCTGATGATTTCCACTGACAATCAAGTAAGCGCAAATATCCTCAGATCTCCAACTCTACCTTCGGCATTCTCACTGATTTCAACATTGCTGTGGTCTCAACGATTTCAATTCTTTTTTTTTTAATCTCTAATTATTTTGCCTCTCAGCATGGTTCTTTGGGACATTCCCAGTGCATAGATACGATCTTTATTTTCACATTCATAAATGTTTTCAATCCTCAGGTAGAGTCTTGATATTTCTTCATTCTTCATTCACCCGTTTCAGGCCATAATCCGTTGGATTAGCTTCATCCTTTATTTGACCGAATGGTATGCAGTCAGTTCAGTGAGTCTATATTCAGTGGCTCCCACTTCCATCGAGTTAATATTCAGCGCCTTCTATCTGAACAACTTCCTCTTCCGATGCGTGTACTCAGTGTGCACAAATATACATCGGTTGAACGCATACATATTTACCAACTTCTACTTTCAACGAATCTAACTTGAAGCTGTAAATGTTTACATGTACATGAAATAAAATCTATATAATCTCCGTATTTCTTAGTAACAGCTTATACATTAGCGGTATCGCCATTTTCATTTTTGATATATTTCCAGATATATTTCAAAACTTACCAAAAACCTTCAGTGATATTTCAAAACTTTTCAATACTTTTTTTCAATTTCTTGTACTCATTATTCTTGTTGCTGTTCATCGTATTATTCAATATTGACGTAAAATTTATCATGACAAGACTGGATGAAGACAGTGACTTCGAAAGGAATCGGTGTCTGAGTCTTATCAAGAGCTAGACTTTAAATGCTAGAGATGTGGCCGGCAATATCTAATGCTACACAATCTTGAAAAAAACGTAATATTCACTTGTCTTCGTAAATTTTTGCATTACAAGCATGAAGAAGATTGCACTGGCCAAAGGTTATTTGGAATTGTTAAAGTATAATCAGTTAATACATCTGCACATATGGAGATTGATCTTACAGATAATGATTTGGGTATTATATGCTATGTATCCATGATTGTAGGTGCCTTCAATCTGCTTCCCTCTTTCCTTTCCCCATCTTTCCTCCATCCTCTCCCGTTATTAGAAATCATGTTCAAGAAATACAGATAGAAAGAGAGAAAAAGAGGAGGAAAAGATGTCAGGAAAAATTCTTACACGTGATAAACAGTACCGTCTGCGGGATTTTTTGCACATGTCAAGATTGGTGTAAAGATTTGAAAAAAAAACAGACTGGAAAACATCTTTACAGCCGAAGAATCTACAAACAAGATTATAAACGAGAAGACTTAATTGTAGACAAGCAAAGTCAAATAACCGAACACGAGTGATAAAATACCGAACACTTCAATGCAATATCTCTCTCTTTAATTGGGGGGGGACTCATTGCCTCGCCACATATTACGTCAGGACAGTAGGGTTCTTCAGGTTTCATCGACACCAAGCGTGCAAGAGCGTCAAATTTTGCAACAAACGAACCAGACGCATTCTCTTATTTGGTATTTGGTAGGTTACAGAATCATAAATTTGTAAAAAAAAAAAAAAAGGTGTGGATAGAGATTCAATTTGTAAATAAGATAATTAAAACGAACCTTCTCTTAAATACCATCTTCGAAAAACATGTGTTGTTATAGAAACTCTATTCGTCTTACCGGTGAGACCCATAAATATATAATCAAAATCTCACACGAACTTGAGCCGATTATTGTAAAATGCATTGCCTTTGCTCTGTAACGCACCAAGCATGTCATGCTTAAAGTGTATACCAGATACACCTTTCATATTTTGGATACATAACTCTGCAATATATCCGAATAAAATAATGGGATTCATATATTGTTCATCTCAACTAGATAGGTACCAAAAACGTTACAAATTGTAGCTATGATCACGGACTTTCTAATAGAAATTCTAAAACGCATTGCAATAATTTGAATTGCTTCTTTACAGTTTTATTTTGGTTTTAATTTCAAGAAAATAGCACAAGGCTAGTTGTAAAAAGAATTGGTAAGATTAGCTTGTTTAATCTTCGAGCGGTCAGAAGTGATGGGAAACTTTATACTTGTTTGGAAGCTTTAATCCTTTTTTAATCCTAAAATATTTGACCCCGCGGAGACGGGTACTTCAGTTTGTATGAATTAGCCATCTGATTTTTGAACTTACCTATTATTGCCTAAATTTTACAGAAATTGAATTTTTCAGTCATTGGTGCGTATTTAGCTATATTTCGTACACAGTATATATTGTAGGTTGAGCATAACAAAATCGAAATCAAAATAATTTTAATTCAACATAAATCCATCTTTAAAAACACCTACTATATATAGTAGTGTGGACATTAATCGGTTAAGATCACATTACCTCTAAGCAAATGCTCTATTGATGTTCACTAAACCAAACTAAATACGGCATAAGGCCACAATTTTGAGATATCTAGAGAGGATCGAACTTACTTCAGCAGTTATAGTCTGCAAAACTAGCTTTTTAACGACTATATCACGTCGAGGTGCCCCAAGCCATATAACTGAATCATCGTACTGGGACTGATAAACATGCTATTAAGAATACATGACATTAAAAAAAAAACCGCATGTGTACTTGGCATTAATTGATAAAATATTTATGCGTATTTCTTTATTTCTTCTCGTGTACGTGAGAAAAATACTCGGCTCTTCTTGTTTGTTCTAGCAGGAACATTAATAGCACATTTCAATGCATTTACGTCACTCAGAAATGAATCTGATTGGTCTTGTGCAACCACCGAAGCTTTCTCCCTCTGTTGAACCGTGAAATGGCATTCACGGATTCGGACAGAAGCATACACTGATTTGAAAATATCACCGAAATTAGCATCATCCAAGTTCAATTATCATTAATTCTACTCTTCATCATCATCCAATTTACGTAAAAACCAAGGTATTTTATTCCTGTTTGCGCCACTGAATAATCGCAATCACCCAATCTCTTGAATTCTATTTTTTTAATCTATTTCTCTACTGGTTGTAATTGATTCGCAATTGTACAGAATAAGATTTCTCCGACTTTTTGCGACGTCAGTTCCATTGCAGTAAAATATGTTGGCACGGATAAACGCATCGTCACATGACATGCATAGACACTCTTATGTGATCTGGAATGGTTGAGTTACTATAAAGAAGAGAATGTCTTATTCTAAACCAGAGAAAACAACCTCTTCGGTAAGCGCTCAATGAACTACTTTTGAAATCTGTACATGATAATAGCTTTAAACTCACTGCGGTTAAAAGCAAAAAAAAAAAAAAAAAAAAGATTTAATCCAATGAATAACCATGAATTCTGAGACAGAATAAAAATAAATGATTCAGCAGCCATCTCCGTATAGTGATCGGATGGAAATGGATTCGCGAGTGGGGACAGGGAAAATGGCAAAGAGAAGAGTGAAAGATCGAAAACCTCATTTCCAATCAGTTTTGTTTCCGGATCAGTGTTGGCTGTTCAAATCGCGCATTGATCGAACTGTTGAACTTGATGTGAAAAGATGGAGTAAGATCAGTCGACTTAACTCCTCTTGAGTGAGAGAAAATCTCTAGGTCGATCAATGATTGAGAAGGTACTCCAATAACCTACGATAAACAGGCTACCTGCTTGACTGACTGACTAACTGGTGCTTGCTACTAGATATTTGATGCAACATTCTACAAAAGATTGGGAATGCAATGTTGTTTTTTTGTTGTTGTTTTTGTTTAGCAGTGAAAACAGGTTTGAATTATAACAGGACCAAGAGAAAAGATTTCTTATATCCATAGATACTCGTGTAAAAGTCGAGTTTATATAACCAAATTTTTACGCAAAAAATCAGAAGTTGACCAATACAAGAAATGTGTATTTTCATTAGAATTGAATCAGTTCATTATGTGAAGGGCTCCGAACATTTCTTAACGTCAAACATGAAAATTATTCACCAGTTAGTAACAGCAAATGATGTAGATGTGAAATATGCAATAATTATCTCTTAAAATGCTATAATATCATAATGATACTAGCAAAGGCTCAATGAAAGGACGGAATTACAGATTGATCGGCAATTCTGCCTACGATCAGAGTATCTGTGCGCTCTTCCAAGGATCCAAATGATTCAGCAGCCATCTCCGACTTTTTGCGACGTCAGTTCTAGATCCACGGCACTATAGCTTATGATCAGAGTATAGTATCGGTGCTCTCATTGAAAAATGTTACGGGGGCACAAATATATATATATATATACATATATATATATATATATATATATATAGAGAGAGAGAGAGAGAGAGGGAGAGAGAGAGAGACACACACACACACACACATTGTGTTTTATGCATGTATTCAACCAGTGATTTATATCATGAAAATGTAATATTTTTGCCCAAATGATGTACGTATTTCAATCGAATTTCGCTTTTTCCGTTAATCAAGATGGTTACCATAATTAGGTTTTGGTTGTTTTTTAGTTTTAAAATGTTTTACTATGATATTCTATCCTAACTGATTTGGAAACATTTTTGCCGAATCTTTCTAAATTTCAATCTAAAGTGTAATGATGAATAAATAAATGGCTAACATTCTGTCTTTGGCACTTGATGTTTCAGGCTCGTCGACTTCAAGTTTTTTAACAATAGGGAATTTTTTTTTAGTGGACGTTTCTTGAAATGTGTGCTTGAATGCCAAAAACTTCTTTGCCAAAAACTTGGTTGCTTTATGAATTTGATTCGTTATTTTACAACTTTTTACACGATCTTTGCACGTGGCATATCTTGAATTGTTGATCACTTTACTAAAGATCAAGGGTTGATGTACTGTACAGTGTCTACCTATCCTTCTATGAAGCCGTTTTGGGCAGCTGAAATAAGTACGAGCTTGCTTCGTACGTCTCGAGACGCCGTTGTAGTCCAGACTGAAGCCAGGATTTCGTGCTGATTTATAAAAGCAGGCTATAAAATCTACAAAACTTATTTGGTATACATGTCTATCGTATAATCTGTTGTGATTCTACCATTGACGCCAGGAGTCATGGATCAATTCCAGTAAAATGCGAGGTTCCGATTACCCAGTTTCAAGACAGTTAAACTCTTGCTCTTGCGCAATCTTTCTAATCTAAGGTAGTTTTGGGACGGTGGTTTGTCCGATCACTCCTATTTACTCGATACCCCACGAGAACAGGGTGTGACACAAGATCAGCATAACGTGGATGGGTGGGGAATCTAACGTGTGTTGCAGGAACTCTCTAAGATATCCACAAGAAAGTGGTTGTGAGGATGTGACAGCTTTTGACTTGATCTCCCTGATCTGTCTAGCCCAGACTACACACATCGATGTCAAGGGCGTCGCATCTGCGTTCGTCTGGCAGGAATGATCTTACAAAACGGATGATCTCGCCAATATATATCAATACAAAGAGTCCTTATTTAGCCTGATGAAGGAACTGCTATATTTGTAGATATGTTGCTGTAGTGTGACATATACGGGGTCTACTCCTTATTGTCAATGACTTCGTCGAATGCCCAAGAATTGAGACAAGGTGATACCAGTTCACCCAAACTTTTCACCACCTTGAAATGATCTTCTGGAACGTAGACTGGGAACACAAGAGATCAGAGCAGAGTATTTGACGATCATTACATCTACTTAGGACAACATAGTCTCCATGAGATCTACAAAAGGAGAAGAAATCAAGCAAAGAATCACACTAGCTTGGCAAACTTTCGGTAGAATAAGCTCAACTTTAAAGAACAAGAAAATCCTTCAAGTCCTAAAAAGAAGGGTATGCAACTAATGCATCCTCCTGATATTCACCTATGGAGCTGAAACATGGAACCTTACCAAAAGACCGACCCTTAAACTTAGAACTAAGCAATGTGCTCATAGAATCATGCTCAACCTCGCATGGAGAGACCATAAGACAGCACAGTACATCAGAGAAAAGAGAAAAGAGTCCGAGACATCATAGAAACTGTCAAATGGCAATAAGCTGGACAAGTTTCAAAAATGTCTGACGAACGTTAGACATCACAACTCTCAACATGGATCCCTCGGAGATAATAAACAAAAATATGTTTGACAGAAAGTAAGATGGTGTGACGAGTTAGATTAATTCAGAAAGTACCAGTTTTTTAACTGAAAATCTTGTATTAACATTTTTTCAGACGTAATTGAATCAAATTTATACTGTTACATTAGATTAGAGAATATTCCAATTTTTTCTTTCTGTTTTTAATCTTGTATCAGTATTTCCTTTTCTAATACATCTTCGTGACACATACATTTATATGACACAATATATACATATATATATATATATATATATATATATATATATATATATATATATATACATATATTGTGTCATCCACAGACAGCTGTTCCGATGTATTACATCTCTTCAGTGTGGCTATAGACTTTCCATTTACCCATCCAGTGAGGCAGGATTGAAACCTTCGCTTCAGATCTGGAGACCGATATCCTATCTCTGAGCTACGGAACTGGACAGCCAGTAAGGCTGAATTTAAGCGATATATTTATTTACACATAAATCCTCCATCCACCAGAGTGCTCTATTCCTATAGAAGAGCTTTGCATAAGCTTACAATGGATGGGTTACCTCACTTAAAGAGTGCTCAACCCTGAATAGAGGATCATTAATTATTGTGCAATATATATATATATATATTCATGTATGCGCGTCTGTACGCGTCTGTGTGAGTTAATGCTGATTATTTAGACAAAATAGGATATTTCTACAAGCAATCTAATGTAAAGTAATAGAAATTTCGCCCGGGGCATTTTATTTCCTCTATACTTTAAAGTCCATAGAAAATTTAATCGTACTTTAATCGAAGCATTTTTGGTTGATATTCGTTCAGATCCGCACAACACAGATATTTCTTGTTTTTTTTTTAGCAAAGCTAACTCACACATTTCCATGGTAATTCTAATTCAAAATTGCATCCGATATCGAAGTCGGTAAAAATCAATGCAGTCACCAATCGTTTTCCAAACTTCTTGAGAAACTAGAAAAATGAATAAAACTTGCGTCGTTAACTCAAGTCTGCAGATAGCAAATAGCGCTAATGCCTTTACATTCTACGCCTTGTAAGCTAAACATGGTTTCCATTTCTTTTTCTCACCGGGGTACTTACATTCCTAATGTTTTTTTTATAGATGCTAATGTAAACAATTGAATTTTTTCAGCTATTTTTGTGTCGTAGACATTCACGATGTTTTTTTTTACCTCTCAGGAAGTGTTTATAATTTTTTAATCGAAAATATACAGAATGTATTCCCTAAAAAGCGATAGTCTTAAATTTGATTGCAAGACAAGGTTTTAATGCTTCCTGAAATGGTTCTGAATGCATCGTATTAATTTAACAAGGAACCGAAGAAACAAAACATCATACAACATTCCAATAGTTTTCTTGATTGTTGACCTCAATCTTTTTAGTACTCTTGTCGTCAACACTATGTTTTAGCATTCGTACGGAAAGAGGTAAGATGTCTCTTCTCTTTCATTCGCTACAAAAAAGTTTCTCGTTTGCACTACGTAAAAAAAGCATACCGATCATCCTCCTGAGGAAAGTTGTAGAAGGGATCAGCCAAAATTGTTGTTACAACAAAAAGAATGAGATCAACAGCCTCGATGAGAAGAATGAGATCAGCAACTTTTGGAATGATAGTGTCGAATCTCAAGATTGCAGAATCACTACAAATAATATCTATTAACAATTATTTGCTGAACTCAACCAAGGCCGAATGTGTAAAAAACAAATTGCAGAGAGAAGTCACAAATAGTTTGCGAAACTAGTTCACTAAAATGCCGGTTCACAGCAAGCCTTTATCTCTGTCAATGTCTATATGAATACAAATATCAATATCAATTTCAATACCTGTATATTTATCTACTAATCTCGTATGTTCGTATTGATCTGTCGCACTATGATAATCTAGATAGCTAGCAAAGACAGATTAATAGTTTTTTGAAAGGCTCTTATATCTGTCATTAAAAAAAAAATTGTGCATCAAGATTTTTCTTCCTATGTCATTTTCCTTTTCTCCTCCTTCCTTTTTTTCTTCCATTATTTTATTTCCTTTCCTCTGTACCCCCTGCACTGCAATCTCCTAATTATCTATTTCATTTATTCCTCACCCTCTTTTCCTTCTCTTCCTCTTACCCTCTTTCCGTTACTCTTTTTAGCTTTCTTTCTCTTCCTTTCATTTCCTCTTGTTCAATTTAATCTATTTCTCACTCCCCACCCCAACCCCCACCGACACTCACCATCTCTCTTCATACCTTTCTAGTAAATAACTAAGTTCTCAACATTCCAAATTACATGACATTTGTGCACGCACACATGTGTATGTGTGTGTGTGTGTGTGTGTGTGTGTGTGTGTAGTTTACTATTTAAATATCTACTGATACAATAGTGTAGAGTGAAAGTAAGTCTACAAATATAATCTGTTCAAAATCAACTATCATAATTCCATAGTGTTTGGATATTCATACATTTTTTTCAGTGGCGTAGCTATTTACTGATTTACATGTACTTATCCATGGTAATATTTCCTGTAAACTATTCAGTAAATTAACATTGTTTTGCCCTGAATAAGCCTCCTGATCCCTTGGCTCTTACGCTCATGGTGACTAAATACTAGCTGTAACAAGGATATTTCAAGCTTACAGAGAGTTTAGAATTAGATCTTTTTTTTTTTGACATCAAATCGCACAGAGAAAACCTTTTCTCGATCAGTTAGTAGTAATGTGACCGTAGGATCGATGTAACTAAAAGAGTTGTTGGAATATTTTAACCATGGGTAAGTACAAACTAGCATATCAATATATACTTATATCAGTTTGCGTGAAACATTCGATCTACGTATGTTACAGCTGATTGATCGTTAATATGAAGTATCTTTCAGTTCAGTTCAACGATAAATCAGCGATTATATATATATATATATATATATATATATATATATATATATATATATATATATATATATATATATATATATATATATATATATATATATATATATATATATATATATATATATATATATATATATATATATATATATATATATATATTTCAGCGGCTGTTTAGATAAATAAGAGCATCGCTACGTTGAAGCGGCTTCTCTATCGGTAGCAGGTTCGATCACTGCTACTGTCCCATTTTCTTTAATCGTTTATTCAGTTCACGTTGTCTCCATGTAATAACTGGAGTACAAAATATGCATAATATTTGAGAATACCACACAAGAAAAGGGAAGATTGTAGTAGAGAGCATTCAAACGTTATTGGAAACTATAAAACTGAGTCCGGAAATGAATTCAGCTATAAAACTTTATATAACAACGGAGTATTTCAATGAAAAACTTGCACGGGTATGATCTGACCAAAGACGTCATTCACTGCATCAAAGTTCAAGTTATCATAGCGTGATATATTTTTGGTTTCGTTCGAGAAAATAAAAAAAATATCTTAACGAGCTAATCTTTACACAAGGCAACATCAACGGAATACTCCGAAACAAACCCACCAGTTGTGACTAGTGTGACTAACGCTAACCAGGTGCTCAATAATCATTTTAACTTGTAATTCTCTATTCTAGGCCACCTTCTGTCATTTTCCCGGAGTTTTTTGGTTAGGATTTTTTTTTTTTTTTGCTGTCCTAATTTATTCTTCGTTGTTTGTCTATCACGTCATGTTACACCAAACCAATATTAGAAATCATCCACTAAAACTGTCAACAAGGGTTTCAGTTTTCAAGCTGGTCTGTCTGTCCGACTGTCTGTCTGTCTGTCTGGCTGGTTATGTAGGTATTACATGTACAGGCCGCTCCAATAGAGCCAGAGGACTGAAAATTTAAACAGTTACTCCTTACTATGTGCAGAACAAAAACCCTCTTTTCAAGATCCACCCGAATACTTTTTTTTAGATGTGGGTTCAGTTTGCAAAGTGTGTTCATACCTAAATTGATCCCATGGTTTGTGTCCACTTGTTATTCAAAAATGCAAACTCTTTTAGTGATCACTTCCGAACAAAAGTCGACATGATCATCCCCTTTGCAATTTTTCTAATTGACTGCTCCCTTCCTCCAACACAGCATGCAGTCAAAAGACGTTGGTTACGTGACACTTTCTTTTGAATGACTAACCAGACCTATTTTGAATTAACAATTCCCTGCTGTGATTTGAAATTACGACAAAGTGATTGTCAGGCGGCTCTCTTACGACCTGGACGAAACTGACGAGTCTTGTACGAATTTAATTATTGTATGCACAGTAATCATCTTCGGGTGGAACAGAAGTAGGAGTGGGGTTTGACCCTGCAGCAGTTAGGACTGTCTTTCCTTTTTTCCATCCTCTCTGTCCTTCCTTAACTGTAACACTTTCGCACGTGTTATCTATTGAGTGGCGCCATTTCAAAATGGCAGTGCGCGGGGATAACTGGCAGATGACCTCAGTCATCTGGAAAAAAAGAACTTGCGTGCGTGCCTGTGTATGTATGTATGTATCTATGTATGAATGTATGCGTGCACATATGTGTGCGAGCGAGCCTGCGTGTGTGCGTAAAACGATAATGATTTATTACTTTCCAAACGGCTAAAAATCTCAAATTGACAAGTTGAAATTTCAAGTGATTAATTTTGTCATTTTAGTGCTTCTTCCATGAGAGAGAAGAAAAAGAGGAGATTGAAAAAATAGACTGAAGGGAGAGCGAGGGAAGGAAAATGATTTGAAAAGAGAAAGAAGCTGAGGGAAAAGGAGACAGATTCGTTCGAATTCGTACTAACTGCCACAGAGAAAGATGTTGGGAGAGTGGATCAGCCATTGCTGGAAAGAGTCCGACCACTTAGCAACAAATTTATTTATTCTATTAATGTTTTTATTAGATATAGTTTTGTTGGTTTTTCGGCATGCCAAGCTATGTATGCTTACCAACGAAATTTCCTTATAGAGCCAAAACCGAAACATATGTCAAAAGACCATTTATAAATCTCCAACCATTCACTTGACTACATTTTTTTTAAAAATCAGATTCTGTTATTTTTATCGGTATTGCTCGACGAAATAAGTTCTCTGGTTTTTTCTCCCAACTCTCAACGTTGTTTTTTTATTCAACTTTTTCCAATTTTTTCAAGAAATGACATGTTTATAGGACTGCTACGTCCTGTCTTCTCCTGTCGTCTGACATGTAGGCCGCTGCCAAATACCTGATCTAAAATGACCTGATGATATTAGACATCTATGTCCATCGAGAAACCGAACTTTTCAAACAGTCCACCGATCAGACGTTTTACCGTGTGAGTGATGACCTTGATCTTCTGCATCAAGCAACGTCAGTTAGTTTTCGAGCGACAGCTCTCAGAGTGAACGTGTGTATTGCACGTGAGGGTTTTTTCTGCCAGGATGAACAATGACGAAGGATGTGTTCATATCACATTCCCCCCCCCCCCAAAAGACGTCAGGGAACAAATTCGAAAAGTAGGATGGCTAGAGTACGAGAGTTTTTTTTTTTGTGTGTGTTCTACCAAAAATTTCAGACAGCAGACATATCTTTATATGTGAATGTATCATTTGGCTTAGACAGCGTGAATAGAATGAATAATTCAAGAAAATGGGACTGCAACAGGAATCGAACCTGCGACCGATAGTTGGTAGCTTTAATTTTTGCAGGTTCGATTCCTGCAGCTGCCCTATTTCCATTAATTGTCTATTCTTTTAACGCTGTTTTCGCAAAATGATGCTTTCATCATGTATTCACAGGGGTCATTTTATATTTATATAAACACTTTGAAAAGGATTTCAGTTATATTAATAAGTCCTCCAACTGCAAAATCGATAGTTTGAAAAGATGTAACTCACACACAAACACTTATACATTGATAAGTACATATGTTTGTATATTCGAGGGTGGATCAATACGTCCGTAGCCTGGTGCGTATTTATTACCTGAAATTCGATCTGAAATTCTTTCAGCACGATGTTCGACCAATGTAATAAATATTAACCATTGAACTAATTGACATGGAAGGAGATTTTGCTAAAAATACATACACACACACACACACACACGTATATATATATATATATATATATATATATATATATATATATATATATATATAATATGATGAAGTAAAGGATTCCCTATGCAAACATGTTCATGTTTCTGCCCTCTGTGGCGATTAATTTTTAGTATACCAATATGTGGGGTATTGAATTATGTTTTTTGATAGGAATTTTGAGCGGTGCCGGTACTTTGACGCTACCTCATTTTTCTATTAATAATGCAGTTTTTTATTTTGTTTTTTTTTTTTGTTTTTTACTGGCAAAAGTGAAGATTTCAAATTTTTCATTCAAGCATGTTTTTGATATTTTTATACGGAGCAGCATTAAAGCGCTGGCACTGCTCGAAATTCCTATTGAAAAACATTGTTCAACATCCCACAGATAGGTATACTAAAAAAATCACCATAGCTGTCTTATTTCCTTCGTTATTACTATTAACATTATTATCATTTTATATCCCCTGTCATTCTAAAGAACAACACAATCACCAAAATTATCTTACACACGTAGAAACAGACCAAACGTAGAATAATTAAACTATCAACTAAGGTCATGTAAAAGTGAACCCCAAAATTGGAAACAGATTTATGAGAATAAAATACTCTCAGGGAGGAAACTTATCACAGAGTTGATGGTTTAAAAAATACTGATAAAGAAAATGCCTGCACAATCTCCTTCTGATTTATAATTTACGACTACCAACAAGCGCAGAATCTCCACTTTACTAAACAGAAAAACATAACAGACAATGGCCAACCACTAAAACAAAGAGAAGGAAAAAGAAAAAGAAAAGTTATATAAACCAAATCATTCGCCTGAAGGAGCCCAAACAGGGCAAAAACATTTACGTGTTTGCGTAGCGAATCCTTTACTTTATCGTATTTGAGCTCTACTCTAACTCAACTTAATGTTTAATGCTGAATGTATCGAGCACTTTATGAAATGGACCCATCACTCATCGGATAATATATTGTATTCCTGATTTGCATTCTACATATATATATATATATATATATATATATATATATATATATGTGTGTGTGTGTGTGTGTGTGTGTGTCTGTGTGTGTGTGTCTGTGTGTGTGTGTGTGCGCGCGCGCGCGTGCGTGTGTGTTTGTGTGTGTGTGTGTGTGGTATATGTGTAATATATAACATTAAGTTTTTTTTTTACATAATGATAAAATTCTATTTTTATGTTAGTGATAGTGAATACGTCCCCGTTTTGGTAAAATGTCGCCATCCCCGCGAGAAAACTTCATAGTCGACCTTCAGCTCTTACATCTCTCTCTCTCTCTCTCTCTCTCTCTCTCTCTCTCTCAGCTTAAAATCTACCTTTCTTTAACGTCTGCATCAAAGACACAACAAGAAACTCCCTAATTATAATGTAGACGTATCTATATTCTTTTGCATAGCAACAGTGTTATATTTGACCAGGGAAACCGATTCGTTTTCATTGCACAGTCATTTGGCTTCTTGGTTCAGTTAATCAATAAAGGCTCAGTGTTTGTTACAGAATATGTTTCGATTCGGAACACATGGAGTACTTAGTCGCAAACACAGACAAATACCAATGCTTTTATTTCCAAACCGTTGTAATTTTCAGATCTTTCACTTGATGTCTCACAGAAATTTTTTTTGCTCTCTAATGGAACAGCTAATTCGAGGCCAGCTTCACACGTTTATTGAGGAAGCTGGACATGAAAGATTAGGCTGCTTAAAGCCAACCACTCTTGCAGGCTGATATGTAAGCTGCTACCAGACATATGAATTAATATGATCTGATAATTTGGTTCTATGTTGTTTTGGGTTCTGGGTTTGATTTGTGACTCAGCAAGGAAAACGTAGATGGATAATAGTCTACGATTTTGTCCCTTGTATTGATTGCTCATCTTTTTCTCCTTACATAATTTTTACTTTCGATGAGTATCGAAAAAATATTAGTCTTTATCATTTACACCAGAACAGCGGATATAGATGAAAGATTCGTATCAATAAAACCCTAAAGCAAGACTATCTATATGAAGATGATCGCACGTTAATTTTCTGACACCCACAGCTCCAAAGCCTTGATTAATGATCTTATTAAATCACCAGAGGTCAAGCAAATATTACAAATTCTGTAACACACCTTCCAAATACCATTCCATCAAAGCTGGTCATGGTTAAAGGTTTTTGGAAAAATTAAGCGAAAATATCTCGATATAGATTACAGTGTCCATTTTATTGTAAATATTCAAAATAGACGTCATTCCTTGTGTGGTTACCACGTAGATAAGACTGGTGACGAATCTTTCAAGCCCTTCATAGTAATTTTCTCCTGACTAAAGAAGGATACAGAAATGTCAGTGGTTTACTCGTTTCTTCGAGCGCATTCTTGAGGATGCATTCATACAAAACTATCAGTGCGCTTCCTTTCATAGTTGACACAGATCTCATTTGAATAGACTCAGCATATTGGAGAATGGAGCGAGCACTGTTGTTCCTTTTTTTGCTTTTCTCTCTCTTCTATCTATGATTTATTATCATTTCATCAGAAAAATACCAAGCCACGGAAATAGATGCTTCAATATAAACTTCCTTCAAGCAAGGGACAGAGGTTTGACTGTATCTAACAACTGATTTGTACACGTCATAATTCTGAAGTTTAAAAATTGAACTTGAAAAAAACATTGATTCAAGGATGTTTAAAAACAAAATAGCGGGAAGCGCTCGATATAAGACTCGATAGAAGAATCATGAACGAGTTCTTGAACAAGTTATCAATAGGCCTACTTTCATTGGTACGTAAAACAATTCCTAAGTGATACATTTGGAAGAATCCTTCTTTTCGGCCTTGAATCCATAATGTATAAATGAAGAATTGCTGCCTCAGTACACACATCACACACACACACATATACACATATACACATCTCTCTATCTCTCTTTCTACAAGTGTGTAGTGAACATATATATTGAGCAACTGATGATCTCAGCGAGAAATATTCACACATTGTACCTTATCTAATTCTGTGTAAAACATCAATGAATTGAAAAGCTTACATGAACTACATTAACAGATATTTGGAACTAATTGACTACAACGACATAAATTTTCAAAAAAATCATTTGTATATTTTATGTTTAAAGCTGTGAAGCTTTCTGAATTATATATATATATATATATACTTCTTCAGAAGGATCAAACTTAGAGCCCACTTTGGGGTGGATCAACAAACTTAAAACCCTATATCCTAATGGATTAAATACTAAACTGAACAACCCTCACCACACAGAACACTAATACACACAACTCCTACCATTAATATCCTCACACCCACATCTTAGACACATTCAATAATGGAAGCTTCAAAGTCACCTAGACCCATAGGAAAAACTTCACCTTAGCCTGTTACAACCTCTGTCCAAATCAAAGCCAAAACATTTTCAGTAACTTTTAAGGTTGATACCTATGTAGCTCCTTGACCCCACCACCCCTCCTACACTATCCCAAACATACCAAAAAATCCACCTCCACAACACTACCCACTACCTTGACACACTCTGCCCTCCCCAAGACCAACTGCTGCTGCTTTACCAAAATCCCAATACCTCCTGGTCATTCTTACATTGTGCATGAGGCCTCTAATAGCCCAGACAACAAAACCTACCCACAATGCATAGCCCCTGGCAGTGGACTCTGGTTCCACATGGTACATTTTAATTCCCACTCACACAACGCAAACCACTGATGATGGGAGAAATCCCGAAACATGTATGGACTATTGACATATAAGGATTAATAAACCCTACCACCAAAAACTTCACTCCCGAGTCTGTCTCATCTCTAAAGTACACATTATATATATATATATATATATATATATATATAACTTGCTTAGTTACCGATATAAACTGCTCCGAAAATAACGAATTTGAATTTTGTCAGCGTCTACGATTTAACGCTTCGAATGAACGAGGATTTGTTTCTTTCCTTTTACAAATATACAAGGATCAACTTCGATTTTCTTGTGGCTATCTTCATCTCTCTTCACTCTGATACCTCCCATCGTTACCGGCACTATCATGAATCCAGCCTTCGGCGTGGTTCGGCCAATCAGACAGTTATCAGCAAAATGAGTAACACTATTGGAGTGGATTGCTGCAACTAAAATTACACGTCTTTTATTATAACATCCGTCCGTGGCTCAAACCGTCAGTGGCTCAAACCATCCGTGGCAAGGGGAAAAACCTGATCGAAGAACTATAATTACCAATCCTTGACAATTTTGTCTTTGGTATGATATAGAAAAATCAAATCGCCAATTGGTCTGTCAGTGGCCATTTATAGAATTAGACTTGTCTTGCTTGAGTGGCGATCGGAAACAAGTTGAATTTGTAATACCAATACCCTATTAAAGGAATTTAGCGACTGATATATCGCAATCATAATCAAACGTAATCTGGGCATAATTCATAGCATTTTATTCTTTTCCAGTCATTTAAGTCTCCGGGATCTTTCTATGATAATGATGGGAGTTGTAACGGGCGATTGTTCAGTTATCAAGCCGTCTATTTGAAAAAAAAATGAGCTGTGTAATCTCAACCCGCTGATTTAAGCTTATAAACGGGCCTCTTGGTGTGAGTTCACTTCATGCCTGCTGCTAGCATCATAGTACAATGTCGGAACAATCCATAATATTTATTTTTAAAAATTCAAAATATCACGGTTTCCTGACAAATAGATTTTTTTTTTGTCTATGAGACTGAATAGAACATGAAAACAACGTACTATAGAACTGGAATAAGATTTTTGAATACGAGAGACATATTATGATAAACTCCGATGACAAAGTCAATATTGTGAGTCGCTGTAGTGACTGAATTGATAATATCGGTTTACGTCAACATTTGAGAATGAGCACAGATGTTTGTATAAGTAGATTTCAACAAATAACATTAAGATTTTTTCTAAGGAATCGAACACAAATGGCCTGTGATGGACGTGCGAGTATGGTTGAGGGAAATATCGTCTCGGATCCTAATGGCAATTGAAGATGGACAAACGTTCATAAATTAGGGCTATTAAAAAAATCTTCTTATCGGATTATCACGTGACGTAATTTTTTTCTTTTTATAAGCACGCGTCTTTCTCTAACAAGTTGTGCGAGGATTTTATTCACCAGAATATCCTACCACTTTTATTTTTGTTGAAAAATACGTTTTTCATTATTTGACTAACTGTTTATATAACCTGTAAAATCATAGGTAAGATTTCTCACATGAAATATATGTGTGTATATATTTCTATATTCATGTATATATTTGAATGTATGGGGGGGGGAATATTGTAATAAAAAACACCTTGTTGAGTGTTCTGTTTCAGTTTTTAAAATTATATCAACGCATTGTGTAGGTATGCACTCTTCTAATTGGTGTATATATATATATATATATATATATATATATATATATATATATATATATATATATGTATATATATATATATATATATATATATATATATATATATATATATATATATGTATGTATATATATATATATATATACAATTCAAATCATGAATGCAGTATAATATAATATCCGATGTGCGATGGGTTTATTTCATAAAGTGCTCAATACAGTCAACATTAAACATCAAGCTGAGTTTGAGTAGAGCTACGCAAACTCGTTCATGTTTCTGTTCTGCCCTGTTTAGACTATATATATATATATGTGTGTGTGTGTGTGTATGTATGTGTGTGAGAGAGAGAGAGATGGGAAGTGAGAGAGATTTTCTGGAGTTTAAGTCTTGGACGGCAGAATGCAAGCTTCTATCTCGAGTTGGTGAGTTATACATTTCTATGCAAGAACAGTCATTGGAAATACAGAAGGTATTTTTTTAAAGATAACTTTGTCACATGGCAATTTATATAAAGATCTCAGTAAATGATGACTCGCTAAAACTGGTTAGTGTTCTCTCTCTTCTAAACATGTTTGGCTCAACGTTTCTCTCTGTACCCCTCCTCTCTATCATTTGTATTTAAGCACACGTTCAAACATGTGAACTCAACTGCTGGCCTCTGTCTGAAGATATTGGAAGTCGAGATCTGTTATCTTTATCGTAGGCTGTTGAATTTCAAACCGACAGACGTTTCCTTCATTTTAAATTGGAAAGGCCAACATAACCGACAAAATAGCTTTTCTCCAAGACTCGGGCGAGGGTCATATTTGCATGCGCACGTAAATGTGAGAAATGGTGGCGGGAAGGAGGAAGAAAAAGAAAGCAAGAACAGTGATTGATTATAGCATTGATAGCGTTACAGGGGAAACGAGGATAAAGAGAGTGAAGAATGAAAGATACAGGATGAGAGAGAGGGGTGGATAGGGATAAGGAGGTTCATCCGACTGAGAAAGTTCCAGAAACGATTTAAAAAATGTAGACTGTTGAGTCATAAGAGCAGCCATACCCCGAGAGGAATACCTTGTTCATTGAGCCATACTTCCTTATGGCCCTACGCTCCCTCTTATTTCGGTCGTCCGTCTCCCATTTTTTTTACTGCGGAAGAATTACCGTTAATATTGAACCAATCACAACTGCAGAGGTTTTTATTTCGATTAGGTGTGTCACCTTACATGCCTCACACTTGTTCAAGCTAGACCAAATACAGGTTTCTCCCGCTATCTGAAAGTAGACTGATCCAATGGAGCGAGGGTGCTTTTCCCATTAATTTATATAAGAGAAATTTTTTAGCGTTCCAAACCCCCCAAAATCGCAATGATGGTATGTTCGGTTGAATCGTCGGAGTTAAGGGTGTTGATAGGTAATGGAGATTGAAGTGAAAACCAGAGAGGAATAGAGTATGCACTGCCTATAACAGCTTTCCGCAAAATAAACTTTTTTGTAAAAGTGGGAAAGTGGTATAGAGATAACTTTCGAAATACAGGTACCCCCACTTTTCTGGAGTTCGTTTTACGCCACTAATTGTTAACTGTAAAATATGAAGGATAATAAGAATATCGGAATACTTGGTTAACAAACATAGACAATGCAGTTGATTTTGTTATTATTTCCATGTTTGTTTATGTACTTTTTAATGATGTAGGAAGCGTGGGTGGCTTAACATTTGGCATCCTGGAAAAGGGAATCGATGAAATGAGTTCAAACTCCGGCCGAGACAGATTGTATTCATTTTGCAGTAAGGCCTTCTGAAAAGCCACGAATCCTCCCCCTTAAATGATATGGGTAAAAAGCAGGGCAAACTGGGCTTTCCAGTCTTGATTGGTAACCAGTCTAAAAGATGAACAACTCTGGACTCAATATGTAAAGCGTTGTGAGATGCAAAGAGTATGACGTGACACGCAGAGAGCTCAGGTCATCTACTGTATCCTGGTTTGTCTCCAACTGTTCTGACTATGCCTTGCTTCTAGGCAGTAGCAGACTGAGATGAGCGTGAGGCTGACGATGCTGTGCATGTCTCCTTCATCTTAATCCAAGCTAAACAGGGTCATGATTTTGGACCCAGTTTACTCTGAAATGAAGCCATAGTAATCTTCGAATACAAAGGAAGAAACATCATTTAATGATGTTCGGAGAGTGATTGAAAATTATGTGAATTAACAATGAAGTATTGCTATGCATACTACCCATTTATATAAACCGTGATGTAACCGGTTGGATTTATTAAACCAATTCTTTGAAACTTTTGTTTACTCTAATCATTACATAAATCATGGTTATATTTTGGCACCAATTGTATTCAAACTCAGTATGTATTGGCAAGGTTTTAGGTTTTTCTCATCGCTGTTCACTGACTTCATCGCTACTTTGTTACTCCTCTACTTCACTGCTTCGATTTCAAATTTTATTGTCGGTACCAAATTTGGCAAGTTTAGACCAATTTCGTTTATCAAATTCTGACCCTCAATTGTGCATTGGATTGTCTGTGATCAGTAATTAATACAAGCGTTACTGGTCGAATAGCATCATTATAAGTAAACACCTTTAAATGCATTACTAATGATTTTTACTCTAGAAATACATTTCAAAAGATTGTGATATCAGAATACATTGAAAATCAGGAATTGAAATAAGATTTACTGACAGATTTAGTATACTACTTATATAATTATAGCTCTCTTATGATAGCATGTGTAGACATTTTTATGACTTTTAGATGACTAATTTTAAGCTTTAATCGTTAACTTAAGACCAGTAACTCTCGGTTATTGTATAAACAACAAAATTGCTAAAACATCAATGTACATAAAAAGGGGTAGTTAACTGTGCCTTTTGACTATCACAAATTTCAAATAATACCTGACGGGGAAATGGCAAGGAATATTGTTCTGGCTTGAAATTCGATTATCTTTCTTCCAGCTGAGCTCTGGCTAACAAGCCATAATGATGTGAACCCCGTGAGTAGTCCGGAGGTCTTGCACCTGTCAGTTTTAAGCTCCAATCATTATGCCTGCAAGAGCAATTCGCAGAAGTCTCTCTTCTGAAGAATATTAATCAAGAATTTCATCAATACAAACAACTCGAGAAACTGACCAGGGCAATTTTTACACTTTTATTTCCGGGTATCCATCGTCCTTCAGAAGTTCAGAGATTCAAAATTTCCTTCCAAACATTTTTGCGACTGTATGAATCTTAAGAAAGTAATATAAAGGAGTATCGGATAAATATTCAAACAATGTCTTCTCGGTATAAAGAAGATAAAGTTTGACTATAACAATAGAAACCATTTATGGATGCGTACGGAGTTATCTAATGTTATGCCAAGGCTTTTATACATCAACATAATATTCACATAATGATCTCTTAGAGGCGCGAAAACACTGTAATCAGGAAATAACTATAATAGAGGCCCTAGTTGTGGCCGATATGGTAACATATTTACCACCAGTGCCAGTGTCCGGTGTTCAAGTGCAGGTAAAAGCAAGGAATTTGAATGCAGATTTCCAAGGCTAGCAAGCCTTCTCCATTTCACAATTAGCGCAACAAGATCTATCTACCCTTATAGAAGCCAATGAGCTTAGCAAAGCAAATATATATTAGAAAACGATTTCCAATTAATAAAGGCTCTAGTGATAAAAGCTGGAGGTAACAAATAAAAAAAGGATATTCAGGATAGCGGTATGAATTCTCATAGTTTCAATATCTTACTTGTAATTCAAAGTGGAATTTGCTTACCTGGTTTGAATTCAACGAAATGTATGCCCTGAGAAAGCAATAAAAAGTGCTCTTCCTGTTGGCTAAGTTAGAAAAGAAATTGGAAAAGATGATGACAGAAGCGTCGGCGTCATGCCAGTCAGATCTCTGGCAGGATAGAAAAGTTCTGCACCAAGTTGAATCATCATGACGTTAAATCCACCCACACATTTGCAACAGTTTGTTTACACGATGGGATTCAATAAAATGGACAGAAGTTATCATCTTTATAATTTTTTTCTACTCGTAGTTACGTGCGCTCACTATAACACACACTTATACACACGTGGATGCACATTCCCAGACACTCATGTAAACAAAATAAAACATCTACGAGTAAGCATATATATATATATATATATATATATATATATATATATATATATATATATATATATATATATATATATATATATATATATATACATATATATATATATATTCAGTTAGTTTGTTAGTTCGTTCATAAATGTTTTATTTTTTCAATTTGTTAGAACAAAAAATAAAAAAATAGAAAATAGAATATTTTCCGTTGCTGATAATATTTAATCACAATGCTCAATATTTATCTAAGTGAAAAGACCTATTATCATATTAAAAAGATTTAAGAAGATATGTATACCCAGTGAATGTCAACATTTCGTGCCTTGCGCACTCTTCAATCCTATTTACTCCCAAATATACTCCCCCCAATTTTTTTTTAAAATATCTAGCCCGGGTAGTGATTTCTTCAACCAACTGGCACATAACAAAAATATCCAAATTTGTTGATCATCATATTCAGCTCCTTACCATGCAAGTAAAATCTTATAAAAGAAACACAAAAGACATCCTTAATAAAATCAATCAGATAAAAAAACAATACCAGAAAAGACTATTTTAATAACAGTGGGCGTTAAATCCACAGTTTTTCTAATAATGAACACGACGAACGAATTTGGAGCCCCAAAAGAAAGCCTATGAATTGGAGGAGGGGCAATTGTATTTTTGTCTTGAATGTTGGCAAATGGAGTTAGTGTCTGGTGTCAATATCCGCAAAATACTCCCGGAAAACACAACAATCCTCGAAAGCACCCACAATATTAAAAGAATCGAAATAATGAATGCATTTCTAATCAAATCCAAACAGCCCAGAATAAACCAAATCTCTTATAAAAATTAGCGCCAACATCATAAGATGTGTACAAACAACAATGCAATATATTAGTAATACCCCCCCCCCAAGAAAAACATATTCATTGATAAATTAAATACAACCACATTTCACTATAAATGAGAGTGGTGTAGGTAACACTGGATAATAAATACAGAAATAATTCCAAACTGGGACTATCGACAAACCGTGAGAAAGATCAGCAATGGTCGAAAGTAGTTGTATTACTAAAAACAATATATTCATGTTTCTGTCCTACTTGAGCTTCTTCACCAGAAGAAGCTCAAATAGGACAAAAACATAAACGTGTTTCTGTAACGAATCCTATATTTCATTATATATATATATATATATATATATATATATATATATATATATATATATATATATCACAGAATTAGAATTACAACGATATATACCCGGTAAGTGTTAACATTTTGTACCTATCGCACTTATCAGTAACTGGTGATGTGTTTTTTCCTAAAAATTATGATAACAAAAGCCCATTTAAATTTGAATGACGTATTTTTTTTAAATAGTTATTCAATCAGGTTTAAATGTTTCTGAAAACCTAACGATTCTAACCAATGATTACAATGTACGAGAACAATCCATCAGACTTACCTCCCCTTTTTCTGAAGTGCAAACAGATAAATACGATTGTATTCCCAATTTAATCATTTTTCTTTCTCCTATGTTACTTATTGTTGATTCTGGTGAGTTTTCACGTATTCTAAAATCTCATAATCAACCTTTATCAACAGATGTTATAGTATGTAAATTGTACAGATTTTGAAGAACCTCCGATCCCTTGAGTAAAAGACCGTTCTAAAATATATATATTCACAATTATACTTATTTGCAAGCATCCAATTTTTAGAACCTGCTTAATGGTGGATGTAGCTGGGTCTTTCCTACCAACATATCTATCAGGTGTTCGAACCCAGGTGAAAAAAAACATTATTTCCAAGACACTCAATAAAGATAGTCGCAGCACAATCGATACACCACTCAATTTAGACTGCATCAATAGAATAAACAATTAAATAAATGGGGCTGATGCAGAAATCAAACCTGCCACCGACAGCGTAGCCGCTGCAACGTAGCGATGCTTTAATCGTTGAGCTAAACATTCGCCGTTAATTCGAAGGCCAAATAACTGCTTTCAACCAAAATTCTCATTTCGTTTATTCTTGGTCTATTAGTCTCTTTCAACGCGATAGTTTTGTTTCCTGCAGCAGCCCCATTTTCTTTAATTGTTTATTCTATATACGCTCTCTCTCTCTCTCTCTCTCTCTCTCTCTCTCTCTCTCTCTCTATATATATATATATATATATATATATATATATATATATATATATATATATATATAAATATATATATATATAATTGATTGATATATAAACCGTCTAACGACAGGAGATCATTTTTCAAATAACTTTCTACATATTATAACGCAATTTATAATTCATCCTGTCGGACTAAATATGTCCATTCCTGGATATATATATATATATATATATATATATATATATATATATATATATATATATATATATATATATATATATATATATCGTTGTTCTCACCATTGATCTGAACAACTGCCGATATTACAAAGGCACCAAAGTACAAATCAGTAATTCAATATATATATATATATATATATATATATATATAGAGAGAGAGAGAGAGAGAGAGAGAGAGAGAGAGGGAGGGAGGGAGAGAGAGAGAGAGAGAGAGAGACGGAGACGGGGACACAGCAGCTCACATTGAATCATTCTGATTTTCTCAAATACGAATACAGAACTCCTTTTACTCATTTTGTGAAAGACTTGTCTATTTGGGCATTGTGGTTTAGTGTGCATGCAAAAGAACTTAATTTCAAGCCAAAAGTGAAATTCAAATGAATTAGAGCCACAACTTTCCAGAACTTCCTACTTGTTCTCTTCATAGTTTCTATTTTCAAAGTGCAATTTTCTTTTCTGATTTGAGTTCAGAGAAATGTATGCCGTAAGAAAGTGGAAAAAGCGCCTTTCCTTTTGGTTAAGTTGAAAAAAGAAATCAGAAAAGATGCCGGCGTCATGACAGTCCGATCGTTATCGGAATAGAAGAGTTTAGCAAAAAGTGAAATCACCAAGACGCCAAGTATGCCCACATGTTTGCTACTGTTTGTTTACACAAAAGAAAACTTACAGGAGTTTTCGCCTTTTTTTCATTTTTATACCTTCTGCTCGAGGCTATATGCGTACATATTAACACATATACACGCACAGATGCACCCACCAACACACATTTATAAGCAAAGTAAAACATGTACACTCTAATATATATATATATATATATATATATATATATATATATATATATATATATATATATATATATATATATATATATATATATATATATATATAGCCGTCTCGTATCTTGGTGTTTTTCACATACTGGCAGTCTACAATATCCTTTTTCACACATTAATAACGATATCAATTTTAGTCTTATTTTTGGTCCGATTTCTCTTTTGATTTTTGCGAAATGAGAATAGGTTTGTTTGATTTTTCCCGTTTTAAATTAGGAGGAAACAGACCGAAATAAAACGAAACTGCACGTGGTTATTAGTTGTTGTTTTTTTTTATTTCGTTAGTAAGTAAGAAGCCCAAATGTTTATGACAAAACATTCATTAATCAAAAATGGAAAGAAAGAAGAGAATTCATGAAAGAGAAATAAGAGTAAATAGATACATTGTATCACCATTGTTCAAGATGAATTTCAAAATTAATTGTTTCAAATTTTATTATAAATAGCTTAAACTTTTTCCTAAATCATATTTCGAATTGAGACCACCGCAGTTAGGCTGCGCCAAAAGTTTTGTTGTTTTCTTTACTCATAAGCTGGGCACTTTTCCTACCTTGTAAATTTGAGATCGTTAATGTGTGAAAGAGAAATTTCATCAATTAAAAATGAAAAGAAATAAGAGAATTCATTAAAGAAAAAACATTGTTTGATCATTGCTTTGAATAAATTGTTCAAGATTATTCTGCCTTGCTCATTTCTGTTTATTTCACACTCAGAATTGCGATTGCGAACATCGTAGCTAAGTTGTGTCAAATGTTTTTGTAATGAAATCTTATAAAAATGGCGCTTTACCCCCTTAATAAATTCGAGATGGCCTGTGCGTGCAGGAAAAAAAAATTAGAAATCAGAAATGGGCTGAAATAAGAGAATGATGGGCAAATTGTTTTGATGGGCAGTTATTATTGATAAATTCGTGATGCGCAGGTTTCCTGATGGGCTCTTTTTCAGGGGTCCGATCACTTGGTGGGCTGATTATCTAATGGGTACCACCCCGGGACGCATACATATATCAGCACAAGGAAATAAAACCAAAATCAAATTGCTATTATCTTGAGTCATTTGAACATCTGTATGTCAACATTATATAGGACATCGCAGAGAATAATTATTTACGTTGACACATAGACGTTGCATGTTAAGTTAGATAATCTCTTTACCAATTGATGCGTGTCACCCAATACTTGTCAGAGCTGATCCTTGTGGGGCTCTTAGATAACGTGCGACAGAACAGGAGGAGAGGAAACACCGGTCATGACAGGTCGAGGCTGATTCTATAGGAGGCTTGCGTTATTTATAGAATTTTGAGGAAAAGGTAATGCAATTACTCCTAGTGTCCTTTTGTAACAGACAGGAAGTCGCCTCCGGGGGCGTGAGAGTAGACATGAATAAAACAAAACACATATCAGAAATTTTAATCGGAGAACGGATTGAAAGAAGTGGAAGAGAGCCAACGCTTTATGAATGAATCTTATCAGGCAAGATGGAAGCCGGTTATCGGTGAGATGCTTGAAGCGGGTTGGACTATTATGGCTTGAGTCGGCAGCATGTGGGTCTCGTTTGGAAATGTATGCGCGAAACCTGGGCTAGCAAAGTCGTATACAATCAATACAACTGGGTGAACGTCAAGGAATAAAATTTGAATTCAGTTCTAGTCTTGCAGATATGGCTCCAGATAGAATATTTATTTTTGTACTTCTGTTTCTATCCAAACATCACACAAACTTTCCATAATAATCCTGCAATATCATAGAATCTGACTTTCTGTCGTTTTTACGAAGAATCGTCGTCGTCATCGTCATCAGTATTTTAACGTCCGTCGTTGGACATAGACCTTCCCCAGGATTCGCCACAATTCTCTATCATGGGCGTCGCGGAGCCAGTATTTCCTGAATCTGTCTAGTTCATCTCTCCATCTTGTGTTCTGTCGGTCTCGGTTTCTTATGTGATCTCTGGGGATCCATGTTGTGAGACGTGATGTTGAATGCGTCTAAGAATTTTACCGGGAACTCTACTCTTCAAAACACTGATAATTACGAAGAATACTCAACTTGAAATATCTATACAGTATTAAATAAACAAACAAAATCATAACAAGTTATTTGTTTCCTTATTTTGTCTTTCAATTAAGTTTTTTATCTAAATATGTGTCGTTTGTTTGCACCTAGCATTAGTCGTCGACATTGTTATAAGTTGGCTGAGATTGTAGATGAAGCATTGTCATCGATAAGTTTGTTTTTTTCATTTCATATTCGTTTTTTTTTCCTGCTTAATGGTAGAGCAATGCACCAGGCCACACCATAAGTAATGTCCGAAGTCTAATAGCAATAGTCTGATAGAATGATATATTTGCTATTCTAAAATGATAACAATACATGCTAGTACTAGTTCGTACAGTTTTGAACGAGCAATTTATGTCGTCACAGTACAATTAAATCTATTTAGCTACTAACTTCACCATCCTCAAGATGGACGTATCTAACGAGCACACGAGGCATGCAATGCTCTATTAACTTGAAAAAAGACAATGATTCTACTGAAACAACTCAAAATATTCAAGGTGTTTCAGGAATAGGTTATGGCCGAAGAAGGCTAGTGATGTTTTGAAAATGTAATTTTAGCTCAAGAGATACGCCACAGACAGGTTGTCTTGGGGAGTTCAACGATGGCCCAATCTTGTCTGAACACTTTAGCAATAGAGCCATTACGGTTGAACAATCAGCTAAAAAATCTGAATTCAGGTCATTCAGCAGTTTACCGTCATCGACAATAACTTGAAAAGAGCACAAACTTGGAAAATGGGTTCCCCATGATTTGACAACCGTAAAACCGTAAAACAAGAGTGGATATCTGCTCTCGTAAACACATCTCGCCATTTTCTGGATAGATTAGTGACTGGTGATGAAAAATGGCTATTTTACAAGAAAAATGGTTTAGTGGAGGCTAATAGACTAGAACACAGCCAAAAATGGACCTCCATCTAAGGAAAGTTTTGGTGTTTGGCTGGATTGTGTTGGCGTGGTCAACTTTGAGTGCTTCCAGTTAACGTTACGATTACAGCAGACATCTATTGTCAACAGTTACAGCGTTTAAATACTAGTTCGAAGAGATAGAGGCCCAATTTGATCAATCACAAAAGTATGATGTTCTATCATGATAATGCATTGCCCCATACAGCATAGAGTACCCCGGGGAAAAATTATTCTCTAGATCTTGCTCCATCTGATTACCAATTATCCCAGAGCTTACAGAATCATCCTAATGGATTAGTTCTTCAAATATTCTTTCCCTCGCAAGCCAGAAGACTATTACACAAACGGTATTATGAAGCTCGTAGATCATTGGAAAGAGATTTATTGATAATTATAGAATCTAAGCAAATGAACATTTTTCTATATTTCTTCTGGCTGTAAATTTGGACATAACTGATAAGATGACCAGAAAAAACGACCCAGTTATAACGATAAAAAAATGCAAGGACATAATATCAAGACAAATAAAGATACAGGAACATCCAGCAAAAAAGATTAAATTCATAAATAAGACTCACTGTCTTACAAATAGTTCAGTCATATGTTGAATATGAGCATGAGACGTTGTTATTCAAGACAAATGAATAAGCTGGAAGAAACATTATTAACGTGTAACAATCGCCAGCTGCTAGGCAGAGGTTAACAAGTTGACAATAATGGTAAATTATTGATGGAGAAACTTTCAACACATTATTAGATGAATGTTCTACCGAGTCGTTTGCTCTTATCAATATGGAGTGCGTTATGCAATGCATGACAAGACAGTAATTGGCAAATGTGGTTCAAACATTTTCACACAAAAATGAGCGAAGATACGCTTGCATACATGCACACACACACACACACACACACACACACATATATATATATATATATATATATATATATATATATATATATATATATATATATATATATACTAGTAGTTCTGAGAATAACAGAACGCATAAACAAAACCAGCCAGCGATTGGAGAAGAGAGGGAATGGGTTAAAGGTGTTATTTCAACCTCTGTCTACCGCCAGAGTCCCGGTGGCTCAATTGGTTGGCGCAGACCTAGGCTACATAGGAGCTCCCATGTTGATGGATATATCTATCCATCTATCTATCTATCTATCAATCTATCTATCTCTCTCTCTCTCTATATATATATATATATACATATATATGTGTGTGTGTGTGTGTGTGTAATAAAGATTGATTTTTGTGCATAGCCACTCTACTTCTTTCACTCACCCCCTGTCTCTCTCACTTTGTTTCCGTACACATACATAATATTGTTATGTACTTTTCAATATAATTCATCATCCATATGTAATTGTGATAATATGTTTGATTTATTTCGTATGAGTCATCTATGATTTAATGAACAGATACGTCAAAACTTTCATGCTCTGTAAAAAGCCAGCATTACTAACATAATAACGCTGTATAAAAATGTATAATGAGTGCGCTATGTTGAGATAATCATCCTAGAAGAGATCTTTTATTCAATTTCAGTTTCTCGAGTCAAAATGTTTTGGATTATCATTATTGCTAAAAATGCTTACTCAAAATGATTCTGAAAAGTCGCCTATGGTATTTTTTATTGAAATTATGGAGTTTCAGATTTCAAAGTACAATGAGCATGCATATGCACACAAATATACGTGGAGAGGATATGGACAATGGGCTCTTTTGGCTATGTTACTGCAAAAACAGAATTTCTATTTCTATTCTATGAATCATTATAACATGCCTTCAGTGCACACCTTATAAACAGAGATTTATACTATCTTAACCTTATCAAGACTAATCTATCAATGTGCTTGACACTTGAATTAAAATGTCTCAGGGGATTTAAGATTCTGTTCTCTACCACAGAACAACCACACCGGAGTAATTTGTCTGTTGATATGTTTACTATTTGAGCATTTTTCCACCCAATCTGTTGTTGGCGAATTGGAGAAGAATTTTTGCTCTGTTGTTGTTTGAATCGGAGATTTTCATTTGATTAGAGTTTCTCTGATCTTGTGTCTCCTTCTCCAATTATCTATGATCGATCAGTCACACAAATATCGATTCCGAATTCCTTGTTCATGCTATAGATTTTTTAGCTATTTTTAGAATAATTCCCCAACAATAATATATCAGACTGAGAGAGTAAAAATAACTCCATTATTTCCCCGGATACGATGACACTTGATTTCAAGTGAAAGAAGCAGGGAAAAAGTCAGATGAGACATAACATTTTTAGTTCATCGTCAGTCTATCTGAAATACAATCTGTTTGTTACGACGTCTTACCTGTTCTAACGTTAAAATTATTTATTTTACAAAACTATGATAAAATCTGGAGAAGATGGTTCATTTTTTGGTGTTTCAGTTCTATATGCGCTTTTGTGTAGGACTTTTTCATAGGCAGCCTAAGTTAAGCAAGTTATGGGGAAATGTCACGAAGTAATTACAATGAACTGAAATTCTTGAGGCGAGGAAAAAACAAACGTTTAAGATTTTTTTAAATCATATTACTGGATGTTTGGGTCACAACCAAATGAATACTCTCGGGGCTGACATTGTGATCCTACTACCATAATATCTGTAATGAGAGGGACGTAACTGTTGGAATCGTATGAGTAACATTCCCTTTGATTGAAGTGCCGTGATTATCGTAAGGACAAAACGAATAAAAAAGAACATCGAAGAAATGAAAAGGACAAAGAATAAATATACGTTCACATAGACATACACGTGCAACCATTGAGATAGAAAGATAGATAGGATAAAGAAAATAAATAAGTATGAGATTATGAAAATCTCGTTTGGACGAAATTTGAAATTGCCACTGAAAACAAGGAGAAAAAAGAAAAGAAGTAGCTGTAGTAGCCAAGAGATGGAACGAGGGAGACATGAGTGGCTAGCGTCTCTCCCACAGCAAATGGGAAGCAATTAGGTGTTCTGATTTAGTGGACAAATTTTGACAGTTTCTTTGAGGGATTTTTCGCTATCTCGTACGGAAATCTGATCAGGGACTTTTCGGGAACAATCCAGTTACTGTGTCTCCATTCAGTTAATGAATTCGTCACTCCTTTTACGGTTTACTTGGAAAAGGACCTTGAATAAACTTACCAATGAAAATACCAGGGAACCCAGATTCAAATTTCTTCCCCAACGGTTGACAAGGATAATTTAAAACAAGCTCCCCTCACCAAGACTTTTCAAATGGTTTTTTTTTTTCATTTTTTGTCATATAAACCCATGTCATTCCACCAAAAAATCAACACTACTTTGTGGCCTTTTCTGAATGATTGTTGTCGTTTTTCTCTGCATATCGCTTTTCACAATCTGCATACTCAAAACACAGCACGCACGTTCTGTTCTAAGATATAAAATTCTTTTCCCTATCTCGCATGGTTTTTAGCCTTAACTCTCAACAAAGCTATCAAAGACATGCATCAAACCACATACTAACCCAATCCAGTGTAGGATACTGGGTATTGTGCATTGTGTGTCCCACCTAGAATATGGAATTGTACGTCATTACCAACTCGAACTCAATAATTCAGAACGATACGTATAACAGTTTAGTGTACCACTAACAGGTCTCAGTGTGAAATAGATGCAACATATAAGAGACCAGAAATATAAAGATGATTTGGTTATAATGAAGGAACTTGCATTGCATGAAGGTATGACAATATTTCAAATATCACAGCTAAAGACGTGAATATAACATCTGGCTACAAATATAATTGAATTTATAACTATTGTCATCGATGGACAAGTAGTACCAACTCAGCCATCGGCGACCATAGTCTGTCGACATAACAATTGGCGACGAAAAACTTAACAATAGAGACACACATAATAACCGTATTTAGTCTGTAACGCTGGCATTAATTCCGGACTACTGACGATCTTTTTTTCAATGCACAGCTTAAAGATAGATTATGGAAAATTTCAGATTAAGATATTATGAAATTGAGCATTTAATCATTAAAAAATCTCTCCCTTCAGTTAAAAATACTTACTCGGTTAGTATATAAAAATGAGCCAAGCTAAGTAAATGGTGGAAAAAGTAAAGACATTCGACGGCGATAAGGAAAGCCGAAACCTCAATTCCTTATACGAAGTTCAAATGCAATCAGCGCTAAAATTCAATCGTGATTATTGTATCATTTTCCCTACCACCAGAATTTCGTTGTAACAATATAAGAAACCATCAACCAAAACTGTCAACATAGGTTTCATCAGTGTTTACGTTGTGCTGGCTAGTTGGCTATGTATGTATGTATGTATGTATGTATAACACGTATAGCGTGCATCAAAGGAACTAAAGGGCTGAATTTTTGGACATATACTCCTAATCATCAAATTAATATTACGCATTTATAATTATATCCTTGTTGTGTCTAGAAAAAGCATTTTTGGGGGTTTTTTGAAATTTTCAAATGTTTGAAGTCGATGAAAGTTTTGATAAACCCTACGCGTGATATAATGAGTTATACAAATAGCTAATGCATAATAAGAACGTTATTTTAGGAGGCGAAAATTAACAGTTTATAAAAGAATTCATGTTTTCCTTTGCTGCGTGAGATCTTTTTTTAATGTTTCTTAATTGTATGTAACACGCCACACATTATATAAATATGCGGTTGGTTTGGAGGTTTAGCGATGACAGCATGGATTCTAGATTGTAAAAAACGATCATTATATGCCTTGAAAAAATGGAAATTAACAGGAAAAAAGAAAGAAAACAATTAATAAAAATAGTCGTTGGTTTTTGAAAAAAAATGTTCAGATACAGATTAGTAAATAGAAAATGGCATCTTTTTTACTTATACTGTTATGTCTGCAGCAGACTGCGGTTGTTGATCTAAATTACATGATACCAGCAGCGTAGTTGAAAACGGTTGATCTTTTTTTATTTTAAGATGTTTCATATGTGAGTCCACTTTAGTATAAATAAAGAAACTTGCATTCACAAAGGTTTTCTGGTAGATTACTGTCCTTGATAGCCTGTATAATAAAATAGATTTATTATTTGACAAGTAGACTTGTTTTCGTGTCATCAACTGCAGATGCAAACTCGTTACGAGCATTTCATATCGTCATCATCATCACCATCATAATCATCATCAGCCTTTTAGCGTCCGTCGTTGGACGTAGACCTTCCCCAGAATTCGCCATTCCTCTCTATCATAAGTATCACGGAGCCAGTGCTTTCTGACTTTATGTAGCTTGTCACGCCATCTCACTTACTGTTGGCCACAGTTTCACATATGATCACTGAGGATTCATGTTGCGAGTCGTTATGTCTAACGGTTGTCTGACATTCTTGCAACATATCCAACCAATTGCCGTTTGAGTTTTGTAATGTCTTCTACTATATCTCAGACTCCTTTTTTTTCTCTGATATACTGTGCTGTCTTATGATCTCTCCATGTGTGGTAGAGCATGATTCTCTCATGTGCACGTTGCATGGTTCTCAGTTTGATGGTCAATCTTTTGATTAGGTTCCATTTTTCAGCTCCATAGGTTTCTATCGGGAGGATTCATTGGTTGTATACCCTTTTCTTTAAGTCTAATGGGATTTTTTGGTTCTCGAAAGTCAAGCTTGCTCTACCGAAAGTTTGCTAACCTAGTATGATTCTCCGTTTTATTTCTTTTTCTTTTGATGACTTCATGGAGATTTGTTGTACAAGGTAGATGTAGTGGTCTACTTTCTTCAGCTCTGCGTTTTCGATTTCGATCGTTGAGTTTTTATCCCAAACATGTTTGCTGAAGGTGACATTTGTTTTGCTGAATGTGATGTTTGGGCCAACTTTTTTGCTTGCTTCATTCAGTTCGTCTCGCATTATTCGGAGATCATGAACATTCTTAGGAAAGATGACGATGTCGTCAGCAAATCTGAGGTTACATTGGAATTCACAGTCAATTCTGATTCCTTTGTGTTCCCATTCTAGGTTTCGGAAGGTCACCTCAAGGTAGGCTGTGAAGATTTAGGGTGAGCTGGTATAACCTTGTCTCACTCCTTTTTTTTTTGTAGTTGAAAGGACTCAGAGTCTTTATGTAGCCTGACAATGGAACTGTTGTGTCGATAGATATGTTGCAGTGCTTTGACATATACGGGGGCTACACCTTGTATTATTGCGCCGATGACTTTTGGGGTTTCCACTGAATTCAAAAGTCAATAAATACTATGGCTAATGGCATTCTATATTCTGCTGCTGTCTTTTTTAGTCGGTTTACTGAATGGAGATAAGATGGTTGATGGCTGAGTAACTTTTTCTAAAGCCAGCCTGTTCCCGTGGTTGGTTTTAATCTGTCGTTTTGGTGATTTGATGGGTGATAACTTTGGTGAAAAGTTTGTAGATTCAGTTGAGTAGGATTATTGACCTGAAGTTGTTGAGGTCTTTCGGGTTTCCTTTTGTCAATCATGATACTGTTAATAAAAAAACAAATTAATACAAAAAATATTACGAATTTATTTCAGATAAATGCCAAAGCAGCAAATCGTTATCTATTGACATGTCTGTTTTCTCTTTTTGACTAAGTTTTGGTCGTACTTCTTGTAGTAATCAGCTCTTAATTACTGATATCATTCATATAGTAGATGACAAACTTCAAGCCATAGTTACAAATCAGCTAGTCATATTTTACTTAAATTCCAAGAACTCTTCGAGTTATAACTTGGGGAAAATGAGGCAGAGCTATAAACAATCCATTACCACCCATCTGAGAATGAACAAGATGAGAATTTGGATTGGAAGGAGTTATTTGAGCCTTTGCATTACCGGCGGTTACTTAGCTCAATGGTAAAAGCATCCCTACCCCATCAGTAACCGGTTCGATTCCTGCTGCAGCCCCATTTTCTTTCATTGTTTATACTATTCACGTGTCTTGGGCGAGTAATACATTAACCGTGAAATGATGGGAGATCATCTAAAATGAGTTTTTATGATATAACGCAATCTATAATCATTCTGTCGGATCACATATATCCATTTATTTATATACATTAATATATAAACTTCATATGGTACCATAATAACAAATTATACGTAAAACAGAGAAAATTATATAATTTACATCAACAGATATTAGGATATAAATGACTTCAGTGACACAAAAAGACTTTTGAAAAGTTTTTTTAATGTGTTTAGCAATTAAAACTGTAAAATTCTCTTGACTAAATATATATATATATATATATATATATGGGAAAAGTTGATAATAAAGAAAAAAATAATAAAATATGAAATAAATAATTTGTGATGTTCCAAGTAGTCTCAAGTTTTTTTTTTCTTTTTTCCAAATTGTCAGTTTTTCCACAGCATTCTGTTGGATATACATCCTTTCCCCTTATATATATATATATATATATATATATATATATATATATATATATATATATATATATATATATATATATATATATGTATGTGTGTGTGTGTGTATATATATATATATATGTATGTGTGTGTGTGTATGTGTGTGTGCGTATATATATATATATATATATGCCATGTTATTCGAAAGTTCGTTTTCACCAATGAACTTGGATTGTAGTACAGATGGTAAAACAATTTGACATGCTTTTGTACTTTGAAACATTCGAAATCGTGCGATGATTTTTTTTGGGGGAAAACATACTTTCCACATAGGCACTCAAACACGTTATAGAAGCTTTGTGTAATAATACTGTTCAAAACTATGTGCCACAACATCTTGGATTTTATACCTACTGCAAATTAGCATTTTTTTTTTCATTCAACTTGAACTCAAAGTGTCGTGGAGAGGTATATACGATGGTCTCCATCCATTCTTTTTTTTATTCGCCTTTATTTTACCTGAGCAATTTTCATTATTATCCATTTCAGGCTTGCAAAGTCTGTTGAAAGTTCACATAGCTCTGTTAACCTCACATTTCGGAGACACGTTCCCTACTTTGTCTGACCAAAACCTCTCACGGCCACTGGACGAGGGATTGGATTTTCCTGGTTTGAATTAAAAATTATCTATCTCTCAAATTGGTAACTAACCAAGACTCAAGAACATTCTCCGATCTGCTATCCATCCATGTCTGGGGCAGGGGAGAAGAGAGCATTAATGTGAAGTGAACGCAAACTGTCTCAACCTGAGTTTTAAAATATTACATGTTCGTCTTGTAAAAAGGAAAACACTGACATCAACGTTGAGCATGGTTACTTGCAAAATTTGATTCAACTACATGGAAATAATATCTGCAAAAATTAAACATGCTCATATTTTCAAAGACACTGTGGCCTTTTGATAAATTCTCCTGTATTTCATATATCCGTAAAGACTGATGTTATTAAGCTACTTCTGATGTCGTTTTCCGTGCTAATTATCAACAGGAGAAAAATATCCTAGTCGTCGAAATGTTTCGATAATCTAAAGTCGAAACAAAGAACCAAATAGAATGAAATTAACATTATTCATAATCATTGCTTTCTGACACCAGTAGCAACTGGCAATTTTCATTGGAGATCCTCAATCCTCCTCTGAACTTTAAGTGATATTTTTGATAATGTCGTCAGGATGGATCCATTTTCCCATAGATTTCCAATTATTTTCATCTCTTTGCCAGGTTCTTCGTGACTCTTCTTGGCGTATCAGAAGTAATGTGCACAACTGTCACCTTCATGTTCCACATTTATTCATTTATTTATTTATCTATTTATCTATCTATTATTATTATCATTATTATTATTTTCATTGTTGTTGTTGTTGGTAGTGGTGGTGGTGTTGTTTGCAATTTCATACCAGTTGCCTGGTGGTTACCGCTGGAGGTTGAGTGACAGTAAGTCTCTTCGAGTCTAGAGCCCTCCTCTTCACATTCTCATAGACCTCAGCAATACTGTGGTTTACAGTTTCACACCAGTTTCCTCGCTGAAAGCTGAGTGACAGTAAGTCTCTCCAGGTTTTCAGCTCACATCTCATCTCTCCCTCGCCGATCACGCCAGTGCTGTGGTTCACATCTCTGCTTCCATTTCCCTTCCTCTGTTGGGTCACTGCTAATATTTAGTGTCGTAGACCTTATATTTCTAGCACTTTCCTCATCACCGGTGCAGTTCTCTTGCAGTGTTGTGCTCTGTACAGTCTCAATCCTTCCTTTTATCCTGAGCTCCCCTAGTCTCGCCCTCGGTGTCTTTGGGACAGTTCCCAGTGCACCTACTATTACTGGCACTACCCTGACTTTCATGTTCCACATCTTCAGTTCTTTTGCCAGATCTTGGTATTTTTTGAATTTTTGACTCTCCTTCCTCTTCACTCTATGGTCAGCAGGCACAGCCATGTCTATTATTTGGCAGGTTTTCCTCATCTCGTTTACGATTACCAGGTTGGGTCTTCTTGCCTGGATGAGGTGGTCTGCTTGGAAGTCCCAAAGTAATTTGTGGTTTCTATTCTCCAGGGCTGTCTCTGGTTTACGCTGGTACCACTTATCCGTATGATTGAATTCCATTCGTTTACTCAGTTCCCGGTGTATCACTGATGCTACTCTATCGTGTCTGTGTTTATACTCCTTCCTGGGCTAGATGACTACATTCACTCATTATGCATTTTACGGTCTCATCTCTTTCACCGCACAGGCGGCATTTGCTGTTTGTCTCTGTTCTGTCGATTTTTGTTTTGATATAGTTTGTCCTTATGCATTTGTTTTGAGCTGCCATGATGAGCGATTCCGTTTCTCTCTTTAGGTTTCCTTTTCGTAGCCATGTCCATGATCTCTCGTCTGCCAGATCCTGTATTTGTCTTTTAAATTCTCCGTATAATTTTTTCCCTTCCCATTTTTCTTTCCTTGTTTGCTTTGCAGTTCCATCATTTTCTACTTTTTGGTTGTTCGTTGCGCTGCTTCAGGGACTCTCTATGATGTCTCCACTGTTTGCTTGCACATATTTTTCTAGATCTACTTTGGCTCTCTGGACACAGTCCTCTATGTTGATGAGCCCCCTGCCACCTTCTTTTCTCTTCACGTATAGTCTATCCGTGTCATCTCTGGGGTGTAAGGCTTTATGCATTGTCATAAGCTTCTGTATTCACCGGTCCATTGATTGGAGTTCTTCCTCTGTCCAACCAAGGAATGGTCCTGTGTATCTTACTACCGATACGGCACTTGTATTCATTCCTTTTATGAGATTCCTGCTGTTTAATTTGGTATCTAATATTTTCCTTATCCTTCTAAGTTATTCTCTCTTTATTTTCTCCTTTGCTTCTTCCCGTTTTATTGCGTCACATTAAAGAACTCCCAGGTATTTGTATCAGTCTTGTGCGGTCAGTTCTCTAATCTTCCTGTTGTCTGGGAGTTCGATTCCTTCTGCTATTGCGAGTTTTCCTTTGTGCATTACCATAATTGCACATTTTTCTATTCCAAACTCCATTCCAATGTCATCACTGTATTCTTTCACTTAGTTGAACAGCGTCCCGAGTTCTACCCTGCTTTTTGCAAATAACTTTATATCGTCCGTGTACATTAGGTGGTTGACTTTCCCTTTTGTTTTGAAGAAATGGTATCCTTTGCTGTTATTCAGGATTCGATTGAGCGGTATTTTAGTTAGAACAAATAGTAGTGAAGACAACGAGTCTCCGTGGAAGATTCCCCTTTTGATACTTACCTCCGCTAAATTTTCTCCCGCGGCTACCACTTATCATTATTATTATTATTATTATTATTGACAACTTAGGGTCCCTTTTTTACATTACCCTTACTTTTAACATTAGCCCCCTTTTTCTAACAGTGTAAAGAAAGAGTGGTATTAAATCAATTTCTTAGAAAAAATTTTTCAATTAAACACTGTTTAATCTATTTTATTCTTTTTTTTCTGATTGCGATCTACCTACTCCGCCCATTAGGGCGGTATTTAGTCAAGTAAATGTTTAATTGTCAATAGTCACGTTTCAACTCACATAATTATAGGCGGGACGATCGATGGTACCGAGTCTAGACTGAGATTAATAAATAAATGATACCACCAATTAGAGATTAGAGTCCCCGGTATAACAAGGTAGGGAAGGGCTGCCTATTTGTTCGTTTATAAAGGGAAAAGGTTAAGGGTCAGGAATCAAAAGATAAGATAAACAACACCAGTGAAGCAAGATTGGATTTGACTGACGTGGAAAGCCGATTCTTTCTACAAAGATCGGATAACCAAAAACGTGCTTAGAAGTGGTAACTCATGGGCAGGTTCACGCACACTTCCGGGCATACCCATACTAAACAATACATGTTCTCAAAATTAACTGTCTTGTTATTGTAACAATGTAGATAATTCTTTAAAACACTCAAAGAAATGATGTCTTACTTTTGCGATTATCAATTTAGATAATTGTTTAAAAAGGAAAACATAGTTGACACTAAATGTTAACTTAGGCATTAAAAATGAAAAAGTTCATAAAAAAAGTGATGTAAATTAAACTCAATACTGAACAAAATCTATTTAGAGGAATGGTTATCACAGGTTGCTAATGAGTATTGGGAAAAATCGGCCAGATCTACTCGAAGAAGGCTAATCCAATCAGTCTCAGGACTGTCTGCAAGGCCTGTTCTTTATATATATATATATATATATATATATATATATATATATATATATATATATGTGTGTGTGTGTGTGTGTGTGTGTGTGTGTGTGAGTGAGTGTGTGTGTGTGTGTGTATGTATATATATATATATATATATATATATATATATATATATATATATATATGCAGATGCATACCCTGTATGTATATATCTATTGTCTATTATCTGTTAGTGTGTGCGCACGTGCGCACATTTATGTCTCTGTGTGTTTGTGTATACGTATACATGAATGTGTACGTGTGTATATTTGTTTCCTAAAAAAATTTCTATCTAATTTCATTAACAATAACACTTTTTGGTGTTCTGGTGACAACAAGAGGGTTTTTACTTGAGCTCATATTCTGATAGTACTCTTTATGGAAGGTCATTTCTTAGCTAACCTGATATGCTGATCTTTTATCTCACCTAATATTCTGATAACACTTTTTTTAGCAGTTGTCTTTCACCTGACCTCATATTCTGATAACACTTTCTTTTAGGAAGTTGTTTTTTTAGCAATATATATACAACACAATACTCACTAGTTCTCAATTGATTTCAGAGAAATTTGGGGTAAGGGATTTTAATGGGCTAAGGATGAAGTGTCTACAGTTCGAGCAACATAACTGTTTGAACACTGCACAATATCTCTAAAGGTTCTTGATTAATTTCGATGAAATCATGTTGAGTGGTCAATATATTCGGGGGCGAATTCAGGAAAATTTTCACTATTATCTCCCTTGAATCGTAGCTATCTGTACACAACACAATACCTCCAAAAGTTCTCAATGAATTTCAATGAAATTTTGTTGAAGGGTATGCAATGGGCTAAGGGAGAAGTGTTCAAATTTCGGACCGAATCCGGAGATTTTACAGTCACTTTCTCAGTAATTTGGTTAAAATGAACTACATTGATGAAATCCTTTTTCTAAAACACGAAGTTTTAAATTTTTCATCTTTGCTGGGGAGTTCCATTTACGATGTATATATACTGCTCAACTGGACCCATCTGTTCTGTCCATCGTACGAGCCTGTGGCTTCAAAGTATTGTGATTAGTTCCCTTGACTTGAGAAATCATTATTCTAAAACACGTATTTAGAAATGGTTGTATATATCCTTTAACTGTGCTGCAGAACTGGAATCTCACTTCCCGTCTATCATGCCAAACTATGGCTCCGAAGTATTTTGATTACTAATTATTTTTTTTCAATTTTTAGATGAGAGGTTCTAATTATTATATACATATATATCTTTAATAAATAGGTGTATAATCCGACAAAATAATCATGAATATATTCTATTATTTAAAACTCCATTTGAAACGGTCTCCTGTTATTACATAGAGAATGCATCACTTGGCCCAGACAGCAAAAATGGAATAAACAGTTAAAGAAAAGGTGGCTGATGCGAAATTACAAACGATTAGGTAGCTGCTTACCATTGAGCTAAACAGCCCTACGTTCTCATTTTGTTCAATCGTTGTCCATGCCTACGTTTTTGTTTCTCAACTTGGACAATTCTATTATCAAGAAAAGGATATATCATCCGACTGAATAATTATGAATGCGATGGATTATTTGAAACTCAAAATGACCGCCCTTTATTACATGTGGGGTTAAAAAACACGTACATAAGTACAAACATGTATTAAAAACACTCGAACCCATACGCACATAATCCTGTTGATGTGCGTATTTGAGTATGAATGTGTGTAATTCAACAGACGCTCGAATATAACGGAAAGAAAAGTATCAACTTTCAGACCACATAATAACTTCACGCTGTTTGTGTGTGTATTTAGGTGTGTATGCATGCACTACAGATATACATACTCAAACATTAATGTATTCGCATACACGCCAACAGCCATATCCGCAAATATACCAACAAACAACACTCAATACCTTCCAAATGACAAATGTCTAAATAAAATCCACATTCTGTCAACACAAATGGGTGTCAGTCTCCAACCCTCCTGCATGACACAGACCTCAGGGTCAAATAATTATTTACATGGTTTTGTTAGACTTGACAGTCTTCCCAACATTTTGACTTTTTCACCCTTGTTTTAAGTCTTGACAAAAACAAAAAAAAATATTCAAAAAGAAAGGAAATGAGTTATCATTAGAGAGTGGACCCCCCCCCCAAAAAAAATAGATGAGAAGAATTTTGATTTCGTCACTTAGGCTTCCTGTTGCTCCTGCTGCTATGTTGAATCGAAAGAAAGAGATAAAAAAAATATCCTCCATTTTTAATCGCCCCTTTGGCCTTCTAAAATGTCGACAGGCCGAAAAACCATTGATTCTTTATTGACTTTGATCGGGATCAGGTCACCAACAGTTAAACTAGGTTATTTTGAAGGTTTTTGTTTCCTAAAATAAACATTCTCTATAACAAAGGTACGTGCTTCGTGAATATTGCTACTGACTATCCACTTCCCCTTAAATGACAATTCCCATTGGGCAAATTATTAAAAAGCCCCATTTCTTTCCTTCCTATGTAGATGGCTATACAAGCTCATTGAGTATATGCTTGATTTTCTTCTTCTTTTTTATTGAGAAAATGAACCTTCCAATATTATATATAAAGCCATTCCAAAAGTTATTCCAATTGAAATTATATAATCTGATATCGTTTCAGTTGAATTAGTTAATCTTAGATGAATTTTAAGGAATTGTTCTCAATCTAGATCGATGAAGTGCCTCTATTTTCACTGATTATCTATTCACTTTACGCCTTTATTTCTTAATACTTTCAGCGCTTAGCATTCTTGAATTCGTTCTCACGAAAACTTATATGCTTGCAATTTTAAGCTACGTTATCACTGAATTCAGGAAATTTCCCTTTTCACCAAAATGACAACTTCATTATTTCAATTGACAATATCTATCGTTCAGCAGAAGTTCAGAAAACGACGGATCAATTGAATTGATCCATCAGTTTAAGCTTTGGGTGAATTGGCATTGCCAAGTGATGATAGTTAGGTGGGAGATATGGACATTTTTTTAGAGGATAGAGGTTAAGAATAAAGAAACATGAAGGGATACAAGGAAAAAGTAAATAGACAATGAACGAGTAAATCTTAAACATAGAAAATGATGAAAATAGCCAAAACAAAAGAAATAAAAAATGAGAATATGAATGAAATGATAAGTGGGAGGGCTAAGGAAAACTGAGGGAGACGGAAAATGATGGGAAAGATAAAAAGGGGGAAATTAAAGAATGAGCAAAGAAAGAAATAGGAAAGAAAGGGAGAAAAAGTAATGGTAGGAGTAGGGAAATGAAAGGAAGGGAGACGGGAAGAGAAATACAAAGAAAAAGGAAATGAATGAATGAAAGAGCGAAAAGGGAGAAAAAGTAATAAAAAAAGAAGAAAAACGGTAGAATGGAAGAAAGAGAAAAATAAAAAAGAAATGGAAAGGAAAAAAATAAACATCAATTGTCCGTCGTTTTTTCGAAAACTTCAACATCATCATCATCATGATTTTATTGGCCCTCGTTTGACATAGGCCTTCCTCAGGACTCTCTGTCATGAGGATTGCAGAGAAAATACTTTCTGAGCTTGTGTAGTTCGTCTCTCCATCTTGTATTCTGTCAGCTTCGGTTTTGCACATGATCACTGGGGATCCATGTTGTGAGTCATGATGTCTATCGTGTCTGCCATCCTTGCAACATGACCAGTCAATCGCCATTCAAGTTTTCTAGTGGATTCTATGATATCTCGAGCTCTTGTTTTTCTCTGATATATTGTTCCGTCTTGTGATCTCTCCATGTGAAGTCGAGCATGATTCTTTCATTTGCGCATTGTTTAGATGGGGAATCGTCCATTTTTATTAAAATAAAAATTTATTATTTCAATTTAAAATATTTATCGTTCCAGAGAAATTCTGAAATCTCTCAGAGAACCATCGCTTCGAGATTTCATCACAAGGTTAACAATCTTATCATCAAGCCACAACTGTGACATTTGCACTGGAATCACTTGGAAGTTTGAGCAATGGCAGTTCTCCTTGCATCTTCTCTATATGAAAATGCTACACAGATGCCCCCTCTGCTGTTTTTGGAGAACACATTAATTATACTTGCTCGGAGCGTATTTCAAGATAAATAACTCCTGTGGCCAATATTGAAAGCACATTCTACAGTTGCAGTTGATATTCTGTCTTATTACTAAGCAGTAAGTAAACACATCTATCCATCTCTGTTAGATCTCATCTATGTATGTTTTTCTGTCAACATATCTGTTCTAGTCCATCCTTATTTTTTGTAAAAAGATGTCTTATATATATATATGCATACCAGTATTCTAATTACTGTCATCATTATCATACACTAATTTATTCGGACTTTCGTCCTCATCTTATTTGTTATGGTCAGAAGTTTTCGGTCGTTGTACCCTACATTCTTCAAGGACCTTCTCCAAATTCCGTAATAAGGTAATGATTATATCTAGTGAAGCATTGTTCTGTAGAACAATCGAGTGGTGTAATTTCGTAGCCTTAAACATAATGTCTCTTTTCCTGTGCCAATAGTTTTATTTCCACGCTAGGCCTACCGAGGAGGTTATTATAATCTAGCATGTATGAAATGAAGGGTTCGGTTTTAAATTCCGGAAACGTTACTGAATATGGTAGACACTTTTCATCTTAATTCTTCAAACGCTTTTCATCACAACTATTCAGACCGTAAGTTTACGGCATTGAATTAACTGCACAGGGACACCATAGGCATTAGTGAGGTAAGAAGACCCGGAGAAGAACTAATCGAACTGAGTAGCAGACATTTTCTTTACAGCTACGGTAAAGAGAAAGTAAAACAAAGTGGAGTTGGCTTTCTCATCAATAAGGACCTGAAAGCCAATGTAACTGGCTTCAAAGCCATCTCTGATCGAGTAGCTAGCGTCACCATACAACTTTCAAAACGATACAAACTCAATATAATCCAAGTTTACGCTCCCACTTCGCAATCAACCCAACAAGAAATAGATAACTTCTATGACGACTTGAACTCCCTACTCAAAGACACCAGAAAACACTTCAATGTTATCATGGGAGACTTCAACGCACAGGTAGGACAAGGAAATGAAAATTGCGTCGGCAAATTTGGATACAAAATACGCAAGGAGAGAGGAGAAGATCTTGTAAACTTTGCAACGGCTAATGGATTCAAAATCATGAACACCTTCTTCAAGAAAGGACCCAATAGGAAATGGACTTGGAAGAGCCCTAATCACGAAACAAGGAACGAAATAGACTACATCCTAACGGACAAAAACGATATAGTCAAGGACATCCAAGTCCTAAATCAAGTCAATGTAGGCAGCGACCACAGAATGGTACGATGCAAAGTACAAATAAACACCAATAAAGAACGCAGGAAAATGTTCCATACAAAACTGCAGCCTCTAAACATACCAAAAGAGCACGTTCAATCTTTCAAGCTCGAATTGAAAAACAGATTCAGAATTCTCACTGAACAAGACAACACCAACATCAACGAACTAAGCAACAAAATGACAGTGTCAATAATTGAAGTAGCCTCTACATTCAAGCCAATGAGCAAACAACCCATTAGCAAAATCTCGGATGAGACTAGAAATCTCATGGAAAAACGCAGAAACCTCAAGCCACCGACAACAACGAGAGAGAAAATTGAAGAGGCTGAACTAAACAAATTGATCAAGAAGAAACGAAGGGAAGACTGAAGGAGATACACGACGGCAGTCATTGAATCAACTCTTGAAAAAGGTCGGGGCTTCAAAGTTATAAACAAACTCCTCAACTCGGGACGAAGGCAAATAACTAGCATACTCGAGGAAAATGGAAACCTAACAACAGACAGAGACAGGATTGTCGAACGTGCCAAAGAATTCTACCAAAAACTTTATTCGTCCAAACAAGGACTACAAAACAATAAGCAAGATACGCAAGACATGAGCTATCAACTCGAGGACTTCCCAAAAGTAACCCCGTGAGAGGTGAAAGAAGCCATTAAACAGACGAAGAAAGGAACTGCCCCTGGACCAGACAACATCACCATCGACCTACTCCGAAAAGCAGGTAAAATCATCACGAGGAAACTGGCTGTCCTCTTCAACTTGTGTCTAAAACACAGTAAAGTCCCAGACGATTGGAACACTGCTATCATAATGCTTTTATATAAAAAAGGAAACCCGAAAGACCTCAACAACTATAGGCCTATAAGCCTACTCAACTGTGTATACAAACTTTTCACAAAGATCATCACCAACCGAATCACAAAAACACTCGATGAAAACCAGCCACATGAACAGGCTGGCTTTAGAAGAAGCTACTCAACCATGGACCACCTGCACTCGATAAATCAACTGAAAGAAAAAGCAGCAGAGTATAAACTACCACTTGCCGTAGCATTTATCGACTTCAAAAAGGCGTTCGACTCAGTAGAAATCCCTAAGGTCATGGAGGCCATCAGTCGGCAAGGTGTAGATCTAGTATATTTTGAAGTGTTGAAACATATATACAATCACGGCTGCTCATTTATCAGGCTACATAAAGACTCAGACCCCTTCCAGCTCCAGAAAGGAGCAAGACAAGGTGATACCAGCTCACCTAAACTCTTCACAGCCTGCCCCGAGATGATTTTCAGAAGGCTAGACTGGAAGAATAAAGGAATTAAAATAGACGGCGAGTATCTGAGCAACCTCAGATTTGCAGACAACATAGCCCTTTTCGCAGAGAGCCTACACGACCTCCAACTAATGATAGATGAACTAAATGAAGAGAGCAAGAAAGTCGGCCTACACATGAACTTCAGCAAGATGAAGATCATGTGCAACAACCACATTGGAGATAAAAACACTAAGATCGAAATCGAGGACACAGAACTCGAGAAAGTAGACCGCTACATCTACCTAGGGCAACGAATCTCCATGAGACCCTCAAAAGAAGAAGAAATCAAACGAAGAATCACACTAGGATGGCAAGCCTTTGACAGAGCTAGCTCAACCTTCAAAAATAATAAGATCCCATTAATCCTAAAGAGAAGGGTATATAACCAGTGCATCCTCCCAATAGTCACTTATGGAGCTGAAACATGGAACTTAACCAAGAGACAGACCCGTAAGCTGAGAACCATGCAACGTGCACATGAAAAAATAATGCTGGGCCTCACATGGAGAGACCACAAAACAGCACAGTACATCCGGGAATAGACAAGAGTTAGAGACATCATAGAATCCATAAAAAATCTCAAATGGCGGTGGACTGGCCATGTCGCGAGAATGGCAGACAATCGATGGACATCACGACTCACAATATGGATTCCCCGAGACCAAATGCGCAACCGAGGCCGGCAAAATGTTAGATGGAGAGACGAGCCAGACAAGTTCAGGAAGTACTGGCTCCGTGACGCCCATGATAGAGAAGTGTGGTAAATCCTGGGGAAGGTCTATGTCCAACGACGGACGCTAAAAGACTGATGATGATGAATGATGATGAGACTCGAATTCGAAACCATTCACCTCAGGAAGTCTATATATGGCAACTGTGAACGTATTTATATCACATTAATACTGTGACAAACAACTTCTGGCTACTAGAACTTCAACGACTGTTTCCAACTATGTGTCATTCACGACGATTTCGACTGGACTATTCAAAATTGGCCATTTATAAACCCTGACCCTCAGTCAAACAGAAGAGGATAAGAGGTGGCATCAGGTTTGCAGTGTAATAAGTGTTCATTCGCCCAAAAATACATTAGCTAGTGTGTTCTATTTTGAATTGTCAAAACTCATCCAAGAATATTTATGGAATATATAAGTATAAATTCGAGACGAGGAAATCCACATGTACAAAAAGCTATGCATATATATATACATAAAACAGCTGATGATCACAACAAGAAAACAAAGCGAATAACATTAGGATTCAAATTTTAGTAATAGTAATATAATCAAATTTTGTTTAAAATACGAAAAACTCTGAACACAGTAAGTGCATTAACAGCGATCAGAAAATAACTGATTTGCTTGACATAACATCGTAAGATGATTTGGGACTATATCAAATGGATATGACCTTTCAATGAATGCACAGATACTAGGCAGAGAGATGGGGAGCGCTACTTCGATATGTGGCATAGCACACAGATACTCTGATCCTAGACAGACGTGTCATTTTTTACGGGAACAATGCTAGCATGAACAATAATGGCGGAAAGGTTTTGTGTCAAGTGAATGGCTTTCAAAACGCTAAGACAGTAAAATGGCCAAGCACAAAAGCAGCTGCACTAATATCCTGAAGTGAATGCCTTTCAAAAGATTTCACCACTGTGGCGGTAAATCCGAATTTATTGGCCTATGAAAGAATTCTGTGTACAGACGATTAGATCACGAAGAAATCTCGGTTGTCTTCGTGGCTTTTCGTTATTTCGGAAGTTAATTAAAATTAATGGTGCCATCAAAATGCCAGGATAAGTTCTTATGGCCGTTGCTTTAGAATCGCTAATAAAATTCCTGGTTGTGTAGTCTATTCATATAGCAGGAAGGAAACCGACCAAATTTCTAAAAGTAATCGTATGTGTGTAAGAGTGTTCGTAATTGTCCTTCAAATATTTCGAAAAGGAAAATTCGACTGTAGTAGTTATAGAACAAAAATGCATACGTATATGCATGGATATATGTACTAACTGAAAAAAGGCATATGTATGCATGTTTTTTAAGGGAAAATGTATTTATATATGAGCATGAAATTGCTGAAAAATTCGTTCCTGACATTTAATGTACACATACATTATATATGCGTGTGTGTGTGTGTGTGTGGTAAGCCACTTACTATCTAATACCATAAAGACGGAGATTGTTTCTATGATTTCTATAGACTCCTAAGCAGTTGCACCTTCCATTGGCATTTTCAAAAAAGGGTAATTTCGGCATTTTCTAATTCAACGTAGACGACGGCACTTCACTGACTACAGTACGAATTTAGGGTAGATGGTGCTGATCCCCAGTCTCTGGTCAATTTAGGCATTTTCAAACGTAAGGTAGACGGCTGCACTCTAAAGGCTGAATATTTGTTTACATGGGTAACTTGACCCAAGGATGAACATAAGGTAGGTTGGGTAACCTCTGTTGACATTCAGTCCAATCCAAGGTCAGGTCAATTTTGGCATTTCCAAAAAGTGTCAATTTTTGCATTTTGACTAACCAGAAGGATTGAGGTCCCTATTTGGAGAAGCTCTGTGTTTACTGCATTGTGTTGATAATTTTCCCCCATGGCAACACCGGATAACACTACTAGTACACACGTACACACACACGTGTGTGTGTGTGTGTGTGTGTGCTACCGTAAGATTGTGAAACTAGAGATTGCGTGAAATCACTGAGCATTTCAGTAATTTTATGTAAGCCTTAGTTTCAAAATCAGTGGAGTAAACTTGTGATGTTGATCATTACAACTATTATGGCTTCGACCCTCTTTGGGTACAGAACTACAGCATTGGGTCATACTAACCAAAACTTGGTTAATATCAAGTATATTCTGCTTCAGTATTTAAAATGAATAAACAAATTAGTTTGACAACAAGGCCACAGTAGTTTGGATCGAACCCATTGCAATAGCAATAGTCAGCATCGCAAGCTTGTTATCCGTTACTATATTGATTGTGCAACTAAAGATTCCGTGAAAATAATTGTAATACATTTATTCGTGTAAATGCTTACTGACATACAAAAGACAAGCATGCACTTATTTACGATTAATTATCTAAGCTTACCTTAGTCTGATTCACTGATACAATGATTGGCACCTATTAAGGATCAAACTCACAGAACGAACGAACGGTCTGTGAAACTAGCTTGTTAACCATCATAGTAACCGGAGGCGCCCTTTCCTGTATCTAATGTATATATGTATGCGTATCTCTGCGAACGCATAAATAGACGCAGAAGAAGAGGCCAGCGCTGGGGGAAAAAAACCCTGCCAGAACCGAGTGAATGTTTTGGGGTTTTTTTTTTAAACTTCTACCGAACGTCTTTTCCTGTGTACGAATAGCTTATCTCTGCTTACCCCTGATTTGGACCCTCCTTATCTTTGGGGGAGACGCAGGTTCAACTCACAAGCGAAGGATTGTTTTGCAGTATTCTGGAGTTTTTACAAATCGTTTTCATGTGTAATGAAAACGACTGCAAAAACAGAAATATGAAGTCGACCTGTTTTTGTAAAAGTCGTCTTTATTTCTGGAGATTTCGTTCAGAGAAACTTTTTCAATACTACTACTATTACTACCATTATTATTATTTCTCTTTAATACTTACACATGATAGTGGTGCAGCTAATTCATGCAGTTGATAAGAAATAAAATGAAAATATAATCATGGCTTTATTGTTTGGTTTATCTAAAAGACATTGTTCTTAATTACATTAACTTTATTTGAAAGACATATCTACTATCTTGTTCGAGTATCTTTTGCCATCTTTCAGCTAACTTCACTATCAAATCTTCCAAGAACTTCTATCTTTTTCAACAATGAACAACTGTAAGTTCTTTTTGAACTTTCTATCAGGGAACTGATATTCTTCGTAAAGCGTGTTCTGTAAAGACTGCAATAAATGATAATCCGATCATGCAACATCTGCAGAACACTTGGATAAGAGGAAACTTCCCAGCTAAGCAATTATAATTTTTTACCTGCTCATCGACGAAACATACATAATTCTGAATGGACACTTATCGTTGATTGAAATCTTCAGTTTATCTAATTGGGTGCAGTACTTGTTCAAATCAGTCTTTTGGCTTTCCGAAAGAAGCTCATTGTAGAGAACTCTTCCGATCCCTTTGGTATACACTAAATCCTGGGACGGACCACCTGGATGGCAAAGTAGGCACTGCCCACCCTGAGTGAAAATCATGATTATTAGATATAAAAAGTTAAAATAAAGAAAATCCAATTAATCGATTCATCATTGGATTTGCATGTTATTTGCATCTTAACATAAAAAATTCAATGTTCTCGTCGCCATCGACGTTGGCTAGTGTATAATTCAGTGAATGGTTATTATTTTCATCTTCGGTAAAATGCTTTCGTGCCTTTCCAATACAGTATATTATACACGTCACGATGTCAGTCGCCCACGAGTCATGGACAACGCTACAAGCCATACATGATAACTGAGAAATTCGTGCTTTCTATTAAAAAAGTAGAACATGTAGAAAATCAATTGGAAAAGTTTCGATGCCAAATACACACTAGCATTTTTTTTAATAAAAAATACTAAAAAGTACCGCTAGGTTTGGCAACTTTTTAGTTTCATTTATAAAAACATATTTTAGATATACGGTGTGTAAAGGCTTTTCTGTTGACTATTTACTTTAAGGAGATCGACTGACTGTCAACTCGGAGTAATTTCTCGCGATAAATGCCTGACTACACCGCCTTATTTAGATGACCACCGGCCTTCTGTGCGGTTAGTGGTGGTTAATTTCGCTTACCCTACAATTTTCCACATTCCGTTTTGGTATTAAGTATCGAGTGTTCATGATAATTAGTATCAAAAATGGAATATCTAAATACAATTTGGTAGTTTTTTCTTTTAACTTATGTGGAAGCCACACGCCAAAACTTAACCAAGCTGCTGTAAATAGCTTTAACCGCATGATTTGAATATTTTGAGTATGTTGGCTATCTCTGTATGTTTTGAAATATGTATTTCTTCTTTGTAATTGGTAATTTTATATCCAAATACATCGCCCGTGTATATTTAGAGTAGATTTGAGCATCGGGGTACATTGAATGAATATCTTGCAAGTGTACAAATACCTGTTTCCCCTTACTGAATATCATTATGATAAGATTTCTGTATGTATGTGCATATGTGTGTTACTGTAACATTGCAAAAACGGTACATCGTGAGCAGGGTCTTGTCAGAGCTACACCTTCAAAATGATCGAAAAATAAAACAGATCTGGGTGATACGCAATTGTAATAGAATGTTTTAAGAAGGGGAGGTTCTATTTACCATATATTTGGTTGGTGCAAAAATAATTGCAGTTATTAGTATTTTGATGCTCATTTTGGAATAAAGTATTATTTAACTATGTTCGTGGAACATACCATTTTGAATTATGAATTTTGCTCTATGTATTCAAACTGAACGCTTTCTTTCCATTATTTACTCTGGTTTATTTGAGGCTGTCAAATCATGGGTGGAAAAAAAAAGCAAATTCGAGCAATTTCGTTGAATGAGTTCTAAACGAGACGTAAAGCAATAGAAACTGCTCGCTGAATCAACCAACTATTTGGTCCCAAAGATTTCGAGACGGACGTGGACGTCCTTCTGTGATTGACGACCATCAATTGAAGATCATTACCGTGGCTAACTCAAGCAAAACAACTCGAGAGGTTGTAAACAAACTAAACGGTGACCATTCAACAGTTGTTGGATACTTGTATCAAATTGGGAAAGCGAAAAAGCTCGACATGTCGTGCGAATGACCCTGCAGATATTGAACTAGCCCACGAAATTCGACCTCACCCAGCTTACTCACCAGACCTCTCTCTGACTGACAATCACTTTTTCTAGCCTTTCGATCGCTTCATGTTAATGAAGATCGTAAACAACTAAGCAACAGCTCGAATAGCCTTTGAAAAAGCCATTAGTTCCAGAACCCCCAAATTCTATGTTTCTGGAATCAATGGACTTGTTCCTAGTTGGCAAAAAATGTGCAGATTCCGAAGGTTCTTATTTCGGTCAATAACATTTATTCTAAGCTGAGATATGCTGCTCTAAAGTTGATGACGGAAACTGCGATTATTTGTGCACCAGCCTAATAATTATAATATTGAACAAAATTCTTATTTCAAGTGCAGCTGTTGTGACGTCATAAGAGAACGTTTTGACGTAATAAGAGAACGTTCATTCTGATCATACTTCTCCTGAAAGAAGATTTACCTTATAATTTGATCACCCTATGTCAAGATTCTTTATCTGGTCTCATATTCTGATCATACTTTTCTTTGAAAGTCGGGTTCAAAATTGAGGGGTAACATTGTTCCGTTTCAGTGTTCAAGAGTGATTTTTCTCTTTTGGGATCAAAAGTGATGGTAAATTTTAGCGGAAATGCTAGTTAGAGAGTAGTTTTATTTATTTATCTAAAAATGATTATAATATAAATTCGATATGAAGCAGGTAACTTTGCATCGAGCTTAATGACCGTTGACGGCAGCCTTCTAGCGAGAGTGAATTATCTTTACATTTTAGAAATAATGCCAATCCTCACAAAGTCTTGTGACCGACTATGCTAAACTCAGCAATCTACTTTAATAGCGCAGAGTGATGTTTAATAGTGTAGTGTTGCAAGTTATTGCTAGTAAATTCAATCCTGTATATAAGCATCGAGATTTATCCATCCATGTATGTATCAGAATAATGTCCACTGGGTTAGTATCATTTTCAACTTACGGAAAATATTCCGAGGAATATATCTAAGAAACTTCCCAAAAGCACCTGATCTAAAAAATATTTTAGTGATTCTTCGATCAATAGGAGACCCCCCCCCCGACCATTTGAAAATCGCTGCTTTAGGTGACAATGGAAAAATAATAAACAAGGACCATGGATGCCTCAATGTTGATAAGATTGTCAAGCTGGCCATTTCAATAGTAGTGTGATCGATTCCCATTCGTTATCATTTTGCTAGACTTAACCAAGCTTTATAAATGCCTATAACACTCTAGCCTACTTGGTGGCTAAGATAGTTGTTCTTGCCCAGGTAAAAGCCAAGATTTCGAATACAGATTTACAAGGCAAGCGAGTACACCCCACTTGAGAGATTGGCATAACGCAATCTTCCTATCCCCATGCCCCCAAATTTGACCTTGTGCTCAGTAAACATCAATAATCCATGTCATCGATACGATTCTGCCTTGTGAAGCAGTGGTTAGCAAGCTAGCCTGCCCAAGATTTGTGGCCTATTGCCAAGCGAGATAAATTCTGATGTGAAATTGGACAGAGTTTATTTGATTTTATCATACACTGATTTATTCGAACTGTTGTCTTCATCTTGGTTGTTTTCATATTCATCTCGTTTTGATCGTTGTACCCTCCAGCTTTAACAGACGCCTGACATATTCGACAACGTTCGCAGAATTTTGAACTGAACCCTTTTTTCTAATTCTGAAAATTACCGGCAAAAAAAGTACAGCAGCTGAAACAGCGGTGTGAAAATGAAAAAAAAAAACGAGATAAAGCCAACAGTTCGAGTAAACTAGTATATAATGATAATCACAATAGTTATAATTTATTCCCCAATTCAGACGCTATTTTCCCGCCTTTTTTATTTCTTTCAACAACTCTCTCTCTCTCTCTCTCTCTCTCTCTCTCTCTTTCTCCCTCCTCCTTTCCCACCCTCTCTCTCTCCATCTACCTTTCCTGTTTTCGAATTTCTCTCCCTAGCTTTTTTATTCCTTTTATCACTACCTCATTTATCCAATCACATTCCATCTCTTCTCTCATCCACAATCTCATTCTTTCTTTCTCTCTCTCCAACATTTTCTCCTTCTTTTATATCATTCTTTCTACCTCCTCTCGATCGTTTGTATAGTCTATTTCCTCCTGAATCTCGATTCATTTTACACCTGTGACGATTGTGTTTGTTATTCCCTTGCTTCGGCAGCTCTGTGCAAGTTTCGTTTCCATAACGACTATAACACATACGTTTGTCTTGTCAAGTGTTTAACTCAGTCACCTGACGACCAAGACAGTGTGTGGGCCATGGTGTTCCAGAACAATCAACATAAACCATTTGCAGTTGACCTGCACGCATTGAGCATCGATGAAACGAATCCTATAGATTCAGAACATCATCTGAGCGAAGAATTGCTTTTTATCACTGTTCATTTTCATTTTCTTTAAGGGAATACTAACAAATCTCGACTTCAATTTCTTTTTATATGCAAATAACAAAAACCTATTTTCCCAAACACCATCAATACCATAAAAAATATATTCGATACTTTTTAGCCAAGTAGATGTGTCAGTTCTGGGGAACCACACTTTGAAACTGAAAGAGACAGATCGTATACATAGATATTGGGACCTAACACGAGAGCTGACGAAATTGTGGGATATTCACATAAATGGTCGCAGTTAAATAGTTTGAATTCCGGGGAAGAATTAGGGCAGCAAAAATCACGGCACATTTGAGGTTAGCAAGAATGTAAAAGAATGTATTAGAAATCTGACTCTACAACCTAAGGGATGTTCCCCTAATGGCAGTCCATTAATTGTAAGATTTTCGAATCCCGTCGAGTATCTACTTTTTCCTAGCACCCAGACACTTCCATACAGAATACTTCGTAACTTACGAATAAATGGTATTTCTTGGTTCCAAGACAAACTTAGCGAGCTGCTTCTTTTTTAAAATAGCGAGCTGCTTCTTTTTTAAAATTCCAACTCGCTCTCTGATTTGTCCCATGAATGAAGAATGCCATCCTAAAGTGTGCATTTAGAGTCCTTCATGTCTAATGGGACTTAATTGGCAGTGACTCAAGGGATCGTGCGGCTGGTACTATAGTATTATGTGCCTTCATTGTGAAGGAAGAATCTCTGACGACTAGGAAATATGGTTGTAGGGTAGCTGTGACAAAAACTTATCCAAAGTGCCCGGCAATGAGTCAGAGCACCGAGAGAGATAAATTCATAACTTTCACAAGAGTATCAAGATGAAAGTGATATAGTCTCGATCAGAATTCGCTGAGTCTTTTCTCTGAGTTGAAAACCAGGAAGCTAACGCTCTATCCCACTTTTCCAGCTAACGCATTTTCCATTTAGAAAATATAGAATTAAAAGTTGCATATGATATGCCTACAAGCAACTCATCAAATTACTTCATAATGACGAATATTTTCCATAGAATTAAACAGTCTGGTGCATAGATTATTTTATTTTTCGTTTTCCTTGTTGTTTTTTTTTTTTTAGAAACAAGAACTGTTGTCTTCTGGGCTCCTAACATGGCTGACACTCTCTCATTTCGCTTGCAGCCATCCGGTTGTTGATTAATGTTTACACTGGGTCTATAAACTATAGACCCATAAACCAGTAAACGTCTACACGATCTAGGTAATGCTAAGACGTGTGAAATTACCCAAGGGCGCCTTATATGTGCTTACAGATAAAAGATGTTGTGTTTTTTTTTAACTGCTATAAAAATACTACCGGTGTGAAAGACTGGTTCGTAGCAGTCGTTCTCCGCCTCTTTCGTCATGTTTCATTCGCTATTGGTTTCGTTGCTAATTACACCATTTTGTCTCCAATCACAGTTAATGAATTAAGGAGTTCGTTTTTTCATTCGTTTGTTGCTGTTGTTTTTTTTTTTGGGGGGGGGGTCTTTTTTGTCAGACATGTTTTCCATGGGTAAATTGTTGGAGTTGAGTTACTATTTTGTTTCTAGTCGTGGTTTACCATTCCTGTTCTTACGATAATGCCAAATTCAGGTTTTAACGGAAATCTTTCTATTTGTTGATTTTGAAACGGAAATCGTGGCACTAAATCGCACCAACTCAGTACTATATATGCAGCTTCAGTCCATATTGACAGATAATTCTTCTTGTCAGGTTTGTATGTTCAAGAAAGACTTTCTAGCAAGACTTTTAGACTCGCAGTCTCTCGATCGTTTCTACACGTTATTGCAAGGGGCGAAAATCTTCAGTATTTCACTCTCAGGTGAAAGCTGCAAAATGCTCCTCAACAAATCTACGTGGGTACTGGAAACCTGTTATATAGACGCTAGTCCCCTGTTGAAACAAAAGGAGAGGAAAATTGCATTTCTTGATGTCTGCTATTGAATCGAACTGAAGCTGAAGATTTATGAAAATCCTGCGTTGGATAATTGATCTTGTCTCTCCGAAAAGAACGTGTCTACTACTCTTGATTGAACTTAATTGTATTGACAATCGTGCATATGGTCTTTTTTCCGAAAAGACAGATTTCGCTGGTTTCACCACAGAATCTTTGAGCTATCAAGAAGGAACACGCCGAAATTTCCTGCTTATATTTGACCAGTGAACGGCAACATTCCCCAAATTATTTAGCACAGATGAATGACGAAGTTTTGAAGGAACTGAAACCTCCTTTGCTTGTTTAAAAATGGTCAGGTTTTTGCAAATGGTACTTGCAGAAAATTAATTTTAAAAAGATGTTGATATGGTTTTGGTTACCAAAAAGTTGGTTCTATCATGGGGTACCCTCTATCTGTATGTGCATGTGTGTATGTGCGTGTGTGTGCTATTTTAAAACTAATGCACCGTAAGATAAGTAATTACCAAATGCTAAAATCTCTCTCTGAAATGGAACTAGATTATTTATATCACTCATATGGAAACATGAATGGATTCATGTATATAAATTTTCATTACATAATGATTTATCTTTTGAATATACAGTTATCGTTCACCATTAGTCGGCTTGCCATTCGTGATTTCAATGATTCGCGGTGTTGAATAGGAGTTTTGAAGTGTATCGCAAAAACTACATCATAGAAAATACGTTGAACTCAACGAAAAATCTTTAATAAAGTGTAGGAAATTATAAACGCATCGTAATGATTTTGTGTTATTGATAAAAAGAATGATACAAAATTATCAACTAAAAATTATTTATGTAGGTGGTCAATATATACACGATTGTAAACTTATCGTACTTGAAAACTGGTTTAAAGCTTACATTCGAGAACCAGTTTGTCGAACAGTATTTTAGACTTCAAATTATCCCCCCAAACTTTGTCCTCTAAACAAATTTATTTTTTAGTAGATGGAATTTTGTATTACATTTTTTCCATTTTCATGCTACTATATACCTTCATCTTGATAGTTTTGTTGCTTTTTTCCATAATTAAGATGGAGATAAATAGTAGCATGAAGAAAAAAGAAATTGTTGATTATCATTGCATTGTAGTTTTATTAAATTTATGGTTTTCGTTGATAAACTGTATATTTCTTACAAACATTTGAAGTGCACTTTTTACGCTCTTTTAAAACGTTTTGCAAAAATCAAACATTTTCTTTGGAAGTTTAATTTTGGTTATGTAAGAAAATTGTATAAAGTTATTCGTAAAAAATAAGAATATTTCATTCCACCATAATTGACAGATCTATCACCAGAAGAAATGAAGTAGAGTTTTGAAATTGAAATTTTTTACTACGTACTTTACTGTGTTTATTTTTTTATTTGCACATTTACAATTTGTGAATGGCAATGTTTTGATAATCGAAAGTTTTATGGTACGACAACCGAAATGTTTGGGGCAGCAAGTTATTCATTGATTCAGCACATGCGCGTCCCCATGATGGCCCTAATCCCTGTGAATGGCAAGGGAAAACCGTGCTATAAAGGAAGTCATTGCACAAAGACACTTTTTCACGAAGCTGCAAAAAAGAACATTGTAAATTTCATTTTGGGTGAGTGTGCAGTCAGAACACCAAAATCTCAAAGAGCTGAGATTCCCCATCAAAAGAAGTTAGACTGAAAAACATAAAAGATATAAAAGACGACATAAAAACATTAAAAAAAAACATTAAACAAGCAGTTCATTAATGAAGTAGGACAGTAAAAATAGAGTAAGCAGACGACAATTTTCCTAAGCATATGCATACTACCGATTGTGTGTGTGTGTGTGTGTGTGTGTGTGTGTGTGTGTGTGTGTGTGTGTGTCTGATGAAAACCTATCCTGTTCAATAAGGTGTGCTTTTTTATTTGTTTTTTTTTGGGGGGGGCTTTATTTATCAGAGATGTTTTGTCAGAAAGCTGCAGCTTAGATTTCACGATATATATATATACTATGTTTGGAGAGAGATTCGATGTTAGTAGTTATTATCAGTGAAAGTGATTATAGTGGTGTCGAGAAAAATTGAACAAAGTGAATGATTTAAAAAAAAAAAAAAAAGAAAAGTTCACATAAGATTGAGAGAAGCTCCAAGGACTTGTGCACTCTTATCAAAGTACATTGTAATGAACTTTGAGGAAATGGGAGATGTTACAAAATGTCTCTGGGCTACGTGTTACTGGTCAGATTATTAATGTAACCAGTTGCTAACGACACTTACTCGTGTTGCATAGGTCTTTTGTAAGCGGCATTCATCTCTTCGTAATTCATACAGGAAACCAGTGCACAGATTTTACGATGTATACAGTTACATTCTACATGACATTAAATACGTTATATATTAACAGAGACCTGGGGCCCATGTTTACTTTTATATATCATATTGATCATCATAATGCTAAATTGGTAAATAATAGAATACTAGAAAGAACTGTATCTCAATAGAATACTCAATAGAATACTTCAAACAAGAGATGAAAAAAGAATTGTAATATCACCCATGGGTTGACTTCTTTGCTTTACATCGAAGCAAACTGACATGTTTTTGTTGCCACACACACACACACACGGTCTCATGAACTGCAAGCATTCAGATGGCAGACAAGATAGATATTGTACGAATTGAGTATCTTATCTGACCGTGGCATCACACTCTTAAATATGTTCTAATACTTACTCTCCTTAATATTATGATTCGTAGATGTTACTAAAAATGATTCTAGATTTATTCAACCTATCTACAAAGTTTTCTAACAGTCCAGAGGATGTTAAATTTGAATCAGAAATCCAAACGCTATAAATAGAGGATGAGTTTGGGGTTTTTAGAGGCATTCTCGCCTCTCTATCAAAGTACGGTACGTCTGTCCCCATATTGTTTCTCAGCTGTTTTAAGTCACATTTACTTGTTAGAAAGGTGGGTTTTTTCAAAATAATCTCCCACACAGGATCAGGTGATCTGACAACAATGGTGTTTCAAGTCGATTTTCTCAATTGATTCAAGTCAGATTTACTCGAAACTTGATAAGAAGGTGTTCCGTCATAGGATGCTTCTTACCTGAAATTATCTTCTACTCAGGATCACCTAATCTGGCAATTATGGCGTTCTAACTTTATAGTGTACGCCTCATGGAACTTTCAGTTATTGTTTCTTATTAAGACCAATCTTTAATGCTTGTGCTCTTTCATATGAGAAAATATGTGCAATATATTGGTTGATGAAGATATTTACACAAATCTACTTTTCTTATTATAGATAATACTAATAGTATTACTAACAGTAATATTATCTTGATTTTATTCTTCATTACATGAAGCATTGTCAACAATTATCATTTTTTATGGACATGTCTTTCATCTTAACTTCATTTGTTTTTCAATAAATTAATGAAATTATACAGGACTTTGAAATTCAAGTAGAACACCTCGTCCAAGTCAGAAGACCAATTCTAGTTCTTGTAAATAAGGGAAAATATGTCAGATAGTGTACGTCGCTGCCCCAGAAGTCTACAGAGTGAGAAAAAATGAAAAGCTGGGGAAATATGTGGAACTTCCAAGAGAACAGGAAAAATATAGAATATGACAGCTGCATCCAACAGTACCAGTTTGCTCGGAACAGTTACGAATAAAAAAAAGATTGAAATCTGACGAAGAATCGAAACCAGCAAAACGACAGCATTCCTAAAAAAATCAAACAGAATTCTGAGCAGTGCTGGAGTATTGAACAAGTTTCCTTTACAAAAATCAAACATTATTTCTCAAGTGTGTTCTATGATTAAACGATAAACTAGTGATTAACAGATTTCAACATCATCATCAGTCTTTTAGCGTCCGTCGTTGGACATAGACCTTCCCCAATTAACAGATTTACGAAAATGTAAAAATGGCCTTTTGGACTAATTCTACTCCCGATGCATATATCTGAGCAGTCTCACTTTTACGAAACCAGCACATTAACCACTGAACCACCAGTATTCCTTGGAAGTTATTCATTCTGGTGATACAAGTTTATGGTCTATGATTATAATAATGAGATATAATGCAACTGTGATGATGCGACAAATGCCTTTTGTGAAAGCGACTGGAAAAAAAAAAAGAGTCGTAAAAGCAAATGAGTTAACGCTTCCCGAATCAGCAGCAAATGGCACACTTAGCTGTTGCCTCGATACAATAGCTGCACCTGTGAACGCTGAGGCGTGACGCTCAAGTATTACACAGTAGCAAGGATATTCGGTGGAAATCGGTTTAAAACAACTACCAAATCTATAATTGATATTTTTAACTCAATTTCTTATTTTCAGATCATTTAACGCATTGATAAAACTAGCAAGGTGTCAGGAACGGGAAATATTTTAGGTATAATACGCTTATGATTGTGACTTTGAAACTCTTTGGGGATCGATGCTGGAAGATTTGCATAAAATCATCATAACCACATTTTTATCGTTTTTCAATCAAAAAAGACTAGCTTTAGGACAATCTTAACAACATTTGGATTCATACCTTTCTCAAAGATGTCAATAGGAAATAGCTCTAGCAATTGGCTGGCCAGAAATTAAAACTATATCGATGGTTTTACCCGCTCAACCATTCGATCATTCGCGGTCAGAGAAATGAGGTCGAGACACAAATTTTGCCAGGACCTGTTGCTTAAGCAGTATAGCTCATGAACGTTTTTGTTGGATTTGTTGTCTTTAATTCTCCATGGATTCATGAACGAAATATCCGTACCTCGAGTAAGTGAATCACAGTAGCCCTCACGTATGCCAGAACTAATTATCTAAAAAAAAAAGGTCTAAAAAAAAGATCTTTTATCCAGAATTATCTTGAAAAATAGCTGCAAAATATTTGGGCATTGTGGGTCGCTAAATGATCGTAGATATTCCCAAAAGCACCTTTTGGGGAGAAAAAAATTTTTTTTAGATGGTGCATAGTAGTGTGCTCATGGGAAAATATTACCAAGAGTGATCAGATACAGACAGACTGACAAACATAAACACACGCACACATTGACACAGACGAGGAAAGAGAGAAGAATCTACAGCTCTCTTGGGTGGTTGGTCGGGTGGGTCATTACGGTAACTCGGTACTATGGACGCCACTTATGATGATCACTTTAGGACAGGATCTTCGAGATAGCAATAATTGGTTGATGATATCAAACTAGGGCGATATAGAGAGAAGCTGCATATTGTGATCGCTTTAAATGAAGTGCTTAAATCAGCCAAATTAGATAACAATAATCATAATATTATCTGTGATTACGATGTGATTTCCTCTGTATTCAGTTGAACTCCTGCATTAAAAGCATTTTAGCAACATTGGAGAATAAAGTGGAACCAAAATTTGAAAAAAATGAAAACTTATTTACCCAAAAGAAACATCGAAATGGAATATCCGATTGGTAATCTGAAAAGAAAAAAAGTTATTAAAATTTCTGATAATATACCGGAAGGAAAAAGTACGAAATAAAATCTGCGTTTATATGAGACAATGAGAAAAGGAAAGTTAAAAGAAAAATACTCTTCAGCATTTTAAATTTAGTTACTTAAAAAACAGCAAAGGTGGAGCTGAAAGGAGTTCATTTAGTGGGGGAAATGTCTACTCACTCAGAACGTCCGATGTCGAGTGATAAACCCTGAAATAAATTTTTGCTTTCGTAGTTAAAAAAAAAATTCTTTATTGTGAGCATCTACCATGCACTTTTAAAACGTATTGCAATTATTAAATATCTTCTTCGAAGGTTAAAGCTTGACTATAATAGCAAGCAGAAAGTTAGTCGTGAAAAAGAAAATATACTTTTGCGTACTTACAGCGGGCTTCTCAGCTGGTTGAGGCCGTGTTTACATTTTTGACAGAAATTCATTTCCCTTAAATTAATGGATCTTTCATGTATAAAAAATGAAGTAAAGTTTTAAAATTCTTCTAAGAATAAATTTGACTTCAGAGACATTTGATTCGAAAATTTGTAAATTTAATGATTGATTGATTGGATTTGGGGGAAATATTGTTAACTTTCTACCGAAAAGTTGGTGAAAATTACGTTTATTTGCCGGGGATATCGTTTATAAGTTCAAACGTCAAGTAACCAACTTTCTATTCACCCCCTCTATCGTATACTGTCGGAGCGTGTTTGTTAACAAATTTTACATTCATCAATGGATGCCAAAAATCTCAACGCCTAATCAAATATTTCTTTCGACACTCCTGATAAATAAAAGATGTAATTCACATTTCTGAATTACAATGATGAAATGTATTGAATGTAATTAAAACAAAAAATAATAAAAATTCTTTTTTTAAAAATAGTCTCCTCAAAATTTGTAAAACTTTATATTCATCGTTCCTCTTAAATAAGAATGTTTCACAAGCATGCAAATAGCATAAACATTGATGATTTAATAATGATTTTTTCAAACCATTAAAAATTTCCTGCAAATTCCCTTTGTAAAACTGTGAAGTGTACTCTATATTTTAATTTTATGAAAAAGTAACGCAATTTTTTTTTAAAATCCCATAGTTCTATTGCATTTCTTATTGTCAGATTCAAGACCAATTTGGAAAGAATGGTCTGCTGTATCAAAGAAAATGTCAAGTGATTTAATTACTCTGGGTACTTATCTTTATGGAGGTGTCAAAATTTCTGTCATGCAAAAGATGTTTCATTGGGATTTCATAAAATCAAAAGGGCGGTTGGTTGGCTTGAAATAATATTTCAATGAGTTTTTCCTAATTTTCTAATGCAAATGCTCATGATTAATCAATCTGAGGGTGTAAACACATTTCCAAACTCGATTATCTCCTGGTTTATATTGTGTATACAAATAATATTTGTAGATAAGATTCCGCAATCGTTCTCACTGATAAGACAAAGAAATCTGTGGTAGATGCGAACGTGGGAATAAACCAAAGATTTGGGAGTAAAATTGAAGATACTTCATAATGCATTGGAAGTCAGTTTACGTATTGCATCGAAAGCCTGAACTTCTATTTTTTCTTTTCCACTTCTTGTCAAAGTATCATCATATCTACTGTATATTTTCAGTTACAATGTCATTTAAAAAAAAAAAAAAAGACTTTCAATACCTATGTGAAATTGTCAGTTTTTCAAAGAATTCTGAATTTTAGGGCTTTTTTACGGGATGAATTTTTCAAGTTTTTGATTAGGTTCAGATAGATTCTCGTGATTTTGAAAAATGATTTTGTATAGTTGTACTACAGGCGGAAATTAAGGGACCAGTTCAGCATTAAAACTACATCGTTTTTATATCATGTTGAATACATAAAAATGCATATTTTGATAATTATTTTTTGTAATATATACAGTACAGTATTTATATAAATCTGTGGTTTTCACAGAAGCCGGACAAATTTTTGAAAAATTCCATTTGATTATTAATGACGAAATTGAAACCAACGAAATTGGGGCCGACCCAATTTGCTCTAAATTTCATTCTTTAGAAAAATGTTTTGATTTATTCGATTGATACGTTCGAAAGGGGAAAGGAAGTGGGGATATAATCTGACAAAGGCTTCGGCTGATACGTTTGAAAAAAAGGGAGGGGAAGAAGTAATAGAATCTGACAACAGTTGTCTTACTACTACTTACATAATTTGATAATTTTCCGTGAATATGTAATGAGAACCATCCAAAACTTGTAAAAATTAAGAGGAAATGTTTGTGCCATTCGTGAGTTTAATTTTGTGGGAGACTTCTGATATATAAATTATTTGTTTCAATATTTAGAACGGATATTTAACAGAAATGACCTCTAGTGCCCTCGAATGACCCTCAAGGTCAACAACGCATAGCTTATGTCACAGTATACACGCCAAATATTAGGTCATAGGCCTTGCAGTTTTAGCATGAAAGAGACATGCAGAAATAAGTATTGTGTATAACATGGTCTTTCGTATTTCGTATGTCCTGTATTCATATGAAAACAAAATTGATGGAACAAAGTATTTTATAAAAAACGTATTATGGTGGGTCAGATATTTGGATGCATGGGTCAGAAGGTGGGATGAACGTCACTATTGTCTGAGACTGTAATTAGTCTATATTCATTGTGATCAAATTAGATTTTTGATGTTACTTTAAATGAGATATAGTAGGTGTCATTGCTTAATATTGTTTTAATTCTTTGGTTGCGATGTTGCGTTAATGTGTAGTTAGTCAGGTTTAAGTTAAATCTAAACTGAAGCCTCACTAGTGACGTGTTTGTTTTTAATAATATTTGTTCTGACAATTTCTATCTTGAAACTCTGCTGTTATTATAAAATCGTATGTACTTGGGTAAAAGTCGGTATCATGAAAAAGTCGATCCCCTATTTTTTAGCCCTCCACATCAGATCTTGACGAATAACTGATCGACTTTTGTGAATCAAGGTTTTATATTGAACATGAAAGTTACAAGGAAATCAATTTCTTTACGTTATATATCCTGATGTGCATAATGTGTCATTACCGCTAAGTAGGTCAACGGAGTCCGCAGAGATACCTTCATGTTAATGACTACTTTTTGTATGAAAAATAAAAACTTCCTTAATCATTTTCGTTTCTTTTGTCATTATTCATTTCTCATATTCTGTGGCCTTTAGCAGCATTGAATGTATTTGAAATAAAATGCAGTTTAAAAAATGGTACGGCATTCCTCAATCATGAAGAAGAAGAAGAAAGAGTTTGGGTTGGAAAGCGTTGTTTTGGATGAAGGGGAAAGTGGTGTCGTGTTTCTATCGTCTTTATCATTTTAGTATAGCCTTTATCTGCACTGAATGAATTAGAAATGATATAGTATATATGTATATGTATATAATGAATGGAAAATAATGGTCCATTTCGGCATCATAGTTACATTACAAAAAAGACCCCCTCTAAAACGTTTAAAAATGCTTCTATCTCAAAAATTTAGTATGATTCAATCTTACTTCAGGAAGAAGTCCCCTTCATTCTTTACCTCTTAAAAAGAGGCCCCCGTCACCTTAAATCCCTTAAAAAGTATGTATAAACATATGAGATAAGAAGATACATAAATCGGTGGAAAGTAGATTCAACTCTGGTATCATAATTACATTGTAAATAGAACCCCTCCCCCATCTCAAATCCTAAAAAATATTTTTCTCCAAACTTTTTGTTTTAACCCCTCAACCCACCCCAGGTCTATTCAGTAAGCATACCAATTTTTGTTGGGATACGCCTATGTTTAAGTACATCTTATTGCGTTACAGACAAACACACCGACACTTCACACATACATTCAAGATTTACACACTTACATACAAATCAATTATACAAGCACCTTTTTGGGGTACCTTTCGCCGGCGGAATTCACTTCACTAGCAACGGTTTGCGAGTTTAACTTACATTTGGACCCTAGTTGGCGCTTACATACATACGTACATACGTGTGTGTGTGTGTGTGTGTGTCTTTGTTTCAAAAATGTTAAACCCTCTAAATAAACTCCTAACAAAATATACTGTACCACTATTAAACGATTTTAATTATAGAAAAGTCCTATTACTAGAGTTGGCGCTTTATAGAAGGGGTATTTTCCTGGGTAAAAAGCTACTAATCTCCAAGATCTAGCAGTTTGTAGTCTGAGTAACTTTGAGAACGTCGTGTTCTGCAGAATGGAAAATCGTATCCTTAAAGGGTACACTGACTACCAAGGAAGTTACAATAATCAAAGGACGACATGGCAAAAAGGTAGTTGAGAAAAAAATCCTGTTTTGTTGGGAGTTCTTACCGGGGTTGCGTAGGAATAGATCTTGGGAAATGTGATAACCAGACCTGTTAGAACTCTTTGAAGATACTGAGAAGAGGATCTCTGACGGAGATATGTCGGAATAGATAACAAAAACACAAGAGAGAAGGAAAAGAATAGTAAGTTGTAGGGTTAAATCTTCCAGAAAACCACTTGGATTTAGTAAACCGACTTTTTTCCATCCTCGACCGAAAACCCCACCAGAAAAGAAAAAAAAAACGTGACAATTGCTCAATATTGGAAGCTTCTAAATGAGAGTGGATTAGTCTGGCCATATATGAGTATTTGCTTGTTAAGCTCTATTAGTCGATGAAGAGGATAAAGGCAGCTTTTGAGGTACTATTTAAAGTGATTGAAGGACATTCGGTTCGGACGCCAGAATTCATACCTGGGATATTTCGGGCTCAAAAGCAAAGATGATTTACTAGATTGAGTTTAAAATGAAATAGAATCATAATATTCAAATCTAACGCAATGGACGATAATTCGTGGTTGTTCTTAAGTATTTCACAAATCTTTTTTCAGACTTCTTATAGTTAATATTTATGTTTGTTTATTTCTATTTTTGATAAAAGACAAATAAATGGGTCCATATTCGTTTTTCACCGAATAAGCTAAAAAAATTTTTTTTCAAATTCTTCTATAATTTCATGTGCCTTCTATCAATAAAACCTTCGCTTCTTACAGAAAATTGTCGGTTTAAAGAAAAATTAATTTTTAATGTTTTCAGGGGTTGTTATAATGCTAAACTGGATCCGTAGTTTCCACCTGTCGTACGAAACTGTTGATGTTATTTAAGCTTTTTCATCTAATTAAAATTTCTTACAATTAAAATCTCACCGAGTTAAATATTTGATGAAAAAATGTTTTTTTGAATTTAAAAGAATAAAAATAAACAAAAATTAGCTTTGAAATGTTTTAAAAAGATTTTTATGGCCAAATTAGACATGGTATTGAGTTATTTTGTCTTGTTTTGTTTTTAAACGAGAAAAGGTGATATTTTAATTGCTTTATTTATAAACACGACAAAAGATTTTCACTGGGAACTTAACAGCCCAGTTTTTAAAAAAACCTTTGTATTATTGTTATTAAGAAGAGAGATTTGGAAAAAGTCGTCCCTGGGTAAAATCTATAGAATATGAGATTATTCAGTAAACGAGCAGCATGAAAATTTGTCTATTTGTGAACATTTGTATAATTATTTGTCATGTCTGAGTTCTGTTATAACCTCTAAGTTATAATGGATTGGTCTGTGTGAAATAGGTTAACAGAGCCAAAGAAAACTACAAGGGTTTTAATATGAGATTTTTTTTCGATTGTGCCATAACGTTGAAGAATACGTCACAGAGACGCTGGTCGTTTAAAACTAAAACAGTGAGAATTTCTGGGTACGACTGTACCATCTTGAACTGCTCAATAAATCATGGGTTTAAGGATGGAACAGCCTGCTTCAGAGACTCTGTTAAAAAGCCGCGTGAATATCTTTGTCTTTACAGTTCTGTGACTTTACTTCTGTTTTTTGTGTGACTAATTGTTCAGTACTGTTTTCTTATCGATATGCATTTATTTTATCATATATTTATGTTAAATTGTATGTTTTCCTTGGTTTGTTTCATTGAATTATCTTATCGTCTCGAAGTTTGTAAAATATTTTTCTTCGAATCTAAGATCGCATTTGTGTTTTCTTTCTTGGGAGCGGGCATGGGCAACCATAAAACGTTTGTGCTTAAGGCATCCAAGTGGCCAGAAACGGCCCTGGCCTTGTTACCACACGTAAACGTAAATTAAAAACCCAATCCACTCCATTTTGAAGAGCTCTGCTGCATAACACTCAGTCTATTGGGCCAGTAAATATCTTCAGATAAGCAGCTAGTAAGAAGAAGAGATATGTTAGCCAGTGTATGGCCAAATACTTCAATGCTAATCAACCGGTATAGGGTTGGTGATGGAGTTTAAGGAGACTTCTTTTTTTTTCTTCTGAGTGGTAGAATAATCCAGACACTCAGGAACTGATAACACTGATACTGTTGTGTGAATAGTAGGAAGGTGGGGAAATTAAAGTCATTCAAAAGATAAAAGAAATACCAACGTTTTGCCCAATGTTTGGGAAGCCTTAAGCTTAGTTTGAACGAAGCGTCTTGCGGATTTTTTTCATTATTGTGAACTAAAATGATGACCTTCTGTCTGAACTTCTGTATAGAGGTATTACCATTATTATACATTAACCTATATGGACGAGTCTCTCCATTTTTGTTGTTATTGTCACAACCTTTTTATTGTTGTACTCTTCAGCCTTCTTCAGGTGTCTGTCGTATTCAGTAATTTTCTGGTAATACCGATTTATTCAATCTACAGGGATGGGGATGGTAGATTGTTTTCATTCTGCTCGCCATTCCTGAGGATATCATATGAATTAACTCTTCCTAGTTAATTAATCTTTATGAGGGAACAGTGGCCCAGTGGATAAAAACGCTGGGTTAGTGTATCTTGGTGGTCGTGGGTTCAACTGCTGAATCATTTACTCTGGTTCAGCGGTAAAAGCAGCCTCACAATGCTGGCGTCTTAAACAAGGTCGCAATGTAATAAAGAATAATTCGTCTTGCTTCCATCTTATCTTTCAGTTTTCCGCAGATTCGGCGTGCTTTCATAATCCTTGTTCCGTATTTCCTTGACGAAAAAGATTATGACCAAAGCAAGATAATCTGAACTTAGTTTGTTTTTTTGTTTTTTATGTGTTCACTCGTTCTTTGTTTGGTTTATCTCTCTTTATCTATTCATCTTGTCCTTCCTTTTTTGCACTCATTCTTACATTCAACTAAGTGAACTAAAAAGTAGCCGATAATCTATCAAAAATGCTTTCATATCCGCCAGTTTCTTTGATCTGACAGCCAATAAAATTAGAAACCGTCAACCAAAACTGTCCACATAGATAAGAAAACTGAAGAGATTTATCTGCCTGGCTGGTTCAATGAATGTAAATATCATGCGTACAGGCTGCATCAATGGAGCTAGAGGGCTGAAGATTTAAACAATTACTCCTTGTCAATAAATTTTTTTTAAATCCCCCCAAAAAGGATTTTATTGCGGTGGGGGGTTCAATTTTCAATCTAAGTTTATTCTAAATTGGTCCTTTTGATTATGCCCGGCATTTTTTTGTTTTCGTTTTTTTTTTTTAATTCTGATTCTATTTTAGAGATTAACTTATTCATTGATCAACCCTTGTTCCAATTCTCTTAATTGAGCACCCCAACATGGCATGCTGCCAAATGACGTTGGTCACGTACCAGACCTTTTTTTTATAAATGAACTAGTCTTATTTTTTATAAATTAATACATCAATAAAATAATAATCCTAAAAGTGCATCATCAGTAGTAGTTGAAGTGAATGTCGATGAAAAATTGTTGGTATACAGTACAATATCGTTCACGACTGAAAGCTTGCATTTAAGTACCGAAAAACTTTTGCAACGAACTCACAGAACAGGATATTGAACAGGCGACCTTGCAAACCATCGTAGTACAGTTAGTGCCCAATTACCCTCTAAGTTTAGTGTAGTCTAACAGAAGGCCAGAAGTGTAGGAAACGCCATTACAGATGAATTCGATTCTCACTGTGTCCCAATGCTGCAGCTTCATTCTAGACTTAGTTAATATGTATTATTAACGTCTTGGGTTGTTCTTTGTATAAAAATCTTATGTAATTACGCAATGTCGATACATGATGTACGTTTATTTTCTATATTACGTAACTATATTACGTGAACAAGTAGAAAATTACATTTCAGCATATATTGTTTATGCACAAACCCGTTTAGTAAATTAAAATTGTGTTTAATCAATGATACAGTGATATCTATATTCCTGACAATGTATGAAATCCACGTAATCATATCGAATGTTAGAATACACAAACCATATATTCAGAACCTTTCGGTGAACATATGATTGTGGGCCGTTTACATTACTATGATAAGAGAGGTACTCTGACAGTCACCTGTCCTACTTAGATCATAGTCCAGACACCCTACTTTTCTTATACTAAGATGATCCATACAGAACCTGCTATTCCTAGGTGGTTACCCATCTAAATATTGGGCAGGCTTATCGCTGCATAATTTGAATGATTTTACGGAAAGACCTGAGACTTATGCACAAGATTAAGCAAAGCTCAGTAAATAGCTACTGAGATCATTCATGCATTGATACATAAGATTAGTTTGATGCCAATGCCCATAACGCAACACAAACCATTCTCACGGTGAACTTGTGCGCAGTTTTGTGGAATATCAAACACAATCTGGAAGGCACCATTGACATCGCTGCTCAAAATACGAGTTTCATTTATTTATTCCTTGTGTATTCGGGGACAAATTCCTTTTCAAGGTGTAATTTCAGATTTTGAAACACTTTCCTTGTATCTACAAACGTCCTTGTGACCTTAAATGGCGTTTTATTTCGAAGAATCCATTTCCTTTTCAATTATCGCCCAAACTTTGTTTATAACAATTGCTTTGCAGCTATGAAACTGAGATTTTTCCCCCTTTTGAATTCCAATTTTACCCATTTTTTTTTTAACATTTCAGCAACTTTTCCTATACTTGTAGCATTCAATAAGATAACAGCTGCTGTTGTTTCAAATTAGTACATCCGGTCATGCATGGTGCTCAATTCAGAAGGATATTAGTTTCTTCTCTTCGAATAACATATTTTACAACCAACAGGATTGATCTTTCTTTCTTACGTTTTTTACTCAAATATATTGATAAAATTAACTTCTACCTACAATTGTTAAATTTTCCGGCCCATTGAGCCCCGGCTCAAATAGCAAGTATAGTGATAACAGTTTGGACATTAATCATTATAGCACTTGATCCTGATATAGCCCCTTAAAGCACAATCAGAAAATTCTAAATAGTTGTGGCTCTATTATGAAAGTAAGTATACCTCTGGATATTAATTTTGGTCTGAAATTAGGTCCCTAAGATTTCACACTATACAGAAATATCAAAGCAAGCAAGTCTTTCAAAATATGAGCTGGCAGATGTGCTGACTTGAGAAAAGAGAGAAGTAGCCGACCTGTTCTGTATTCGCATTTATGGGGGGAAAATCGTAATGATTCACTGTGCCCCAGTTTCGCCTAATTGTCTATGGAACTAGCTTGATAACAATTGATTTACAGCGAGCTGTCCTTGGAGTGGAGATTCTTACGGTACTAAGCATAGTTTGGAACGGCATAAGTGACAAGTCAAGTGCGGGGACACCCAATGAGAAGAGAACTCAGAGTAGTAATGGCCTAGGGAGACTAGCTTGCTAACCATTGCTCTGCGGCGAGGCACCGCCAAGTGGTAGACGCAAAATTCACAAAAATTACATCTGAACTTTAGCGTAATTTTGCTTTCATTTTCACAGCTGTAACAATAATATTTTCATCCAAATTATTACTGCTTTTGTTTTGTTTTTGTCCCCATGGCCTCACCCAGAAAAATGTGAAATGGATTATGATCACTTAGTACATCAGTAGCCCAAAGGAAATTCTTAAATCGCGCACTCCGTGACCTCTCTGTTCTATTGTGTCAGATGTCACTTCGAAGATTAAACACAAGCTGTACAGATACGAACTAGGTGCCAGGTGTCAAATTTGATGAAAAATGGATAGAAGAGAAAAAAGAAATCTGTATGCAATTTTGTTGGTTTTTAATGTCACCGAAATTATTATCTCTGCTTTGCTTCCCAATTAAATTAATCTGATTAGGGTTTCTTGCTCAGTTTTGTTTTTCAAATTCTATTTTCATTGAAATTCATACTACGGATTTTACCAGATCTCAAAGGAAAGGAAACATAATTTCTCACATGAAGCATTGTCATTTTTAATCGAGTTTTCTCTTCATCTTATTTTTGTTGCATTTTCCTGTTATTTTTTTTCTGTTGCTTTTTATCGCAAATACACAGATGGTTTTACATTCTTTAACCGTTTAGCAAGGGGGACTAAACCCAGATTCAGTAAACCTTGGTTGTCTCAAACTAGGTTGTCTGAACTATTATAATAAGTATTCAACTTAATCTTGTCAACGATTTTGTTTTAAAATATTGTAAATTGCAGAATTATCATTTTTAAATACCCAGGATATTATCTCTCTTTTTTTTTTTGTTCAATTTTTTATAAAGTATTTTACTTGTAAGACACCAGAAATCGCAGAATCAATAAAATCAATATGAAAAGTATATATCTAAAGCACTATAATCATAAAAATTATGTTTTTCATAAGAAAATATCGAAATATCTTCGAATACATCATTCTACTGTTTACAAACGGACAGCTTTTCTTGCTATTAATTTTCTGTAAATCATCGATTCCATAGATTCATCTCAGGGAAAGATTATATCAGGGTTTTTTTCCAATCTTTCCTTGTATCGTCAAAATATCTGTTGTTATTTAGGAGAAAGGTTGGAAAAAATGATTCAGAGAAAAATCTATGGAATTTACAGCGTGAAAAGCTGTCCACTTGTAAACAAAATGACGCATTCGAAAAATTTCTAAAAATTTTTGTTATGAAAAATCGTATTTTGATATCTTAATATCCAATAATAGTCGTGCTTTGAAAATATAAGAATTGAAAAAAAAATTCACTTGATATTTAGAAGAAAAAAAGTTGATTTCATTGATTCTGCGATTCCCAGTGTCTTAACAATGAAACACTGTATGAGAATCAAAAAAACAATATCCTGGTATTTTTCTTAATTCATTTATCCTACACCAAATCATTGATAAAATCAAATTTAGTTCATATGATGATTTAGATAATCTGTGTTGAGACCATCTAAGTTTAGTCAATCTTTGTTGAGAAAGACTAGCTTTACACAAACTGCACATGATCCTTAATTTTACTTTGAAACGGCAGAATTGCCTGATCAGCGACATTTACTTATTTTCTGAAAAAAAAGTTTGATTTTATATTCATTACATGAACTTTTTTATCCTTATTTTGATTGAATAAAATTTTGATCAAAAGTACCGATTAACTTATTGTTTGTAAAAAAAAAGTTTGATTCCATAAACCTCTGATTTTTATATTGTTATTTTGATCAAATGTAAACTGTCTTTATTTGTTTGTTTTTTTTTATGAAAAAAAAACAACTTCGCCAGTTTGGCAATGTCACCGATTCAGTGTAATACACACGCGTGTGCATGCGTGCACTTACCAAAAGTCACATATACAGTCAACCAAAAAAACTTTAAACACAGGTTGAAAAAGTTAAATACCCTGCATATGTCAGTCTTGCAACATATAAACCGATACAGCAGTTCTGAGCTTCTTCAGCGCGAAAGAGAAGTAAAATGAGGTGATACCAGCTCACCCAAACTCCTCTCAGCTTGCCTCGAGATGATCTTCTGAAACATTGACTTGAAAAATAAAAAGAATCAAAACAGACTTTTGGAAGAAAACCCTCGTGATTTCCAAGTAATGCTAAACGAACTGATCGAAGAGAGCAAGAAAGTTGATCTTCACATGAACTTCAGTAAAATAAATATCATGTACGACAGACATGATGAGGACAAAGACACACAAATCCGAATCGAAAAACGCTGGCCTGAAATAAGTAGACCACTTCATCTACTTAGGACAAAGAATCTCCACGAAATCCTCAAAAGAAGAAATCAAGCGAATAATCATTTCAGATTGGTAAGCTTGTGGTAGAGCAAGCTCAAACTCTAAGAATAAGAAAATCCCATTAGTTTTTAAGAGAAGAGTCTACAACCAAAGCATCCTCCTGATTGTTACCTACGGAGCTGAAACATGGAACCTAACCAGAAAATTGACCCTCAAACTGAGAACCATTTAACGTGCACATGAGATAATGTTCAACATCTGATGGAGATCACAAAACAGCACAATATATTATAGAAGAAAAAAGGAGTCATGGATATCATAGAATCAATTTGAAAATAGAATGGGCTGAACAGGTTGCAAAAATGTCACACAGCCGATGCAAAATTGTGTCCGGGAAAATATAAGATGGCGTAACGAACTAGACAAGTTCAGAAAATGTTTGCTCCACAATGCCTATGATAGATAGGTCTGGCGAATCCAACGACGGATACTAAAAGGCTAATAATGATGAAATCCATTATTATCTGGAATAATCTATTACCGTTTTATGAGTTGAACAGTTTCAACGGAATTTAAATAATTGAAAATTTGCATTAGGACTAAACTATAAACTTGTTGACCATTGATGTGATATAAAGAGTTAAAAGTTCATTATATCAGTTACTGTAGTTGTCAAAACTACGCTGTATTGATTTTGAACATGGTAGGATTTTTCAACTTTGGAATCAGGGACTAGCACAACGTGTAATAGCTGAACAAATTAATCGAAGTCAGACAGTAGTGAAAAATATTTGTGTGATCCTGATACTTACAGAGCCAAGAATAGAGGTCGTAGACACAAGATATCCGATCGTGATGAGCAGTTATTAAAGCACTGCAGCAAAACCCGAATTAGTCTATGCATCGTCCGAACGCAAAAACAGGTGTTCAAGTTTTTAAAGAGACCACCAGAAGAACATTCAAGAAGTCAGGATTAAGGCACAGAAAAAGATTGCAGCACAAAGCTCGGAAAATAATCCACAAACAACCTAGCTTGGAATTTGCAAGACTGCAGACGTGGGATGAGGAGTTACTAACGAGAATTTCAACGTGGATTGCCCAGATTGCCTTTTATATTACTGGTATGGTCCATCATTTCTAAAGGGATCCTTTTCAAAGCGTACTAGTTGAGTTAGCAGTTCCATGATATGGGCTGCAGCAAAATATGGTTGGAAGATGGCCCTGCAATTTGTTGACTGGCGTCCAAACGCAGCAAGATGCGTGGATCTTCTAAGAAAGGCGAATACAATACATGAAGGTGTTCGGGTTTGCGGCTAACAGTTCATGTTTCAGTATGATAATGTTCCTATTTATGCTGCAAGATCCACCCAATGATTTCTCTAGCCAACAGCCATGATCTCAATATCGCTGAAAACCTATGGGGATGGTTGGCAAAGGCGGTCTTGAAAAGTGGGAGGTAATCTAATTCGGTGCGGAAACCCCATATAGCCATCTTAGTAGCTTGAAATTAATTACTGATAGCTTCGTAGTTTGATTCAAAGCCTACTAAGTGGTATTTTTCCAGTAAGTAACAATAATGGTGGCTCAACAAAGTTTCAACAATAAAATTTCCAATAAAATCAGCTATGAGTTTGAACTTTTGCAAGATTTTACAATTAACCGATTGATATCTAATCTAAATGAAACAATTTTCAAAACAATTTTGTTGAGGTAACTTAGGATCAAGGCAAATAGACGAATGATTTATCAAAAGGTTAGAATAATGAATTATTTGGTATTTTTTTCGCCTAAGATTAGAATTTTTACCTGAGTTTAGTTTTGTGAAGTACTGTATATCAACTAGTCCAGTCCCAAAGGATATTGACATTTCTGCTACATTATTCGTTAAGCGCTAAAGAGAAAAAAACACAATTTTCTCCCCCACGGTCGACCTTGAGCCGTAGAAAGCTTAGCTTAGTAAATATCTAATACATATTTCTGTCTCTAAACGTGTTGTAATGAATAGTATCAATAATGTTTTAATGGGTTCCTTGTATTGTAAATTCATTCATTTCTAAATCTTGTGTTCGTTTCAGACTTTGCATTTTATATATGTTTACCATGCTTAGATCAAAACAGCACAAACCCATAAATGCGGGTTACCCACGAAGATCGAACTCACAACACAGTAATGATGGTCATCGAGACTAGCGCACTATTACCGTATAGCGAGGTTCTTAACTGTACATTTTTATAAATACCTGTTTATTCACTTGTTTGCCAGTCAATCTGTCTACAATTATTGATCTATTTATCAGCTGTATCCATACTAACATCTATTTTAGATATTGTCAAGTGTTTTGGTGATTATCATGGTAAAAATCGAATGAGCACTAACCAATAGGGGGAAAAAAGGAGTCAGGAAATTCGTAATGGGGTAGGAAAATCTTGTAATTCACCCAAACTCCCTCCGTCTATCCGTACGTACTAGCCTACCACAAAAAATATGCGACATGAACCCATGAAATTTTGGTGGCCAGAAAGATGCTCACATGAAAGGAACCAACACGAAAATTCGACGCAACAAAAAGCCCACGCGGAAAAAGACTAACACGGGGGAAAAAGTCTACACACTAAAAAAGCCACTACGAGAAAAAGCCCACATTGAAAATAATTTTTGTTGCGTTTAGATAAGGCCCCATCCACGTCTTAAACACCAGCAAGTATGGCAAATGTTTTAGAATTATCGTGAATATGACCAAAATTCGATATCTTTTTTCGAGCTAGTTAAGAATTAGAGCGAGCAAATTAAAATAGAACAAGTAAATTATGAAATAAAGCGAGCAATTTAAAAATAGAGCAGGTAAATCGAGAAATGAAGCAATCAAATTTAAAACATTGACAAGAAAACTAAATCGACGGAAAGGAATAAATGAATAATTTCATTTACTGCTTCAACCACTGCAAATGTTTATTAATTGAAACTTGTCTCTTGATATATTTCATGGGGCTTTTTTTTATTGTTGTTGGTCCCCCCACCAAAAAAAGCTAACGCCCATATTTCTTCTTGGCTGGAGGGATGGTATAGACTGGGGAAAAGGTTCTTCAACACATAGAAATTTATTTCAATTTTCAGTTCGTGAAAATAAACAAAAATGCTTGATCATCCTTATTAGAACAATGAAATTACTTTTACACTGAATTTGACTTTCAACCAAATCTTTTTAATTGATTCTTTCAAGTGAATAAATAAACGTAAATGAGGACACACTTGAATTCATGCGCCTTAACTTGGTAGAAATTTGTTGATAAACATTTTCTTTTTCAACATTTATCAAAAAAAAAACTCATAAAACTAAGAAAATACTATCACTGAAGAAAAACAAAGCATTTATTATTTCAAAGCAAGGAAAACAAAGCTGTAGAATTTGAAAAAAAAAAACGAACTCTAATCAGTTTCACCAAAATGAATTACGATTTAATTCATGTCCTGAGTATTATTGTTGGGTTGTTGCTCATTAACTTGAGATGACGTTCATCCTGGCTTTCAAGGGGAAAGAAAAAGCCGGTCACTATAATCATGGATTGTTCTCAAACGGGTATTGTTATAAAAATCATTCGGTCCCAAAACGCTTTAACTAAAAATTAATTTAAAAATCGTTCAAAACCGAAAAAATCGTTTAAAACGGATTTGATTTATCTTATAAAGTTGTTTATGTAAATGAATTTACAGACCTAACGATGAACTTAAAATAAGAACCGTAAATTCATAACAATGGATGTAAATTGTTTCAATTTTCATAATGCTAGCTTAATATCATTAATAGGTTATTAAAAATGGTTTATAATTTTCTAAACAGAACTTTTAGTTTCCAAAATATCAACCTGAATTACTATGGGATAGCAATTTTTTCCGAGAGAGTTTTGTTCCATGTTGACTTTTTTCCTGTGTGCATTTATGACTGTTTATATGTGTGGGGAATTTTCATGTGGGCTTTCATCATGTGAGCCTTTTTCATGGAACTGAAATTTTCTGTTGATACAGTTTTGATTCCTTGGAAGTGTTTCATCAAATTAGTTTTTGAAAATCACCCTTACCCATCCTAATGATCTCAACCCTTATGACGATGTAATAGAAGAACATTTCTTTTTTTTTTTTCAAATCAATTCTCAAATCGAAAGGTAACGTAAGTTGCGTTCTATATTTACAAAGCAGCTTGAACATTTCATATCACGATGTTTATTGGTTGTACATGAATAGCTTGAATAATGCTGTTTTGATTAGTGCGTATTTTGATATAATATGGCTTAAAGTACATTTTTCCAAAACACGGAATCTTTTATTTTCACTCTTAGGGGTCAATATCGAGCATGGACTTATTTATCACCTCTAGAAGTCGAAATCTATGAAGAGCTTCCAGTTTCCTCCTTTAAGGGGTCAAAATATGGTGGTCACTTTTGGGGGATAAAATCGGGGGGAAGATCAATTTTTCACTTTTATGGATCCAAATCGAGGCGTATTTTTTTTCAGTTTTAGGGGTCGATATCCAAAGGAATTTTACTTTCATCTTTAGAGGGCAAAACTGAGAATTTTTTTTTTTTTTCACTTTTAGGTGTCAAAATCTAGGAGTAATTTTTTTTTCACTTTTAGGGAATCCAAGGGAAATTTTAGGGGTTAAAAATCAAATGGGAAGGTTTTTTCTGTATTATCGATCAATAACAGCGGGGGATTCTTCTTTTAGGAGTCGAAGAGGTAGATTTCTTCCTCTTTTAGTGGCAAAAATCGCGGGCGACATTTATTTTCATTTTTAAGTTAAGCCTACTAAGTTACCATGTAATCAGAATGAAAAGAATTGCTCACTTGCATATACCAGGCAAGAGAAACTATCGACCAAGAAAAAGTGAAGAATAGAAAAGGTTTTTCTTTTACCCTTTTGCAGTTGTTTACCCTGCCAAGATATCGGTTGATCCAAGCATCCCACGAACCCCCCGATCTTTCCCGACGTTACTATTTGCTGTGTAGTAATAAGTAAGTGCAACTTTTTTCCCTTGCTGAATGTTTGCAGCTGGTGTGCTTACCCTATCACCCATGTTTACTTGCGTATCTATCTCAACATTGAATTTGAGACAAAGCCTAGATTTTGAACCCAACATGCTACAACCGATAAGCACAAACTCACTTGGTGTTGTTTATAGTCTTTCATGGAACCGACGTAGGGTCTAATCGTTATGGAGTCCACCGATTTTTGTTTTCTCCCTGTTGAAAAAAAAAATACTTGGCAGTGCCAAGCATTTTTTTTTCCAACATTGTACCTCTCATGCTGAGTTTTTCTAGGAAAAAATGGAGGGAAATAGGACCTCCTTGGCAAATTTAAAACGTATTTTCATAAATCAACAACCATGTGCCACAGAGTATCTAATAAATGTAATTTATGAATGAATATGTTTAAATAAAGTAGTTTGATGATTTAAACGACTACGGAACATCCTGGAGCATGGATCTATATACATGGGCCTCTGTAAAGGGGTGCATTTGCATCTCGAAAAAACTACAACGCATTTAATCTTCTCATTTACACTATTGATCTACAATGATAAAGTTATAGAAAGTAATATACTCAAAAAGATATCTTCGTAAAATAGAAATTTCAGAATTAAATTTTAAGATTTACTTCCCAATATCGAAACTATGTTTTTTGCATAACATGTGATTCCTTTGAACGAGTTCATATGATTATCTTGAATCTGTTTATACAGACCCCGAATTCGCTACGATTGCTTTGCGAATTAACCCGGAAAGAAAGGGAGTGAATTCGATGACATTCTTTGGTGTCCCATTGTACTTCCAAAAGCACATATTGACTTTTTATTTTCTGTAATTAATGCAATTGGATGATTTTTACAGGAACTCATTTTCACAAACTGTGGAATTAAAACAATTCATTGATATAAAAAAAAATGAAATTATCTATTAAGATTATATTTCGATTCGTAATAGTACATGCCGTTGCAGAATGAGTTTATAAACAAACTCTTTTGATTTGCAATGAGTACTCTATCTTATGACGGAATGACTTGGTAAACATTAAACAAACTATCAGGGTTGCCATTTTGGTCATATTATAACCAAATCTGGCTTCTGTGAAAAGCACTTTTTGGTTTCGCCAGCTTTAAATTTTTGACATTTTGACTCAATTGCAGTGGCATTTTTATTAAAGTCTTATCTTTCGTGTGTACAATATTGCAATGTTTTATAAACAGGCCGCCATCGTAAAATTGCGATAAAAAGCAACTGGAAAAATCAGAGTATGATGAATAGTATTATAACATTTTTTTAATCAATAATAATTACATTACTTAATCTAAGGGAAATTAATGATGAAATAAAACAATTAGGGCATTTTTAAAGTGGAATAAAAAATGAATAAACAATAAGAAAAGCATTCCCACTTCTCAGTTCTAGTATTACCTTCTATAGTAGAATGAGTTGTAAACATAGAATAGAATCTGTGGTAAAACTTATATTATATGTTCTATCCATATACGATAGGACCAAGTATTGAAAAGAAAAACATAAATAAGACACGGTTATAGTTAGCTGCTTAAAATTGTCTAAAATTTATGAAGTGAATTAGTAACATTACATGTATTAACTTGTTTTTCTTTGATGAATTCTTTTACTCATTTTTATTTTTTCGCCATTTGTAAACTTAATAAAGAAAGCACCAACATTTGTTTTAATTTCATTTTCTTCCCTCTGATATACTGTCCTTTCTTGTAATTTCTTCATGTGAGATTGAGTACGATCCTCTCCTGTACACATTGCATGGTTCGAAGCTTGAGGGTCAAGCTCTTGGTAAAGTTTCATGTTTCAATTCCATAGGTAACTATCTGAAGGATACATTGGTTGCATACCCTTCTTTTTAGCACTAATGGATTTTTCTTGTTCTTGAAGGTTGAGCAGGCCCTACCGAAAGCTTGCCAACCAAGAGTGATTCAACGTTTGATTTCTCCTTCGTTTAAGGGTTTCATGGTGAACATTACAGAATGCCCTGGAGTTCGCTACCTTTCTTTCCGGGTTAATTCACGAAGCTGTAACATGATGAGCACGCAAAGAGATTTGTCAGCCAATGGAATTGCGGCAAAATTGGCGTCGGCATAAACAGATTCGGGATAATGAATGCCACCGCCTTCGGGCTATTAAGAAAAATAAAACGTTTTCTCATCTTCAGTTCGCGCTCTTTTAGAAAATGTACCCATTGGGGTCCAACAACGCATTTAAAATTTGAATTGATTACCTCTAATGATAGCGCAATCGGGAATAAAGAGTCCTTCGCCGAATATATCTTTTTGTGCCCTACCCCCAGGAATATATCATTTTGAACCAACCTGGAAAAGTTACTGTAGACTTCTACGTCTACACATAGGGTCACTTTACATTCAGTATATTAGCATCTACTTTCTCGCCGTTTTTAATTTTATAAACATACTTTACACTTTTTTATGAAGGCTACCATGCTGGGGAGGGACTTTGCCCTCGCAGTTTTAGCCAAACTCGTTCTTAGACCTTTCATAATAATTATAACTAAAAAAATCTGGGCCTTCCAAACTTTTGCTGGACTTTAACATTGACCACTGGGGCTGGTGCGAAAATACTCACCAATATAACCTACCATCAGACCTGATATTTATGAAGGTTGGTTTGAAGGACCCTTCGGTAAGCTACTGATCTTATTCTTGCTACAACGTTTCTGATGACTCATTCTTCAGCCTTCTACTGATCATCAACGGTCCAGTATGGCTGTCAAAATTACAAATATCTTTCGCCAGCGGATAATTATTTAAAACAACTAGAATTAATCAAAAGCTATTTAATCAAATATACTGAAAAGATTCGTATGCCAGGGGGAAAATGATCTGGTTATTGCGTAACGGAGCGTCCATACAGGCTGAATCCTCGACTTCTAGTGAAAAAAATATTTCAAAATTGCAGTGGATAAATATTATTGATGAATTCATTTATCAGTTATTTGAACACTTAGCAATAGCATTCCAGATGCGATCAAAGACAGAAATTTGAGAAGGATTTCACGATTTCCAAAGATTTGACAAGTTTTGTAAAAAAAAGAAGTCGGAGTGAATATTCTTCACATACCATACAATATAATTTTACAAGCAGAATCTTTTTATAACGTTGCCATGAATCACATTTTACTCTATTTTGCAGTTTTTAACTTTTCCGATTTAAAGCATAATTCTAAACTCAGTGAAGTTATTATTTATTTGTTTATTGGAAAAATTAAACTGGCTTTGATTCTCCGAGGAATAGTTTTAAATCATGTAAAATTTATTCACAATCAAGTGGGATTTTACTGGGATTTCGTGAGGTGGGTATTTTCATTAGTTAAAAATAATTCCTCTAATATTTGTCTTCATCAGAAAACCTTACAAGTAAATTTAACCATCAATCCAATAAACGTAATGGAATTTTCATAGCTAATTTTTTTAACGATTGAAAAGTTCCTAAACATAAATAGGGGAGGCAGAAAGGAGTTTTGGGTACAGCCTCTTGGAATCGAAATTGATTTTAATTGATTGAAACGTACTGGCGTATATACAATAATGAATTCAGGCCTCATTACCCCTTTTGCTTTTCTCTCCTCTCTCTTATTACTTCTGAGTGGCTTTTCTTTATTAGTACACACACTTTTTTCAAGTAGGAAAGCTGTTCCTGTATAGCAATTCTCGGAATATTTTTCTCTCGAAAGCAAACACACAGATCCATTCCTGTACGCAACTTACACCTGCTCAGATACTTAAAAATGTACACACCCACTAAAATAAACAAATGAGGTTGGGGTGCAACACAGAGATACTATGAGACTACCTCTGATATAACAACTTACACACATCGGCCAGCACACGTATATAAAAATATACCCACACGGATATAAGTAGCCTTTCAAACCCGAAGAGTCCCTCAACAAAACACAAAAGTACTTTTTCTAAAAATGTTGGGCAATATGGATTCAAGTTTCTATTCAATATTCAGTGATGATGGTTACGTTCTGGGGATTACAGAAAATCTACCGGATATGCTCACACACAAGAATTATTATACTGTAATTCAAATAAGGGCATTCAGAAAACTGTCAGGGTACAGGTTTCCCCACTTATTCAGAACTAGAGCATTCCTATAAATGCTATCTTTACCCCGAAATGGCGGTTGGGGCGGTGAGAAGTACAGGAGAGCAGGGTGTAGGAAAGCTACGACTCACTGCAAAACAAAAGCTGAACGTAATTTCCAATTTTCGCCATTTCCGTAAAAGCGGTGTAAACCGGAATTTCGAAAAGCGGGGATACCTGTATATGAACAGAGGAACATTATCCTTATCACGAAGCAGCAGCAGTTGAACTAAATGCATATACATTCGTACATATACTTCGGTGCATCAATAAGTTGGTAGTTTAAAGATGAAAAAAGATTTATTTTGCACAACAAATATTTATTTTTTAATATGATCTATTTCCTTGTCAATGCAATTAATTCAGTGATGAATATCAATAAGATAGATCAAACAATTTCAGACCAAAATTCTGATTTTGGTCTGAAATTGAATAGGTTAGGAACTTATTGATATATCCCAGTAAATGTATGATAACTCGTTTATATGTTATCTATTCCATTTTATATTTCTAGCAACCTCTTTCTGGGATCAAGTATGATCCGTTCGTACTTTCCAATATTATTTTAGTAGTTGAGTTTGGGAAATATTTCTTCAACATTCTGGGTCGGTCTCTTAGTGAACTTTATGACGATCTTCGTGGTAATCAACTGTAAATAGTAGAATATTAGCATAAATTATCTAAGAATTTTTTTTCAGTGGAATGAATAGTTTATGATGAAAGTTTCGGTATGTCCTTTGTTCCTGACATGTATAGATATTGGTTTTCATGTTTAAGCACGTTGGAAAAAACTCACTGTTTTGAGAAAACGGTGCTTGGATAATTCGTCGTGCGATAAATTAGTCAATGGGACGAAAAGTCTCCGATATTTGCAACGATTTGTTTACGCTTATTGGCTTGAACAATATTCAATGGAAAAACGATCTTATTCCCATTCAGCAAATAAGTATTTAATCCTCGAACATTATATCGATTCTAGATCCCTGTCCATCAACATGACAAACTCACCATTTCGGAAAAAGGAAAAAGCAAAGTTATAGCTAAAGGGAGTTATGAACCTGCAAATGAAAAATATATAGAAACAATTCTGAACGATAAAGTTAATTTTTCTAAAACCAGTTGCACAGGCATCAGTTTATTTATGGGTTTGTTTGTTAATCCGTATCTTATATTTGTCATCTTGTGAGGAAGGCTTCGGAGCAAACTGAGGGTCATTCCTGGTAATTTCAAGCCATTTTCAAATTTGCTGGACACAATTTTGCGCCACGGATCCTAAAATTTAGCACGTGGTTACATCTTCTCACGCACATGTCATAGGCTAAGCTAAATTCACCTTGAGATCATTCAAGGTAACCAGAGGTAATCTGATCATTTACAGCCAACTGGAGCAATATCATAAGATTGAGTTCGCTATCAAGTACAAAATTTTTTTGACATCATAAATGATCAAGTGAATAAAGTCAAATTTTATTAGATAAGTGCCGCTAAATGTTCAGAAAAACGATGATAGGATAGGCGGTGCTGACTTCCAGGATCACTGGAGGTCAGCAGAGGTCTTTTCGAGATTAAAATACTTTTTTGTAGCCATATTGCAGCCAAACAATTATATTCCTCGAACTACTTGGCTTTTTTCTGCCACTTGGACAGAAAAAAAATTATAGGATACATGGTGTTGATCTCGAAGGTCGTTGAAGGCTAGCACGGGTCAAAATTGACTTAGAATATCTTTCAGTCAAATGAAAACAATCTAGTGGACAAAAAAGTTTATACTTCCTGTTTTGTTCCTGATAAGTTTTGCAACTATGGAAAACGTTTCCAGGCAAAATTTCTAAAATTGTAACATGGCACAAGGACAATCTTTCATCATTATCGCTGGCTTCAATCTGACTTCTCCGAGCCGTTCCTATGGTCAGCTCTATAATTGTTGTTCTTGGGTTGCTTCCCACAACAACTTTTTGATACTGGCACCCTGCGTTATCTACCTAGAAGCCATGTCAAACTAAAGGAGCGGATCATTTGTTTTATTTTGTGCATCAGGATATCTTACCGTAACAGCTACTTTATATTGTGTTCATCTGTTGTGTAGTATAAGAAGATATTTGTGATCATATGTGGAGTTATTTTTTCCCATGGGCAATATCGGGTATCCCCGTTTGTAGCTACTCAGTCGCTGAGTTAGTTACTAAGCTTAGTAAATCACTCAAAGATTTCAAAAACTGATTTTCAAGAATAGTAGGGCCTCGACACTTGATAGATCAGTGCAACATAATCTTCCTGCTCTGCTTACCTCCCAGTTGGCAGTACAATTTCATTTTTTAGTTATTTTTTTATACAACCGAACTATGTCAAAGAATAAGTTGCGTAAACTCTTTAGTTCAGGGTTAAATTTGCAGCGATGGATTAAATGTTTGATTAAATGAGGTTAAATTGCAATTGGATTAAATTCGAGCAGAAATGTGTTTACATTAAACCTGCTAATCGCCTAAGACTTTTCCAACTTTTTTTCAGTGTCAGGGTCATAAAAAGTACCATTGATATTTACTAAGCTTAGATTTGTGCACAACAATGCTAAATAGGATAGAAATGAAGGGTAAGAATATCGTGATGCACTAAACTTACAAGTGGGGAGCGTCTGTTTGCCTTGAAAATCAACATTCGAGATCATGACTTTTGTCTGTGCCCGAACACTGGCTGCTGGCATAGATAGGAAACATGCAACTGTATCAATCACGAAGCAAACCCAATCGGTTATTCATTGAGTTTAACTTTGTCCTTGCGCAAGATCACAACGGAGAGGCACCCGGTGTAGGATTTAAGTCACTACTCTATCAAATTATCCTGTAATATGATATTGTTAATGGGACACAATGGTGAGGACATAGATTTTCACGAAGCTTATTGTTTTGCAGTATTGGGACACTCAGTGAGGAACTGAATCACTGCACTAACGAATTGGTTTGCAGGGATCAGCTTACTCACACACACACACTCTCTCTCTCTCTCTCTCTCTCTCTCTCTCTCTCTCTCTCTCTCTCTCTCTCTCTCTCTCTCTCTCTGGTGAGTGCCTTTATATTTATTCACTAAGCTTAGCTTGGTCAAGGATACAGCCATAGCATTTGGACACACAGTGAGAAACTAACTAAATCATTGAATTGGTTCGCAAGAGGAGCTTGCTAGCCCACCGTAGGCATCCCATCGAAGATGTCATTATCACGCGGTAAATTTGTCCATTGAACCTAATAAATCTTACCAGTCATGTGATTCACTCAAGTGTTACCTAAAATCAAGAGCTTTGCACTAACAGATATACTACATGCTTCCTTAACAGGATAATTTCTCAGATTTGATAGATTGTTTTATTTTGTTATATTCTCTCCAATATCTGCATTTATTTAAATTTTTGGTCATATTTTTTCTTTTATAGTCATCCCTTTAACATTGAAGTGTAATCGCTTGTGTAAATTAAACTTAGTAAGATACCCTCTAGCTTGGAATCTCAATCCCTGGTCGGAAAATAAAAACGTACAAGTACCCAGTGGGCGTAGTCCTATATCATAAATCTTCCCGCAGAAAAGAAACTGATTTCAAATCAGAGCAAAAGATTTTGTTCTCCATCGGCCTCTTGACAGATTGTTGAGTATTTACCATCGTGACTGAGATAACCGAGTGTTTACCATCGGTACATAAGATTGGTGTTCGAGCCTTGGCGAAAGTCAGAATTCTGAATGCTGCTTTTCAAGACATGCAGTTCTCCCTCTCACACTCGAAAGATTCGCGTACCTTCCTACTTATTTTCTATAGTTAGCTCTTTGCCATGCCAAACAGGGATAAGGTTCAATATCCGATGACTAGGTGCGGTTCGACATGATAATTAAAACAAATAGTCCAGAGAACGCTTGTTTCACAGGCTGGTACCAGGTGTCCTATGAATATAGACTTACACTACATTTCCTGAAGCAAATGTCCCAACCCTTCATATGAGCTTCAGTAGACTTGTCGAAAGCAAATCTATCTCCGAAGTGAAAAAGTCGGTAGTGCTGAAAGACAAAAAGCCATACTTTGAATTCCTAAATTCTATGATAGGAAATTTTCCCCATTCTCCTACACAATCTTTCAAACAAATGTCAATTATGAAATTCACTTGAGAAGTGTCAGAACTTATGACCCCATAAAAAGAGCTTATATCGCGATTTTTATCACGAGAAGAAATGTAGGGTACAAAGTGGAGACTAATGCTGGGTCACTGTTCAGAATTGAAGAACTAAGGGTTTCGACACGAATAATATCACTATGATTTCCAGTCGTTTGAGTATCGGATCTTATCTAAAGACATCGCCTGCAATTAGAACTGTTTACAGTGGCATGTAAAGGAAGGTAAAGAAAATCAATATTTTCTCCGATTCGCAATGCAAAAAATAGATAGATCGTGAAAGAGATAAGGCCAAGTTAATCTGAGTAAATATCTATCAGCATTACTAATAAAACTTCTCAAAGTGTTTGCGGATTTTTGAAATTAAGAAATAGATAAGAAAGGGAACAGACATAGAATGATTCCCCTAAATTCATGTCTACAGCTGTTATGAAAATCCCCTTGAGAAGCAAATCTAAGGCCTAAAGGCTCGTCCGTTATCTCTAGGCACAGGGAAAAAATTACAATAGCGTTGGAAATTCGGAAAAGGCCAAACTCTGCAAAAAATTATCAAAGGAGTATATTCTGCCGTTACAATTTGAATTTGATTGTCTATTCCCTCCGCTACCAATTTTTTTCAAATTCACACTCTATATTTATTACTTTTTTGAGGCCAGTAATTTATTACTCAGAGTTATTCTCCTTATGACGTGAAATGATCCAAGTAGGTATTAATGCTACTCCTACACGCTGTACTAAATAAATTTCAAAATATCGGAGTTCTGATCACAAAAGCAAAGTTTGAAAAGAATAAAAGCCATTTCCTATCCTTTTTAGTCATAATCAATTAGGAAATAACAATTATTATCTAGATACAAAAGAGAGTTTTTTAAAAGTTGCATAGTATCACATAACCGTCTGCTTTGTAGCTGAGATAGTTGTATGTTTACCTACAGTACCTGTAGTCGTTATCAGAGCAAAGAATTCAAATGCTGATTTTCGAGACCTGCAGATAGTACACAGAAGATTGGCATAGCACAATCTTCCTTCATAAAGGTAGTCAGTAAACACCTTTGAAATCAACATAATATAGATATCCAAGTCCTCTTGTTAGTTGCTTTTTGCTCTCCACGATTTCAAAGTTATTTATGAAAAGCTAAGAATTCGTGCGATTTTCTTAATCAGTTACTTATCCGCCCGCACAGACAATCAAATCAGGCTGGTCATCCTGACCAGGTTAACGTCTTGCCTGTGAACATACCTTGAGGTACGTTCCCTCGTCAGGTCAGACAACATTCCAACCGCGATCGATTTTCTATTTTTAAGCGCGTAGACGAAGAACAAAAGTCAGCTCGTTTTTATAAACGTTGAACCATACAAGCCATTTCGTGCCACAGTAGCATTATTATACGGACTGACTGGACAACAATATTAAAATTGTCATTGGCTTTCTCAATCGTTCCTTCATAATATTCCCCTTTTCTTTCTATTAAAGCAAGACTCGATTTCATCTGGTCAACATCTATACCTGCGTGTAGGTATTTCGTAAAGTTAGTTTACTCTGGCACAAAAGTACAATAATGAGCACTCGTGAGGACTGAACCGGCCACAAGTGCTTTATAACTGACATAGTGTTATATACCTTATGTGTTAGTCTAATAGTCTACCAAATGGCTATTTTTGAAAGTTCTCCACTATTATTAAAAAAGAAACAACATCAATTTACATAAAAGAGGCTTAATTTTTTTCTGTACCTACAAATAATTTATATTTTTCTGTCAATCGATTGGTTCCTTACGTACCATGTGACTGATGTGTCATGTGACTATTGGTAAATGAAAATCTTCAGTCTCTAACAATGGCGGAAAAAATAAAAGGGAACAAAAAATACTTTCACCTGTTTTATATTTTTTTTGAAACTTCTCTCTTCGATTGGAAAATATTATTTTTGACCGAGGAATTGATTTGTGCGCGCAATAATTTCATTCACTGTGTTTCTTGATTTCTCTTTTTTTAATTACCGTGACCCGCTTACTGCCGAAATAAAATTGCGTCAGAATATGTGACAAGCGGATTTCCAAGACGTGTAAACTGATTGAATGATAATAAGAGAAATGATAAATCGATGAAAAATGCCTCTGCTGGATAGTCTGTAGCGTATGCAATTGCAACACTGAAGAAATCAATCTCAGTTTTGTGATTAATCAATTCATCGGAATTTGCCTCGATGCTATTTTCCCCAGTGAGCATTCATCAATTGTCCTTTCTTTCCTTTTGTTCTTTATAGGGAAATTGGAAATACGAAACTGGAAAACTGAAAAAGAGTTGATGTCAAAAGTCTTCCGACAATCAGCAAATCCATGTCCTAATTACATCTGTAATGCCATGTCCCGAAAATAACTAACCTTTATAAATATCTCAAAAACCCGTCGCTTGGCCTGGCTGAAACTTGGCAACAAATAAGAGGAGACTTTTCGATTCGCCCAGGTTCTGTCAGCCTCTCTCCTACTGTCCTGATTGGACTTTCAGTGACTTTTTCCAAAACTAAAATCGTCTTCGAAAAGGTGTTGATTTCAGACCATGGATCAGATTAAAGAGAATGCGACAACGTAGCTGATGGTGTTCCCGGAAGAGGGCAGTGCATACTTTTTTGAAAAGTGTAAGGGACACTGCGATAAGTGTGTGAGATCCTCTGGGGTATACTGTGAAGGAGTCTAAGGCTCCATTGCCATTGGTAGACTTTTTTGTTATTTATACAAAATGGCTGGGTACTTTCTGGGCAGTTCCCATGAATTTGTTTGATCTTGCAATATGTTATATTATTGTATACAGAATTTTTTTCACTTGTCTATACTCACACTCAGTTTGTGTTCCAGTGGAATCCATACAAATATGGTCAATTAGATGATCGATATTCTAGCATAAGATCAAAATATGCAAAACACCTTATATATCAGCGAGTCTACACGACCAGTGAGAACGTGGATCCTCTTGGAATGTACTACAAAACATCCACTACGAGGTAATAATAAACCATGATTTTTTATAGACATCTTGTACACAAAAATGTGCACGATGGCTCATTTGTCAAGAACGCAAAAAGTGGTCTAAAAGAGATATTAGTCGGTTTGTTACATACCTGCAAAAAATTACTATTCACTGATCTACCACCGTCAACGAAGTTGGAGATGTTTATGTATTTGGCTCTGTCTTTCTGACTGTCTGCCCACACGATATCTCCGAGAGTTCTGAATGCATTTTGATAAAATGAGAATGGGCTACAGAAGAAGTGTCTTAGATTTGAGACGGAATCATGCACAATTACCTCCCATACTTTAGAGTTATACTTCAACACTATATTATATAGCCAAAATTGAATGTCTGTACACACTATATCTCCAAAAGTTCTCAATGTCAATGATATTTCGTGGAGGGTTGGAAAATGGGCTACAGAAGTAACTGATTACATTTCGGGGGTGGATCCATGCACTACTGTAGTACGTCAGTGGTATGTATCCGAATCACATGATATCGCCAAAATGTCATTACTCCCTCTGAAAATAACGTTGACAGAGGTATGCGCTCTCTGAGTGCTTTCTAGTTGCTGAGATGCATTCATAAGATAGAAACCTTGGCATATCCCCAAATATTCTTTCTTAGACCGGAGAACTCGGAGGTACAGTATTTGACGTACCATCGGCTGACACGCGTGTGTAATAAATTGCGAACGGTTAAATAACTGATACTCAGTTAAGTCAATGGTTTGGCTGGTTAGAGCTAGTTTCACCTTGTTGATAGCCTCAAGCTCAAAACTTCCTACCATGTGTTGTTAATAAACGTGAAAAGATTAATTACACCAATCATATTTACTTGTTTGTTAATCAAATACTGATTACTCACGAATACGTTCTTCGGAGTTATTTTCATCGTTTATGTTATGAAATAATTTGCTGGGTAAGGTTATATGTAAATTGTATCCCCCAAAAGTCTGAGAACATTTTGATTTTTAATAACTCGTTTTTTTTTCTTGGATTTAGTTTATATTTCAGAGTAAATGCAAAAATAAAAGGTATATATAAAATATGCGTGCGAATACATGAAAGCCTCCTTTCATTCTTAATTACATATTCAGTGAAAAGTCCAAGATCAAAAGGGAATATTGAGAGGAAGCAGATGCCAACATTACCAAAGTATCATTTAGCACGTGATCATCCAGGAAATACTCACTTAACGCAGTTCTTATTAGCGCGTTTCCGATTGAAGCACTAACAATATTTCATCCAAAATATCGAATAGCGCACCCAAAAATTCGATTTGCATGGTATTAAAAAGGCAATTCGAAATAATTTAGTTCGCGATAAAACAAATTTTCTATTGAACTTCCATTTTTTCCAAAACGTTTTTTCCACGATATGCGCGTGCGTGTGACTGTGCCAACTTTTGACAACAAAGATGAACCATACCAAGATTTACCAAAACTCGACGGATAATCGATGTCAATAAAATTCTCCCCAATATGGAGCCAGCAGTGCGCCCATACTGCGAGATGTACAAAAAAAAAGGTGGAATGAAAAAGACCACCAAACCACCTCGAGTAAATATTTCATCAAAATATAAAATGACTTTCCGCGTCTGTAAGCTTGAAATCCTGAAACCTTTCTTTTATCTATCGTTTACTATTTTAAATTTAGAAATTGTCTGAAAAATATTTTTTCAATGTGAATTTCAGGATTAATTGCATTATTTCCCACAATTTTCAAGTTCGATTGACGCGTTTATGATTAGCATGGCACTTTTTGAGATCGCATTTACCGCGTCAAAACTCATCCATGTTGTGAATATACATACATTAAATTCATTAGCATGCCTAGAAGCTATAAGGTATACATTTCGCCCCCACCTCACAAAAGAATGTGTGATAGTCCACTCTTGGTGAGCGTCGTTCAAGGTAAAGGTAAAACGTCCTTCACTGGTTTATGAATGGGTGGAAAACATTATAGTAACATAAGCGTTCGAAAGTGTACGATTTAACCAAGGATTTTTTGCAATCTAAATACAGAGATCTATTGTTAAATAAAGATGGGTTTAATGTTGAAAGGGGGGGATAAAGTTCAAAAAGAGGTAATATAAAAAAAGGAGATAAATAATCTATAAAAGGAAGGGCATAGAGGTATGCGATGTTAAAAAAGGAAGGGGTCCATGGTAATGTTCAATGTATATATACACAGCGCGTGTCTAAGCTGTGTAATGTAAAAATGGCGTCACTCACTTCATCATACAGCGGGGAAGGAAGACGGATTCATGTCTTCCCCATGCGCAATAATGCCACTTTCAGTTTGAAGTCGAATAGCTGAGTCGATTTTCAGAGCTGCTAACCTCTCGCCCACTTGCACCAATTAGGATCATCGGTGAAATATGGTCAGATAGAGAATTATACGGTAAGCAAAGATGCTATTAGACACAAACTAAGCGACCGATTTAGCATAATATTCTATAGCAAACTGAACAGTCCGCCCAAATCGAAACTGTTTCCCCTAAAAGCAAAACCTGCTCCGTGATCTTATTAATAACCACAGAGAATTTTGTGGTCATAGCTCTGGTCGTTTTTGAGTTTCACGAATTATTTGCTGAATTATAGAATGATAAGCATTGCTTGCTCTCTCTCTCTCTCTCTCTCTCTCTCTCTCTCTCTCTCTCTCTCTCTCTCTCTCTCTCTGGGTGTATTTGTTTTTAATCCTTTGAGGAAGAGAGATTACGATTCGTTGTATCTCCAATCCAATTGACTGAAGATTATTCCCAGTTTCGGGGTATAAACTTCATGGAGACATCTATCGTCGTATTAAATTCATTTTGCTGCCATTCCTGTTCAAAATAATGTACATGTGGGATTCGTTTGTGTATCAAAATTATAGTGGTGTGAAATGTTGAATAATTCAAGCCTTTCACTCCACTGTTCCATCCTTAATACATAGCCCTGTTTTACTTATCGTTTTTCGATAATCCCTTAAAATCTCTGCATTATAAACCCGCTTAGTGGGTATTTTATTTTATAGAGGGATTTCTGTAATCTTCTTTGATTACAGTATACCAACAAAACCGAATTTGGAAAAACATTTCAATAGAAAAATTACATATATTAGATATTTGGTTAGCATTTTGATTGAATTCCTCATTCCTCAATGCAATTAGCACTATTTCTCAAATACCCTGATTTTGAAATTCTAACACTTGAAAACGCCTTCATTGCTGTATAGAAAGAGGCACAACTTTTAAAATTAGACGTTTGTTATTGTTTTTTTCTCATCTCTTTGTTACCATGATGGTGTAAAACATCAAGTGTCAATGAATATAACATATACATAAATATATTCACACACACACACACACACACACACACACACACACACACACACATATATATATATACATACATACATACACACACATACATATATATATATATACGCACACATACGCATATATATAACGTGACATATATATATATACATATATATGTCACGTTCAAAATTTTTCACTCAGTTTTCATGTATGCCATTATTTGATACCGATCCATCTATTTAGAAATCAATGTTGCTTTGACAAAATAGACTGCAAATAGATGCTATGTACTCTGCGAATGTATTAACGATTATGAAAAGGCTGGGGAAGATACAGAGGCAATAAGAAAACTGGGCGCCGTCTGTACTTCAAAAAGATCCATCAGAAAATAATGGGAAGTTGAAGAAAATGTCGCCTTTGTGTGGAAAGAGACGAGTTTGTAAACAGCATAAGCGAACGAAGTAAGCTGGCTCGAAAGGAATATAAAAACAAGGCATGACAAAGTAGGAACAGTGATACATTAGTCATTGTGCGAACGCATTTCAATTCAACAATATAAACAAATTATTGGAACGCAAACCAAGGGTTGTCCGAGAAAATAAAAGGTACAAAATACTCTCGGACTTGGAGAACCAAACCGATTGCCCTAGCCAAGGATTATATATATATATATATATATATATATATATATATATATATATATATATATATATATATATATATATATATATATATATATATATATTAGCCATGCTTGATCCAAATTTTGAAGTATTTATTATAAAAACAAATGACGTACTTTTCGCCTAATTTGTATGATGACAAGAAGAATGGTTGCAAGCACTAAATCACTTATGTTACCATTATTATTTACGTCCAATGAATCCAGACATGCGTTCATTTGTATATAAACAAACAATGACAAATAATTAAAAAGAAAAGAAAGCATTATTTGTCTAGGGTCTTTAACCAAACTTGTGTCAATGACGAACAGCTGTCAAAATGAACTTTGGATGGTTGTGGGTTATATTTTCCAAAAGAAATCCGTGAGCTTTTAAGCACAAAAGCGTGTAATAAGAGCTTCATTAAAAGAGACGTTTCGAATTATCAAGTACAGCAGTTGAAAACGGCTATCATTATTGTATCGTAAGTTTTTAGATTACCTGACGAAAAATAAACAAATCAGAATTATAATACATTTTTGGGGCATTCACAGCATTCATTTTAAGGAATTTATGCTCATATTGATGTACGTAGGCCAGCCACAACTTTCATATTTTTGCATATATAACCTCAACATATACCCCAATACAATGGTATCAAAATAAAAAAAGATTTGTGTACTTAAAGCCGATTTTAGACTCTTTCCACAATCTCTGTACGTTAGATTGAGGATCAATAGAGAGGGGATCGGTTTTTCTATTGTTATGTAGTGATGAACTGCCCCTCCATGATTAATACATCAGCGTCAGATATCCCTGAATATGAAGAGGGGATCGGTTTTCTTTTGGTATTTAATGATCAACTGACCCCTCATGATTATTACATCCACATCTAATTTTGAATACTTCCACATCCGACATCTGTTGACCAGATGCAATTTTCATATTTTTGTACAAACCTCCATATCATGTCAAATAAATTGGTACGAAAAGGAAAATATTTGCATTCTTAAAAATTAAACACACCTGATGTTCTTCCACCAGGTCTTATTCACAACACTTTTTGACTAAACACATTTGATATATACTAATATTTTCATCAAGTCAAACAGCGGAGTCAAATGATTTGTATGAATTCAATTTTTAGCACCGATCATAAACCTTTACGGAAATACAAACAGAAACGTTGTGCATTCGAATGTTTCAGGGTACTTACAGCAGGTTTTAGACCATCTTATAGTCTCTCTACTTGAATGGGGGTTTCAATATGAAGAGGGGCCAGTTTTCTACTGCTATCAAGTAATAACTTGAACACTCAATGATGAAGGAATTATTCATATCTTCCCATATTCTATATATGATGAGATTTTATCTGCTTTATATGTATTTCAGAACCCTTTTCCCCCGAAAATTGCGTTTTACCCAAATCAACTGGTTATAGGCTTTAGATATTTTAATCTAGATGCTTTTCGACAATACTTTTAAAAGAATTCTGTGATTTTGGAAGTAAAAAATGCATTTTAAGAACTGAGCCTAAAGTAACGTTTAAAATTACAAATTATGGATGTTTAAAACGGCTATTGTATCGTATCATAAGTTTTTCAGTTACATAAAAAAACAAGAAAGATGGAATTTTTATTCATTGTTTTTTTTTTTCACATTCACTGCATTTAGTTTGGTAGAGGTTAATTTTTTATTTTAGTAAACAGATAATGCTACATACAAGTTGAATCAAACGTTTTTTTTCTGGGAAAATGAAGTTTTACGACCATAAACTCCATATTTTATGGCTCCATATATCTGGAGATATCTGTCCGGAGAGCAGGTATTTTCAGTTAGTGTATATAATCTAATAGATTTACAAACTTAGGTGCGTGCAAAAGTTTCCAGTGAGAAATAAGTCTTGAATTCTGTATTCAATCCAAGGCTTCCAGAAAAAAAGCGCTGTGAACTTTTCACACGTAATGTATCTATTGCATGAATTTCATAATTATACATATATATATATATATATATATATATATATATATATATATATATATATATATATATATATATATATATATACTGTGATTGGTGCCAAAGTTCTGTACAGAGTTTATCCAAACTAAAGTGATCAATACCTTGTGGAAAATATCATAACTCAAACATCAGATGTTTACCATTTGCCAACAAATCAAGAAATTGTACACAATGGTTCATTCATTTTCTGTCATACTGTGTATTGCGCGTTGGCGAAGGCAACGGCGATCACGGCTGAATTTACAGCTAAATCCTTTATGACAGAAGATGAATATTAAATGTAAGTGCAATGGTAGAAGAAATAGATACCTTAATTTTGTTTATCGAAAGCAAAATTGCATGACGTCACCAGCGATCGATGATTGAATAGAGTCCAATGTATATCCATTCCCTTTCATTCGGGAAGTCAATTGACAGGCGATTGTCGCCTACTTACATCAGCCAATAACGGACCTTCGTAAACTAAAGGCTAGTCAATGAAACAACAACAATCCAAACCGAAAATCAACCACAATTACTATCACTACTACTATAGTTACTTTTATAATTATATGTACGTTATTATAATGCAGCTACTATAACAACTACTGTTATTAATACTACTGCTTGAAGCTCTACTACTACTAACACTACCACAAATAATACTTCGACTAATAATAATTCATTCGTCCGACTGAATTTCTCCAGCAGTAGTTGCTGACATCTGTTAATCCATTTGAGATTATCCGTTTTAAAGGGGATTAGATATTTGATCCGAGCGCAAGTTTGCTTTGACTCCTTTTCTGTCATCAGTAACAACTATAACAATGACAGCCTTTTTTTTTTGCACCTTTTGCTCAGCTGATATTTTGGCAGAGGTGAGTGAATTTGAAAATGCAGGCTTCAAACAAATTATATTCGAACAACAGAAAATAAAAGGACTGTTCACTTTTAGTCGTTGAGGCACTATTTCGATTGATAAGATGATTTGAGGCGATTTTTCCCGCTACAAGAGGAAACTTGACAGGGTCCCTCAAACATGTCGATATTTAGTAACCTTTGCTCAGCACGAAGTCAAAAGATGCGGTACTTAATGAGGATCGAACTTTCTACACGTACAATGGTATGGCAGACTTGCTTGCGGCTCATTGCTTTACGACATGTGCTCTTTAATTATTTAAGCTGGACTTAGCCAGGCATATATTCAAGTGAGGAAAAATAAGACTGGGTGGTTCCAGGCTTCCAGGTGAAGAAGCGCCTTGAAAATCAGCGTTCGGAATCTTGATTCATTTGATTTGCTCGAACACTGACCACTGCTGCCAGTGAGAAGCCTACAACGACTTCTGCCACTTATTTGGTGACCAAAATATATTTACACACTTTGCCAGACATTTACAACACTTGAGTCAAAGTTTCAATCAAACATAAAATACGTAATGCTTTATATATAATCTTCATTGTAAGAGTATAACGGAATATGATATATAGTATGAACTCATGGAAATGTCAATTTTTCAAAATAACGTTTATATTTCTTTCACTACGATGGGAGTGAGTCCTTTTTTTTTAAAAAACTGTGACATTTTCTATCATTTGAATAATCCTTTCAGAATTCCAAGTGCAAAAATCTAAATCACATTTTTGTACTATTGTATAACACAACGATCTATACGTACCACTTATAATGCCTAGTATACCGATGTACTATGATACCAAATGCGATATTATCTGAAATAACCTAGCTCAAACATGATGTTCAAAAAGTACAATGATGTGTTTGTACACGCCGTTGTATAGGGTCGCTCATTCCGGACGTTTAGAAATGAACAAGAACGAGAAAACTGATTTAAAACTTGGCAAAAACTGTCACTTTTACAAGATGGTTCATTAGCACTTCACATCTATTGGAAAAGAAAATCAGGGTCAGTTGTAAAAGAGACCATATAAAATAATCGTTGGGGTTAGGTACTGTTTTTCCAGCTTGGCGATGCTGTCAGGGAACGTGTGTGTGAACGCACTTGTATACACAGTGAGGTTTCTGTTAGTTAGTCAGTCTAATGAAAAAGCAACAAACATTCCTTTATATAAAGATTTGCAGAATACGACGAACATCTTTATCAAGGCCTCATGCTGAGATGGGATATTAAGAAAACAATTTGCTCATCGTTACAATCTATTGCTTTCATTTCATAGGCCTTTGGCAATCATAACACTTATTTTGCTTTTACAGTCCCCTTACACCTATCACATTATATTAGTCTCTTAATGGACCTCGGGTATTGCGTACATCATAGTATCACATCTGGTTTCTACTCCAGAGGAAGTCGCCTGTGAAAACCACAAATACGGATATCAAACACTTACTGTTATCAAAATCAGCCGGTCCCAAACACTTTATTTGAAGTGATCACTATAAGTGGATTCTGCAATATATCCTTCGCCTAATGTTATCAGCCGGGTGATATTCTTTATCCCTGTTACTCCCTGCCATTCCCTGCCACGCATTAATGAAATACATCGATGCAAAAACTATCCCTGCCAAACGTTTATGAAATATTTCGATGCAAATACTATCTCTGCCACTTCTCAATACTAATACTAGTTTTGAAGTGTCTGAGGCATAAGTGAAATAGAGTTCCCCAGTGATGACTTCTCCAGCTTCGTAGAGTAGCTTGATGGTGATGCTATCGGGTCCTGTGGTCTTTCCTGTTTTTATTTGATGGCATGCTTCACTTCCCGCAGGATGACTTCTGGGAATTCCCAGAGATGATTATTCTCAACTTATTTGTCCTGTTTATTTTTCTGCTTCCTTTGTTTGACGGAATAAAGGTTTTTACAGAATTCCGGGATACGTTCGACAATTCGGTCCCTATCCGTTGTTAGATCTCCATTTGCTTCGAGCACGCAAGTTATTTGCTCTCTTCCAGTACCGAGAATTTTTTTCTAATTGTTTTGAAGCCCCTACTTTTTTCGAGCTTTCGTGTATCTGCTTTTGTCTTCTCTTTGTTTCTTTTGGATGGTTTTGTTCAGTTCTGATGCGTCAATTTTTTCTCTTGTAGGTAGCTTGAGGTTTCAGCATTTTTTCCATGTGATTCTTGATTTCCTCTGAGAGTTTACTCATGGATTGTGTGCTTTTTGACTTAGACATATTAGCGACTTCAACTGAAGAGGTTGTTATATCGTTGCTGGGTTCGTGATGATCTCCTCTTGGTCGGTGAGGAGTTCAAATCTGTTTTTCAGTTCCAGCTTGAATGATCTGGGTGAGCTCTTTTTAAATGGTTGCAGTTCGGTGCATAATATTTTCCTATGTTCTATCTTGGTGTCAATTTGAATTATGCATCTTATCGTTCTGTGATCGCTCATGTCCAATAGAACGTTGTCTATTTGGTTCTTGGTTTCGTGATTGGGGCTCCTCCAAGTCCATCTTCTATTGGCTTTTGGTGTTTTTGTTGGTTTTTTTTTAATTTCAATCTCAAGATCTGTTTGGTGCATATCTGATGAGTGTCCTGACGTTGTATACGCCAATGTTGTTTTCTGAATGACATTCTTGAGGTTACACCTAAATCATAATGCTGTTACATAAAAAAGTAAATCCGGAAGACCTCAACAACTACTGGTCAATGAGCCTACTCGACTGTATCTACAAACCCTTATCCAAAGTCATCACCAACTGAATGGCTAGACTTGTATAACTGTAACCGGGCCTCCACAGCAGAATCAAAAATCAGAAGTACCGATTTAAAAAATTTGTGATTATCATCTTGGATTATTTTAACATTTTGGATCTTCCATGTAGGCATTTAGCTCTTGAAGCTGCAGAATAAAAATAAGAAAATTGGTCTTAATCTCTATAGAATTTACGCTATTAGAGAATATAAGCCTTATAAAGAAACAACTTTCTACACGGACTAACACAGCAATTGTTGTTTGATCAGTTATTTTTACCTCGTAGACTGCCGTCGACAATGTTATGACAGCACCTTCGAGCTGCCTACCAAAAAGGGATTGTATGCTTGACAGGTGTGGCACCTGATTGAAATAGTTGGGAGGAATGCAAGAGTAGTTATAAGGGTGCGGGGGAAATGATCAGAAAACATGAATGATAATGTTGCAGAAAACGAGCCAGAATTTCAAGAAGAAGAAAGAAAATAATGATAATCACGATGGTTATAAGGATTATACAGATAGGGGAAAAGGCCCAAAAGAGGGGGGAGAAGACAACGATAAAAATGGTGGGAAAGTCGAATGGTGGTGATTATTTTTTTGGGGGGGGGTACTACCAGTGATAATATTCATGAAGAGAAGACAAAAGATGGCTGATGATGGTAAGGAGGAGGAGAAGCAAATGAAGGGGGACTAGGAGAATGAAATTAAATGCTGAAAAAAAAGACAACTATCAGATGTGATGTCGATGAAGATTATGGAAACATTCATGATGAAATAGAAAAATAAGGGTGAAGATAACAAAGAAGAGAGGGACATCGATTACAGAAAAAAAGAAACTGAAAATCAAAATTGCGATGAAGGAAATTGTGAAGATTGTGAAGAAAAAAAAACAATTCTGAATAATATAGAGAATAAATTGTTTTTGGCGAATGCAAATAAGAAAATTATAAATATTACAGAGAAAGAAATTATGAAATGACAAAGAAAAAGAAGTACTGTTTGAAATTTCGGGATGATTCATTGTCATTATTCAATGAGTTGTTCGACCTAATTTTTACATCTTTGTTTGGTTCTCTTTTTACTTCTTTAGCTTTTCATACGTCAGTCGATCGCCAAGTGGAAGTTATCATTTTTGGAGATTAGAATATTAGCAATCAGGTTAAATCACACCTAAAATCCATCCAGATTAAGATAGAAATTGTTAACAGTTTTTCTATGAGTTCTAGGGGCATCCATGTTGGAATGCAAAATGGACGATTGTGGATGTACATTTCTTTCATGTATAACCATCAATTACATATATATGAACTAAAAATTATTAAACTCTTCAGATTATCATGCTTTTATCTTTAAATGATAACGAAATCATCAATTTTCCCCGCACTAATTATACACAACGAGAACTTTGAGTGATAACATGGGGACAGACAAGAGCGAATACAGAAATGTATGAAAAAAATGCAAAACTATTTCTCAATCAAGAAAGAATTACTGGAACAGCCCAAACTTGAATCACTTCTTCACGATGTGGCTAACCCTTCCACTAAATGTAAATAAAGTGTGGAGGGGGTGCTAAATGAGCCAAGCTACCCCCAGGCCCCCAAATCTCCATCTATGCCACTGTATATAGTGTTGGAATTCATATTTCTTTTCAATGCCACTGTTTTATCAGTCAGCCATCTAAAATCTTAACGGGCCGCATTTAAATTTCATCGAAAAGTGGCAACGATTTCTTTCTTAATCTGGTTGTTTTTTTTTTAGATATGATTTAATCTGGTTGCCAAAATTCTACCCCCAGAGAATCAAACCGATGTACTACTTGTACAACTCATCCAAGAGGAAGAGGTTCTTACATGCAATAGTTTTGCATCAGATTGTCAGAGATTCGTTCAAGCAGTGGTATTGCGTTTTTCTTTTACAGTTCAACGCGATCGAAAAAATTAACGACCGAGAAATATCAGATTATTAATCCAAACAACTCGTTAACTAGACAAAAATTCCAAAGATCATACAAAAAAAGGAATTTACGAAGGTTACAAAAAAGTACGAGTAAGTGACTGAGATTAAAAAAGAAGGAAAACAGCATGAGGATTACATAGAAGAAAAATATGACGAAGAAGAGTTAGTTAAGAATAAGTTATGAAGATGATAAAAAATGGGGAAAAAAGACGACCAAAAAGAAGGAAATCATGAAGGTTACACAAAAGAAAAAAAATGTGAAGATTAGATTGCAGAAAAGTAGAAAAATGTAGAAATTCATGGTGAAATCAAAAGAAAATGACGAATTTTTTTAATAAGAAACAAAAGGGCGAAAATATTTGTTTACCCAACAGAACATTGAGAGAGGAACAACCATGATTATCCCATTATGTTTATCCTGTCGTCGAAGAGTAAAAAACCAGGTGCCATACTTTTGAAAATAAACGAATCCAAATGCATTCTGAGCATTCCTGTGTGTCACACGCAATGTTGATTCAATTAGTGCTTATGTGCGGTGAAATTCGTCATGGGATGTACATTCATGAATACATTGCCCTGTTGGGCCTGCGAACCAAATGATTGATTAAAGAATCTCTCTCGATAACAGCAAGAACCAGAAGAAATTTCTGGACCATAGTTCGGTACTTGCAGGCTCAGCTCTTTGGTTGGAGTACAGGACTGATTCTCAAACTGTAATAACACGTCGATGATATTCGCTAAAACATGTAAACTTTGGCAAATGTGAAAAGTCGGTTTTAAAATAGGACTATGATCTTAGACCCAAAACAAACGAAGTGAATGATATTGTTTGAAACTGAATAATTACATTGCATTGGTAGGTCTGAAACGTACTTTACTGCAATAAGACAAAGGAACCTTCCCTGTTCAACCAGTCTATAGCCCGATCTTTATCACAGCTTTTGAAGGTTTGCTAAGATATCCATGCAGTTTGAAAACTTACCCTTGTCGAGTTTTCAAGTTCCTATATGGCAACGAAAAGGTGAGTGGATGTGCGGGTATTGGGAATATCTGGAAAAAGGTTCATCCCTTAGTCCAGCACTCATCCAGGTTACTTTTGGGAAACACATAGAACCTATCAAATTCTCTCTTAAATTCTGTGGATTTAAAGCAACAAATATATATACGAATATTCTCTTCGTTATTCATGGTATCTATAGTGCTGTTGATGTGCCAAAAAACTCCAATCATTCTATTCTGATTTCTTTACTAACTTAGAATCTTCTTTGAATGAAAATAGAGAGCTTCAACATGATGTTCTTCTTTGAATGAAAAATAGAGAATTGATGACTCTCCAATCAAATTGAAAGGGAACGTTGATAACAAACTCAATAAAAAATAGAATATTTCTCGTATCCAATGCTCATTCTTATGTATATGAGTGTATCATGACTTTCCAAATTACTAGAACATGAGGAACACCCTTAGTTTGAAATTTATTATGTATTTTTCTTTATTTATCTAGTCAAAGTATTGGTTAGAAATGTTGACTATCAGTTAATGATTTATCTACCCTATTCATCATGCATTAACCAATCAGCTTCCGCTTGCACTAATTGTCTTTATGTTACGTAAGAATCAACTAAATAAATGCCTCAGAGTGCATCTCTTCAGCGCACTAAAAAGAGAGGTCCGAGAACATCAAACCATTATGGTTGTGTTTAGATAGTAATGTGCTAACGACAAGTTGGTATGTCACAAGTCTCGAGTCTTAGAGTCAGTAAATACTATAATGGATTGTCGCAGTGAAACAATATGTTCTCTTGTTGCCGATGTGATATATAAGCTTGTTGTGCGACATCACAGCATCCGGCTGCCAATGGTTACCGGTTTCCATTATAAAGGTGATGATAGTCTATTCACGTCCCCGTGTCTTCCTCGCATCGTTTTCCAGTATCTGTTTGCTTTACATGCTGTTATATGAGGATAAAGTAAAGGAAAACACGTATTGCTAATCCTCACTTTTCTCTTATTCGGATTGGTCGCTAGCAGCCGTAAACAACACAACGTATCCATAAGAATGTATATATTTTGATAGGGTACGGTAGTGGCTCACGGTCAGATTAATATCTGACGTGATTTTGTGAATCACCGGACCACGTAGCGCATATTCTTCTTAATTCTGTATCTTTGAACTTTTAATTGAATCAGTGCCGCTCAGTTATTATAATTCTGTGATGTGATCCTTTAGTCAAAAATACTCAGATTATGTAACGTTATTGCGTGTGAGGAACATAGTTCAGCTATGTGGCGACATCAAACCATCCTTATTATGATAATAAAGTGAACGAGAGGTAAAGGCCTCTGATATAAATTGTTAGCTATATTTTTGGCTTTGAGGACTTTAGATATAAGCCATACATTTGCTGAACTTGATCCGGTATAAGGCCAACATATTAAAGAACGTTTTGGGGATCAAATTCTTTAGCAATGGCATGCTGTCCATTGATCGGCACCAGGGGCTCAAAACTTGAAGTACGATAGATTGCACACAACGTATCTGTATAAATCATTTAGTTTTTACGATTAGTTTGCAACAGTGGTTCATTTTTTTGTAGTGTTTTAAAGGGTCTGGTTGTTTGGATTTTAGATTTTCGCCTGTTGGATGTTCGAATTCCCAGCACTTTTTTTCAAGAAATATGAAAAAGTGATTGTGTTAACAGCGCTATAATGCTCCGAAATAAACTGTGGTTTTCTGATATTCAATGTGTTTACACCATCAGTAGTTTCATAATTAAACCACTTCAGAAACCAAATTATTAATGATCTTTGAAATTTTTTTTTTTCATCTAATTTTGCTGCTTGGGTCGGTTTTACACTCATTCTCCGACCGTCAAGTAAGCAGCGTAGATCAGAAAATAAACAATAAGTCTCGGACAAGATTTGATCCCACATCCCTATTACACTGATCGCCGCTAGAAGGGGAAGGGATACATGCGATTTAGATGCCCCTTCGTTGATTTGAATTTGAAACAACCATCTTAATGTCAGAATGTCAAATTAAAAAGAATGTATAATAGCAAAAATCTATAATTAAAGACGTTTTCGTTTGGGGGTTATATGAAAGCAAAATGGATGGATATTGACTATTGATGAGAGCAGAACTATCAAGATAAAGCAGACCTATAACAACTTGAATTCTGCAAGGATAATGATGATTGGAAAGAAATTTGTCAATCAAAGAAAGTCTGGCACGACAATAACAAAAATATGGGAATAGCGTGCAAGTTTGGCGGAGAAGTAGATAGTAGAGTAACAGACAGGAGGATTTTAGACAAAACTATCTTTCTCCTCATCATTATTATTCACAAGCAGATCCATATTATCTCACGACCTAGTTGATCGTCTGGGTGCATCATGGCATTGGGGTGGGGGCAAAAGGTGTTACTTGATGATAGCCATCTCTTCTCCAAGTAGCATGTAACAGGTTGTACTCGGTTACTGAATCCGACTTATTAGAGAAGATAGATTCGGTTAAATTTTGAACTCAACCGTTAGGCCAACTCTTCACCTCCATTATCTGTCATGCATGTTAGCTTTTGTTTTTGTCACTCAGTGCCACCTTATACAAAGCCCAGGTACCATTTTAGTGAAAAGATGGACATATTATCCAGGAGGACAGCACTCTCGGGGAAGTTTGTTCCATAAAAGTGTGCAAAGGTTCCCGGTGGAAAACCGGTTTTCAACTGTGAATTCATGTCTAGTTTTCAAAAATAGGTGCTCGGAACTTTCGTGCACATTTAATATATCAAGTGCCGATCATTGCAGCCCAGGGGTAAATTGCTTACCTCCAGTTCACTGACTCGTGGGTTCAATCCATAGCCTTATCCTATCAAAAACTTTAAAAATGGAACTCATTACCTTTCTGCTGAACATTCAGCAAGAAGAGTATTAAGGGAGTCCAAAGGGGGGGGGTATACTCTGGGCTATCTCACCCAAGACATACCTGTGAAAATATGGATGCCCCTACGACATGGTACTGGAGACCGAAAACCCTGCACTGCGTTATGGATTGATATATCAAGTACCATATTTCTCGGCATCGAGAATGCTCTGTCCCCAAGGACGCACTCAAATTTTGACTTGCAAAGTTTTTGAAAAAAAAAGAACAAAAAAAGACAAAAGAAACGTTTGGCCTGTAGGATGCTGGGGAATATTGTTTACACACTTACCAGGCCTTACAAACTGACGAAAACGCACGCATGTGCATGTGCATACACACATTTCATTCATAAAGCGTATGTATACATATCTCACTAATTTTTTCAAGTCAAAATGGATGTGCCGATCATGAGGCGGTCTACTATGCTGGAGAAGGAAAGATATTCCAGGGGAAAAAAACACTAAGAAGAAAAGCGATTGAAAGTTATAGCTTCGCAATAGGTACCTGTTAATGATGATCTTACTATTATTTATGAAGTGGAAATAATCACTCAACAAAATAAAAAGAAGCTATGGTTAAATTATTTTAATGGTGGCGAGTAGAAACCACATAACTCGACGAATGTGTATGTACAAATAAATTCCAAATATTTCAATTGGCACATGGATGTTTCAAAAGACTCTACACGTGACAATTGCTAAAATGCTATAACATTAAATTAAAGCGAAATATTTTTTTAAAATTTCGTCCAGGAAGAAAAATATAATGTGAATGAACAACCCTAAGGTCTACCTCATTTCTAGATTTCTTTTCTTTCAGTCGTCTAAACGTGGGTTAAAGTAACCTAAATTTCTGCCAATTGGATCTCTTGTAGAATCACTCTCGTTATCTGAAGAAATGGTATTCCATTCCAGAATAGCAATCTATCAACGCTGAGGAAATAGAGAATTTCCCACTTGGCGCTCCAACAGAAGACGGTGATATTTCCCTCTGTGGATATCGTGTACCTTCTAATTTTTCACGCGAGTGAATTACTCTGGAAAATCGAATTAACGTCCAGACACTAAGTTATTTGGATTATTCGTTGAAAAGACATCATGCCACTCCACCTACGGATTTTTCACATCTTCATTTGTAGAAAAGTTGGTCGGTAGAAAATCTATTAAAGAAAAATGACAATCTAATAATTAGGAATAAATATATTGAATACGCAAAGGTCTGCTTTTATATAGGTCCATCAACTCAAAAGATCATTGTCAAACATGCAAATGATGAAAAATGAGCGTATTTCAAAAAATGATAACAGTAATACCTATCAAATTTAGTCAACCTAAGACCTGACGTAAAATCTGAAGTTCTCCTTATTTCTAAGAGACAACTATACAGCTGAATCATATTTAAATCATTATCATTATAAATTTTTATGATAACTTTTTACCTTCATTCATATTAGTTGCTTCTTATTACAACTTCTGCTCAGGCTGATTACTCTCCGGTTGTTAATAAATAGCGTTGATCAGAAAATAGAAAATAAGCCCGCAGTGGAATTCGAACGCACATTCCAGTAGCTAAGGAAAGCACTGTTTAGCCCGGCTCGCATTACCAATTAGGCCACCAGGAAACAGAAGTTCAAATAAAACCTTCAAACCTATCCTTTATTCCTATCGTAGCCATGTTTGTTTTAAATTCTGGTAGATACGGTACTCAACATTCTAATAAGAAATCTAAAAAAAAAAAATCGGAAAGATGTATAAATATTTTTGTGTCTTAAAAATCCCACAACCATTGTAATACGTAACTTCGAGTACTTGAAAAATCCTCAATACTGGAAGGTATACATTTATATTGATAAGGTGATTGAGAAAATCTTAAGTCTTTATATGAACAACGACGTCGATTGTTCACCCTTAAGAGGATATCTTAAAAGCTTACATTTCTTTCTAAAAGAATGCGAAGGCCGAAAGAAGATTATCTGATAATAATGCGTGAGCGCTTGTTCTATTATTTAAAAACAAAATAACACTTCGTTTATATACAATCTAAAAAAGAAAAAACACCATTCTTTGTTTCCAAGCTTCCTTTTGTTTTGTAGTACATGTCCCCTTTTTTTGCAAAATCAAATAAAAATGGAATCCCTAACTGCTCCCTGAAAGAAGCCGGTATGTAGCAACCTGGACCCGTGCCAAGTAAACGTCAGCGTCGCATCGGATTAATCTACTGGCATATTGTGCGGGCCAAGCATTCCCAGATAGCGGCCAATTTCCTCTTTTCCATTCCCTTCATTTTACGTCTTCATAAGTTTGCTCTTCACCCAAAAGATTAGCCGAATACACTAGAGTGTCTTGAGAATTAAGGCTGTCTAACAAACAATTGACTCAACGTTCCGCCTTGACTCTTTCTTACCTCTAAATACCACTCTCATATTTGTTCCAGAAGTTATATATTTACTGGCATATTTCCAGTCTTTCGGAAGGGAAACTTGAATTGTACATGAAGCTTATTAAACTAGAAAATTACCGTTGATAAGATTCAATATTTATTCGATATATGTGCATTTTCACAGATCTGTTGGCTATCTAGGGAAGTTGTGATTTTCTCACCGACACCAGCGATCAGTCTTGAATTCCAGGTATAAATCCAGGAATTCACTCATTAATTTTTGTAACATGCAGGTCGATCCCACTGTAGAGATTGACTCGACCCAATCTTTCTACCCCTATTTGGCTTTGTGTCATACTAAACAAACCTTAATAATCATAGATTTTATTAAAGCTGATAATTACAATTGATAGTATTTAGTATTCAGCAAGACGAAGATCATGTGCAACAACCACATCGGAGATAAAAACACTGAGATCAAAATCAAAGACACGGAACTCGAGAAAGTAGATCACTACATCTACCTAGGATAACGAATCTCCATGAGACCCTCAAAAGAAGAAGAAATCAAGCGAAGAATCACACTAGGATGGCAAGCCTTTGGCAAAGTAAGCTCAACCTTCAAAAACAAGAAGATCCCATTAATCCTAAAAAGAAGGGTGTGTAACCAATACATCCTCCCAATAGCCACTTATGGAGCTGAAACATGGAATCTAACCAAGAGACAGATTCGCAAATTGAGAACTATGGAACGTGTACATGAAAAAATTATGCTTGGCCTCACATGGAGAGACCACAAGACAGCACAGTACATCCAGGAAAAGACAAGAGTCAGGGACATCATAGAATCCATTAAAAAGCTCAAATGGCAGTAGGCTGGCCATATTGCATGAATGGCAGACATCGCGACTCACGACATGGATCCCCTGAGATTACATGCGGAACCGAGGCCGGTAGAATATTAGATGGAGAGACGAGCTAGACAAATTCAGAAAGTACTGGCTCTGCGACGCCCATGATAAAGAAGAGTGGCGAATCCTGGGGAAGGTCTATGTCCAACGACGGACGTTGAAAGACTAATGATGATGATGATTTAGTCCGTATCAGTGCTTTTACACAGGTCTGCTAATTAGTTGGGGTAGCAATTTTTTAATTGGCGCCAATAGTAAGTCACGATTACAGATCTTTTTATTTTTTTAAATCTAGATAAGTGTGGAAGAGTAATAATAGTGATAATGCTACTCCTGATATTGTAGTTCTGGTGATGGTTTTGGGCCACATGCGTGACGTCACAAAGAGGTTGTGGAAGAAGGGAGACGCTAAAAGTTCCTTTATTAGAAGGGAGAGTTTTATGCCCTCTATTTGAATACTGACACAGTGATTAAACAGAGCTCACAATTGAAATGAAAACAAATGCAAATGTTTACACAAACAAAGAAGATTTGCATTTAATTATCCAACAATTGAGACATTTATAAACAGCACAATCAACACAGAAAGGGGAACATACAAACATTTTGAAAATTGTGTAAGACCAGGCCTGTTTAGGTATCTATTTCAAGGAAAGAGAATAGTTATGTATCTAATTCACGAAAGAGAATTCCTTATTAGTCTAACTAGAAAACAAAAGAAGGTGAGAAGATCAAATGCTCGTGTGAAGAGAATGGCACTGTGTTATATCCAGCCGTTCTAAGTTAATGATGTGGAGGAACTGGAATGCTTTGTAAGCATGAGGTTTGGTTATTTCGATAACCTAACAGTAATTATGAAAACAAGGTTATCAATATTGTGCCAATAGTCAAGTTAATGATACGATGCGACAATCTGAATGACAACCACAATAAAAAGACTATTTAAATCACAGAAATTACATGGAGGTTTTAATCTATGAGTATTTCCTAATGCAAGAACTAAGATATAGAAGATGAGTGAAAGTAACCGACTCGAAAGTCAGTGCTAGAATAAGCAATGATTACTGAAAGTTAGTGCTTTTATAGCTAAAAAGAAGTGACATCACGGAATGTGGCTAGATTTAAGGTAGTGTATTTGAAGCTGTACCTGATTATTTTGTATTTAATGCTACTGGAAATATAATAGGGTCTCAATGAAAGGATTTGATTTGAAAGAATATCTCAGCCCTATCCTTTTCCTCCATCTGTTAGCCTAAGCTAAGCTTGATAAATATCAATAAATGCATTTTGCATTCAATTAAATTACTTAACAGTTATTTTCGTGATTTTAATAATCGTTCAGAAGTTCTCGATATTGATGTAGTCATTTACTGAAATGAAAATGCATTTTTAACAGCAATAAAAAGAAACAGCATTTTCTATTTTAGCGCATATATATATATATATATATATATATATATATATATATATATATATATATATATATATATATATGAGTGTGTGTGTATGTGTAGCATTATAGAATATTCGACATTTACTTGAAGTATTTGTTACTAGTTTCACAATTCATTGACAACAAATTCATTTTCCAACGGACTTTAATCAAAGCAAAAGCAATGTCACTCTTGCGTCGCATGACACCCAAGGTAAGGATTTTGGTCTCCATTTCTCGAACGATCCATGGACACCCGATCATTGTTTGTTGCAATTGAGTGTTTGTTTATTTTCTTTTACAGGATTGAGTGCAAGCCCAACACCTAAGATAAACTGCTGTACAGGGTTAACGGGCTCCGATTCCATTCTCCAAACCATTAATCGTTGGGCTGCTCCCACTTTTATCACTAAGTATCTAAATGTAGATCAATAACTTGGTATAGTATGCAGTTGACGTATGAGTGGCCCCGCATCTAAGTTGGCATTGCAAATCTAAATGTACGTCATTTCATAAAGTCACTTCAAAAAACAATGTCTAATATGCTCTTCCTCTTGAGTGTGCTCCTTCCTAAGTGCTTTAAAAGGTGGCCTTGTGTCCAAGTTTGCTTCAATATCTAAATATACATCATCTCAAAAATGCACCTAGAATAGCAGTCTCTGATATGCTCATCTCATCCTGTTGCTCTGAAAAAAAAGAACGGTCCTATGTTGCAAGCATCCATGTTCTTGAATGTCTCCACGACAAACAAGTTAAATTTATGCACCAGCAGGGATATTCGACGTTGCCCTCTGGAAAAATAATTTAGAATATAACCAAGCTGGAAAAGTATGTTCTTTTATGTATTCCTTTCTACACACCTCAACCAATGAGAAAAAAAACAATTGTTTGCAAAAAATAACAACTGGTGTTGTCGCTTAGTTTGATAGGGCTTCAGGATACACTGCATAAATGTTTCTCCAGTGAGTGCCTGGATCGACTCTAGAACAACTAATATCGAGCTGTCCATGGGAAAAGCATTGAGGAGACCATTGATTTTGAGAGTCTGTCCTTGTGCCTTCTTACAAATTCCAGAAATGACCTCAGATGACCTATACTGACCTCCAGCATTGACCTCACATTACTTATAACTTTCGCTGCGTAAAGGTGTAATCATAAGCAAAATTTCTACATCCTACGTGCAATGTTGTGGGCAATAACTTAGAAAATTCGCTAGAAAGGACCAGGTGTCATAATCACATTTCTAAATACTTTAGCCGTGAAAGAATCTACCACTACGCCAATCTTCAATGTCACTACCACTACGCCTACCTTCAATGTCATAGGTAGCTAATAACTTGGTAACGAATTGACCAAAATTACCTCAGGTGACCTCAAATTGATTCTGAGGTCAGTATAGCATTGCTTTAATCCTTTGACTAATTTCAGGTGCAAAATTACTGCCAAGAACTTTAACAGTAAAATGAGTAAAAATGACCAGAATATACTTCTGGTGATTTTGAATGACCTCCGAGATCAACCTTGCCCAGCCTATTACCCTCAAAGTAAGAAGATGTACCAATATGCTCAACTTCAGCACCGATGAGGCAAAATTGTGGACCACAACTCAGCTAGAAATGACCTAGAAATGATCTTTGATTACCTTGAATGACCACCTAGATCAATCTCACACAGCCTATGTTTTAAGAGGATCTCTACAGGCAGAATGTTAGATCGACAACCCTTGTCGCTTTTACGGAGAAGAAGCAAGGACAAACGAACAAGCAAAAAGCTCAATTTAGTATATATATATATATATATATATATATATATATGTCTAACCCTAACCCTGTGCAACGACCCCTTGGTGCCAAGACAGAATGTTCGATCGAAAAGGTCCAATATCAAAAATGTCAAATGCAAAAAAGTCTGATGAAAGGTGGGGTGATGCAATAAGTGCCAATGTATACATATATACATTCAAAATATATGCTACATGCTCACACATACACATTCAAACACATGCCACACATATACTACATACACTCCAAACACATGTATGCATGAACATACCCATATATTGTCTATGCTCATACAGAATACACTCATGCTACATAATTACATTTACGTTTGCACCTTCATTTCACGTATGCACACACATGTACACCTACCATATACGCATTATATGTGCATTATACGTAGACACCTACCATACACACAATTCATACTCACATACACATGAGCACAAAACTAATAATAATGGGTTACAATACTTAATCTGATAGAAATAAATGAGACAAACTTGGCTTCACTAGGGTCAAACCCCTTGCTTCATTAAAATCTAAAAAGTACATAAAGTAGAATTCATTTTTCCACACAATGCTATTCCAAAAATTTGTGTCCCATTTCAACCCCTTTATTAGTAGTTCCTGTAATAAAACAAGTCGACCTTAGTTCACAGAGTGAAAGGGATTTTATATGTGCATACGTGGCATTTGTATATATTGTACGCATGTGCATGTGTGTATGTGTGTATGTTGCGTGTGGCATGTGATTACATGTACAGTAGATATATGAGTATGTATGCTTGCTTGTATGCATGTATGTACGTGCAGGCATATGTGACTTGTGAGTATGTAGCATGTGTATATATTGTATGTATGTATAAAAAGATCCTTTTCGCATTGCATATTTTTACATTGGGCATTTTTGTATTGGATCTTTTTGCATGTGGACCTTTTTGCATGTAGACGTTTTTGAATCGTCCCATTTTCCACTGGACGTTTTTGCTATGTAAATCTCTGTACAGCCACAGACATTACCAGAACAATGGTCGACCAAAAAATTATTTGTTTATACGGTCGAGTCAAAGTCGTTTGTACACTTGTGGCAGTCGACGAAAAGAGGATTCTTCACTATATGAAGGAAATATTCTGGCGGACGGCTATTTTTTAGCATTTAGTTTTCAGAATGATTAATGAACCTCGATGAAAAGCTATTTTTGACCGTTAAAATAATTCCTTTAATGGATTACATTTATCCGAATTCTAACGTATGACACAGTTCTATGTACAATGATTATGATTTTTGGTATCTGTGCAATGGATGATGTTATTTCTCTGCCGCAAGATATGTCTGGTTTAGAGGGAACACTACTGCGGGACCCCAACCATTATCTGTTGGAGCTCCAGGGATCCACAGACCCCAGTTTCGAAACTACTCTTTTACGACAACGCGGAAGAGATCTTGGGGTATGCTGAATTAAGACTGGCTGTACAAAAAAGCCAGTCCTTATTCAAAGAAAGTGAGATTGAAAGTCCTCTACTATGAGCACCTTCTGGTCAATCCAACGATTCATTTAAATAGGTATTGGTTCCAATAGAGGACAGCAATAGATGCTCGGGATTAGTTGACGGAAAAGGGTGTGATATTCCAGCAGGATAACTCTAGCCCACGTGTTTCAGTGGTGAACAGGCAAAAATTCTTACAGCTTAGCTGTGAAGTTTTGATTCATCTTACGTATTCATCGGGCATTGTACCTTCAGATAATCATTTTTATTACAGTCTTTATAGAATTCTCTCAATGAAAAAGAAAACAATTAAAGTAATTTTTTGGTGAGAAAAATAATAAGATCAAAGAGAATATGATTGCCTGAAAGATGGCAGAAGATTTTGGAACAAAACAGTCAAAAATGTTCTACAATAAAGTTAATGTCAATATTTTTTTCATAAATCTTTTATTTGTACTTGAGAAACCGAACGAACTTTTCACATTGCTTATACAATATTTTTAAGATCTCTATATCTTTGTTTATTGATGTTTTGCAATGCGTTCAAATAAAAACCAATCTGCTGATGGAGCATGGAAGTTTTTCTTTTAATACATATTTCGAAAGGGAGTCTCAGACAAAGATTGGTCGACTTAGAAAAAGCTGGCTTTATGACAACAAACCAGAGACTTAGAGAAGTAAGAGTCCCACTGTAATGTAGAGGAAATCTGTCAAAACAAGAAGTGGAACTTAATAAAAGGAATGGAAAGAAAAAATATAAGCCAATCTTATAACCAAACCTAAATTTTCGAAATCAGCTACTCTGGTATATCTCTGAATTTTTGAGATAAGGTATTATTATTATTTCTATTATTATTCGGACTATCCTCATCTTGGTTGTTTTTCATTTTGACACATAGCGTAGTGGTTACAGAATCAGACAAAATTACTGTAAGAAATCTGATGGTTCTAGGTTCAATCCCAGTGTGAGACAATAATAATCCTACTAATGCTAAGAGGGGAGTGCGGTCAATATACCCCCGTCGGTTAAATAGAGGGTTCGGTTCCCTACTTCCCCACACCTACCAGATGATACCTGATGAAGGCCGTAGTGTACAACGGGCGAAACGTTGTATGAAAAACAACCAAGATGAGGATAGTCTGAATAATAATAGAAATAAACAGCTACTCTGTTCGCAATATACAGTATTTGCTTCCCGATAAGAAATATTTCGTGAAAAATTTGTTTTAAAAACTTTCGATCGCCTTAATTCATCTCTACATCAGAGTTATCGGTGCTTGGACTCTTACTAATAATACCAACTCACTGGCCACTAATTTTAAGGGTGTCTTATTGGCTGGCAAGTACGACAAATATCTTTCCAACTACTTAGGAATTGCGTCATTGTTGCAGTGTGTATTACTCAACCATGTTTAATTATCAGAGATTCAAAAATGCTGTTTGTGATCAATTTTTAATCCGATTAAATGATCTAAAAACGACATCGATTCAAATGAACATCGCGTTGATTGAGTCCTTTTGAAGCTGATTTTCCTCAAGTCTTAAAACTCGATAATTTGATTTGCAACGAATTTCATTTTTCGGTCCAACCTCCCAAGCAAAGAAGCAATTGAATTACATGTCCAGTTGATGTACCTACATGCATGACTTGTTAAATATGAATGCATAATTCATATAGATCTCATCAGTCATTGTATAATGTGTCTGTTCACAAGTATATGTAAAATCATTATACTGAGAATTCATTGTATATTATAATGCAAAATTGGTTTATCCCGTCTGGTGAAATTACTCCGAGATTATGACCCTTTAATTTTTTTCATGGGCTGAAATTCGACCAGTGAGGACTCCTAGGAAAGGGTCATGTGGCCAAACTCCCAAAGGGGAGCTGAAAAATTATGTGTTCGAAGGGAACATCGTTTGGGGATTTGCCCTCAACGGGCGTCGGCATATGCCGATACCTCATGAATATTCTGTTTCCGCCCTCCTTTTTTTCCTCTCTACGGACACAGAAGACTTTTTTTATCAACAACATGTGTTGAAACGCCTTTTGTAGGGCTAGAGCGGAACACCCAAACCCCTTTATTATTGCTTTAAATGTCCCTAATGACATTACATCTTGATTGTTGTCTCGGATGAAACTCCGTACACAAAAATAAAACTATAGAAGAACATATTTTCCGAACATGAAAAATCAGCAAACCCTACGGATTTATTTTTTTAAGAACTCCATTGAATTCAACAAGGAATATCAGCATCTATAGAACTCAATAAGAAAATATAAGCTTCTCTGCAGAACTCAGCAAACAATTCTGAATGTATCTTCCAATTTTAAAAATGAACATTTGTTAATTGAAAATACGGAAAATCTTTCCCGCAAATGCACTAACTCGCTATCAAAAAATAAGGAGTCCGCGTTTGTTTCATGCAATCGCTTCGAACTGAGATGTTCTTTATACGCGGATATTCAAAATAATTCCAACGATGACTCAGACGGAGGTCAATAGTAGCACCAGAAGTTCAAAGTATGACATTTTATCCACCGAAAAACTGTACATGATAAAACTCATAGATAGGTCGATAGATCAGACTAGCATCCCCTACCTTAGTTGTTTTATTGCTATGTTTCCACGTGAATGTCGTTCAGTATTTTTCAAAAGAATATCGTCACCTCTTCAAAAAGAACATTCTTTAATAAATGACACTCAAGGATTACTGAGTCCAACATACGCTCGAGGAAAGTCAAAGAATATATTGATCAAAAAGTTGCAAGAAAAAGTACCAAGATAAGAATTATTCGTAAGATAACGAAATTACTTCACCTCTGAGATCAGCTGGTTATCGTAGATTTTATAAGTATGCTTCTATACTTGACTTCAAAATTAGCATTGAACTCCAATCGGGCATTAACAAATACTACTGGTGCTGAAAGAAGACCACCAACTGTCTCGGCCACTAAGCAAGCGATAGACATAAAGATCACTTAGTTATGACAGATTTTACAATTAGATGAATGAATGATTGCTACGTGAGTAAAAAGAATTGGTAGCGTTGATATCCTGAATGGAGTGGGGGATGGGAGATTAAAATTAGCTTTCGTAATCTGGCATTAAAAAGTCGAATACTAAACATTGGCATTGGAGGTACACACACGACAGTTTAGGTCTCTGTGCAGGCAAGAGATAGATAGATAAATTTATAGATAGATATGAACAAACGAATAGGTAAGGCAATGACCACCCACCGAGAGCTACGACGCGAAAACAATAATCAGGCTCAGATGTTATCAAGAAGCTGCTTGTCATTTCCATCAGATAAAAAGGACTCACTTCACAACCAAACATTTAATTGCATTAAGACTGCACCGAAATGAAACACGCGCGTGAACATGAACACTCTATTCACATCCCAATAATAAAACACACGCATATACAAGTGTGTACTCATACATCGATGTAGAGGTATACCTACGCATCACACTCGGATGCAAGTATTAATAAAGAATGTGTGTGATTTACTTACAGGCATTTGTTACGGTAAGCCATAGGCATTGTACAGTCAGATATACGTATACATGCACCCATCCATCTTGGCTTGTTCATATCTGTCAATTTGATTCAGTCTGTTCATGTCCATCTATGTATATATTTCTGTTTATAACATTCTATTTCTATCAGTTCATATCAATTTAGCTCAGTGCATTCATATCTATTTCAGTCTGTTCATACCCAACTATTTGGGGTGACTATCGTAGCGCAAGGGTTAACAAGCTCGTCTCGCAATACGTTCGATCTTTACTGTGTGCACACTACTGTGGTCTTGTGCCAGACTAAGCTAAGCGTGCAAAACAACTATATCTATTGAGCTAACTTCTTTACCAATGCGAGCGAGTGAAACGAAACGAAGCTAAGGTACCAGTACAGACCTATGCGTTTCAATAAGAAAATTGTGTCCGTTGCAAGTCGATGCGCGGCATATATGTAAATCTAAATAATTACAAAAGTATTAATGCCAACAGAACATATTCCAACGAATACGCAAAAATTTGTCTGGGGGGAACAATACAGTAAAAATTATGAAAAGCGAATTCATAACATGACCTTAATTGCCGCTGAACCTCAAATAATTTCGAACGCGTTTAGTTTTGGGGGGAAAATGAAAACGAGCTGATCCATTTTGAGAATACCACCACAGACATTTGAATAGAAAAGAAAAGGATGTATTTGATTTCACCAAACAAACAATAACAGATTAATTATAAAATATTTGAATAATACAACAATTGTTTGTTTTTTTCTATTTATTTACATTACGATTAATCGCCGTGTAAACATGATGAACATGAATAATTCATTGATTTTTTTTTTAAATTCAACGTTCGTCGAAAAAAATAATAATAATTGTGTTTAATGAGGGGGAAATTCGTAAATATTACGGCTTGTCTTTAATCGTGAACATTTGCCTTAGGAAAGGTTGAGCCATTAGGTAGTAGTTTTAGTCAATAGTGAATAGTTTTATTATTTGTAGGATTTTGAAAACCCAGCTTCTCTCGTTTTGTGTCTCTTTTAACCATTGTTATCATCGACTATGGATGCACAAAAGAGCAATAGTATTTGGTGCTAATCCACTTCTCCACCTCATGTTTCGGCAGAAGATTGTAAATTGTAACGTTCTAGCCTTCGTTCACTTGATTTTAAAAACCCTCTGGTTCCTTCGGTGTGGCCTGCATGCGTGATACACACGCAATTAGATAGCCAGTCAGACCCATCGAAAAACTGAAACAAAAATAAACGTGTTGACAGTTTTGGCAACAGTTTTGGTTGAAAAGTTTCAAATCAAGATGAAAAATACTATTTTAGTTTCAGTTTGATTTCGTTTGAGCAAGTCGTTTACTGTCCCATGAAATACTTGTGAAAGAACCAACCTTACAGTCCGAGATTCGATGTCATCAGCGAAGGAATTGTATCAAATGCTACAGGGAAATGGGGTTTGTCAGAAAATATTTCGTAAACTAGCTGAACGACGCTTGGGCTACGTAGTTGTTCAACTGCAGATCTGCTTGATGTGTGTTTGTTTGTAGTCATCTCAGTCTGGACATATTCGTCAATAGCGTGAAGTAGAGTTGTCCGTTGTCAAAATACTGACATGAAACATTTTCCAATAAATGTTCACTAATTTCTAATTCGCCGACTCCACTTTCAGGTGCGGAGGGGAGCCAAAGTAATTAATTGTTAACCAAGGAATGTGTCCTGATGTCTAAGACCGATGTATTTATTCATCTTCTGACTGAGATATGAGGCACAGGGCGAGACCTTTTATTTTAACGTGGAAAATTGCATAAATTTTTTAATGTGCCGGTGGAAAAATTGCCCAGTTCGATCAGCATATTGTCAAAGTGCGCTCATTGATTCTACCCATTCTTGTGCGATTGGGAGGTGCTGCATGGGAGGAACTAAGCATTAGTGAATTATGCTGAGTGCCGTCTACTAACATACGGTTATCAGTTTGGAACTTACCAAGATTTGAAAAAAAGAAGAGGAAAAACACCTTTTATTTTGCTTCAGTAGATGTACACAATATGTACCTTCCCTACTCACTTATTTAGAACTTTATCACAAACGGTAAAGTCCCTAAAAGACCCCGAGGCATTCATACATAAACATATTCAAAAATCTGCCGTAGACCAGTGGTTAACAAGCTAGTTTATAAGACCACTGCTAGTGTCATGAGATTGATCTTCAGTCGATGCCTCACAACGGCATTTATTTACAAATGTAAAAACATAGGTATACATTTATAAGTGCAGCACACTTATCTATCAGGGGCGTACCGAATAAGGGGGGTGGGGATGACTTCCAATGCTCCTTTCACTCCCATAGCCAAATTAGCCACTTTTCGGCTAGATTTGGCTGATTTTTCCAATTTAGCTGATAAAGATATACGAAAATCAATTATTAATCTATAATATATAAATTTCTAATTCGAAAATTCATCGATAATTCATGATTTTGAATAGATAGAATTAATCAATTTCAGCCATTTTAAAAGACAGTTTTAGCTATAAATGACATATCATGTATAGAAACACGGATCTCTTCTCTTATTCTGTCTGCATGACCACTTTAATGGTAAATTGGTAGCCAGCACACCCACTCGGCAAATTAGATGTTTCAGCCACCATTCCTCGGATAAAAATCATTAGGTACGCCTCTGTTATCGAGTCACAAAAAATACACTCGTCTATCAACACACGCACACATGACAACGCATGGTCTCGCCCACGTCGCGTTCTCAGCCTTACAAACGCTCATGCATGCACACATTGAACTTGGTTACACATACTGCTGTTGTTACTTCCAGTTAACTACGCATGTGTGAAGGAACATTTTGATGAACGCCCCAACAAACTGGTCTATCCAATTGACAATTACTGGAACTTCGTTCAAAGAGGCTTTCCTTTCTTTTTGTTTTTTTATATATTTTTTGTTTTTTACTGCTCCGCAAAGAAATTTTATATATATATATATATATATATATATATATATATATATTCATAACTCCACAGTATTCGTGCAATCCCTAGTAGTGCTGTGGTCAGAACGGTCTCAGTTCTTCTTATTCTCAGTTCTTATCATTTTTATGTTTAAGTGTGTGTGTTGCATAATATTCATAGAAAAGAACGATATTTTAAGGAATATTTTATACGCAGAGTAACATGTGGCACGATGTGCTCGTTATGAAGGTCTTTAAAACACTTCATGATATGTGTGGTACAGATAAACAATTTGAATTGTGCTAAATAAAGCAAATGGTTATATATATATATATATATATATATATATATATATATATATATATATATATATATATATATATATATATTGTCACATTATTTTTTCTGGTGCAAGCAGTGAGATTTGATAAGGAACTTAATGATATCAAGATCCTTTCCAATCTGTGCAGAGCTATGGATTTCCATTCAGTATGGAGCTCCAGAGATTCTCCATCGTCCAAAAGTGTACCATGAAAAGAAACTCCAAGATGCTATTGATATCAATGTTCAGTCGGCTAATTGGTTGGACTAATTAGCCGATCGAACATTGATATCAATAGCATCAGGGAGCCTCTCTTCATGGGAGACTTCTTCAAAATGAAAAATAAAACGGTCACCCAATGCACATTCTAGAACCAACAACACCAAGACCGGAGATTTAACGGCCAGAGAAATGAGGACGTAGACGAAGGAAATGGTCAGACCATATCACACATAATGACCCTGTCATAAATAATGATGATACCAACTAATAAAATTTAGACAAGAATTCTCAAACTATACGTTTTAGATTGAAAATCAGAAAAAAAGGATTTCCTGCGGCCAGGAGATAATGCAAGCATTACTGATGGAATAGGGATCTTGTATAAAGGCTAAAAACTGAAATTATCTATGTATTGCTTGTAAAGAGAAATGTCAGTTATATTAGTCTTCAAATCAGATTGAGACAACCACAAAACGATCAACCAAACGCCTGGTCAAGATCTCTCTAAATCTCGTCGTACAATCTTGTTTACTTATCCTTATATATTATAGAATTATAGGAAGACACTGTCAACACTTTACTACAAGCTGCACGAATTTGAAAGTGACGTGGAACAGAAATATGTTTCTTCGATCGAAAGATAATTGATGACCAGTCGAGTATACAAGTACATCAGTGTTGTGCGATGTTTGCACAAGTCTCCGAAAGCAGAAGATTTTTTTATTTAATATATTCAGCGAAGCTCCCAGGCAATAATTTCCAGATGGTTGGTCCTCCAATATTTGGTGGCATCTCCAGTAGAAACGACGAAAGGGGGCGAAAATAAAAGGTGGTTAATAGAAGGAAGAAAGTCTTTCGTTTTAGAGAATAAAGCCATAGAAAAAGGCGGGACTGTTTTTATTTGTCACTTTAGATCGTAAGTGCATCGCAAAGGGACCCAGCAGATGATTTTATCGCTGGAATTGAATGGGAATAAACTCCGTTTGCTCGGCTTTTCCCCCTTTTCTCTGCTTAAATGCTAATTCAAGTGCACAACTTGATCTAAGCATCTGTCTCCAGATTGGAAACATTTAGAATAATATTCATAAGGAATATCAAAAAAGTAAGAAAAGAAAATAAAAAATGAAAAAGAACGGTTCAAAGGAAGAAAAGGAAGTGAAGAAAATGAAAAATATAATGATTTTCATCAGCATCATCAATATATTTCTAAGATTGAATGGAATGGAAATGCTAATGTTGATAATGAAAATTATCAATGGAAGATAAAAAGGTATTTTTGTAGATTAAAATCATCCATGATGATAAAAGAAAAGGATTTTGAAATAAAGAACGGAGAGAGGGGGAATAAATAAATTTTTAAAAAAATATTATCATTGTGATGATAATTTTTGATGATGATGATGACGTCGGTGCGAGAAGAAATATTTCTACAGATCAAAAAAAAAACTCGCCAATCTATGGCTCGCAGTCAAATTGACTATTTTTGCATTTTTTCAAAATGACGCATAATACTACAAGTGTCAAATATTCTTTTTAAATTGATAATTAAATTATTCCATTATTGAACAACAAAAGACACCTGTATCTTTCCTGAATTGATTCCTTCAGATCAGCATTCCTATGAACACTGTTGATACTTTTACCGTTTGAATACTATGAATATTGCAGATTTCACTTTTATATATGGTTTTTAATTAAAAATTATGATTTGTACAGGAATAGATTTCAGAAATTGTTTTGCAGCAATGTCACTGTTCTCCTAAATGCGATTCTGTACGAGCTTCCGTCAAATCTTCTTCACTTGTACTTGAGGGGTGAAGAAGTTTCGTTTTCGGAGCGATCAAATAATATTTCGAATTAATAGCAAACAACACATATCTTGTAAAGATCGCTGTTTAATTTGTCTGAGCATTACAGACAAATTTTTCACGTCACATTGAAAGAATATCTGCACTTTTACAGGATGTGTTTACTGGGGGTCTGCTGTATGCATGTAGAGTTTTAAAAGCTGAATAATTTTATTCATCAACCCTGACAATACAGTAACTGTAAAGAGTAGAGCAATATTGAATATGACCTTAGCAACTTAGCTTATTAAGAATGTGTAAAACACCAGGATTTACTTGAAAAAATGAATTTCAGAAAGTTGTTTGTTTGATTGTTATGTTGTTGAATTTATTTAGTCTCCTCCAAATTGACTCAGAGCTGTACTCTTTTGGGATACGCTTTTCCAATTGCGAAGCCCTCGACAGCCTTTCTTGCAGCCAAGACTTCGTATTAGGGAATTTTTGTGAGCTCCAATTATTCGAATTTTGACCATTTCTTTTTGTTGTTTTACTGATGAACGAACAGTTTTTCTGAATTTCGGAAAAGTGATCAAGCGGATACTTGCTTGTTGGAGAAAGAGTTGATCACATTGGTCTCGAATCGCTTCGGTCCATCCAACCTCAGTCTGTTTGAGATAGCATATATGGTGCTGTGCCGAGTGCTTGTCCCCAACAATGTCCTTCTTGATGCACTGATTTTTTGAGGTGTTATGCAAGGGCAACCTTGGAAGGGATTTGCTCCATTCCTCTTCCTTTTTCTATGAACAACTCAAAACGAACTTTATCGATAATGAGTTAGCTGCTGATTTGATCGTCAAGGAGTTACGATGGGAAAGACCCATCTTGAATGCTTTTTGGAGCATTTGAAAAAGCCATGAAGACCTCTGTTGCCATGTCAACGACATTTTTGGAATTCCATACTGTCCCCTCATCCCTTTTTGTGAATACTGTAGGCATGGAACACAGGGCCCCGGATATGTCAAGACCCAGAGACTTTGCGATCTCTTAGGCAATTAAATATAAGTTCTTTCCGGCCCTAAGTCCCACACAAAGCTCTTCGGTAATTACAACAAAAAAGACCGAATTTTCAACAAGTGTGATTGCTGTCGGACATAAACTAAGGGACCATTTTTTCAGAAACTTACATTGCTGATTTAATACCTCGCTAAAAACCTATTTAGAGGTTTGGGGGTTTTGAAAAAACAAGAAGACAATTCATCTAAATATAACATTGAGTTAATTTTTTCAGCCCTCTAGTTCATTAGTGCGCCTTATACGTGCGATGCATACATAGCCCGCCAGCCAGCGCAGCTTGAAAATTGAAGAAACCCATGTTGACAGTTTTGGTTAGCGGTTTCTGAATAGGTGACACAAAATCATGAATGATTGATACCAACTTTTGTTCGTTTAAACCCTTTTTCCCATCATTCTTGTGGTAGTTGTAAACAGAATCTGATCGAGTTTTGGTATGAGCAGTTCATTTGCTACTTCGTGAAACATATGTTCAAGGATGAACTCAACAGTCCTGGCTTTAATGCATTCAGGTAGGCTGTTGTATCAAATGCTCTAGACGGGGAATCCGTCAGAATATATCTTTTTAAAGTTGCTGAGCAACGCTTGTGTCTTTGCCAGAAGAATTCAACTTAGCCGCTTACAAATACGAGTTCAACTGTGCGTCGACTTAATTTTTGTCCTTTTTTGTTTTAATTCGTGTTTTTTTTTTCTCTTGTCATATCCAAATTTTACACTTTTTCTTTACCCAGTCAACCTGCTACGATATACGATATACACCAGTTCCGAAACTAAGAGGCGGCAATTGTGAAGCGTCAAATGTGCGATGGTTGTCGATGTAGATGTAGAGAAGAGAACAAAGAAAATAAATACTATGATCGGGAGAATGACGATTATAACTTTCTCGGGGAAAGTCTCATGAAACTCAACTGTGACATACCTTTTTGAGTGATCGCTAAAAGAAATGATCGATTGCCCTCGTTTAGTTGTAAATCCATCTTGTCGCCATTTCCCGCCTTTTTCCTAGACACTTGACAACACAGCTGAGATTGCGATTAGACGAAAAACGTATCATATCATTCATCATCTGACTATACTTTGTTACTCATCTTCATCCTTCTCGTTATAAATGCATTACATTCTGAGAGGGGAATATAGGTTGATGACTCTCAAATTTAGGTCGATGACTGTCACTGAACTGTGACATTAAACTATCTTTTTATTCGATGGGCATAAATGATATATTAGGGGCGCCTACCTTAGCACAAGGGTTAGAATCTCACAAACTGATTCGATAGTGTGGTGAGTTTGATTCACACTGGGTTTCCCAATAACTCATTGTGCCAGACGAAGCTGAACTTGGTTAATAAACTGGTTGCTTGCTGTAGTGGTTAGAAAACTTGTATCGCGGAAACAATTCAGTGAAATAGCAAGTTCGGTCTTATCGAATTGAGTTGAAGTAAACTATGGTTAGAAAACAATCACCAGCTAAAAGATTTTCGTTAAAACTAATGTGTCGATCAATGAATCAACAAATGAAGTATCCTTATACTTTTACTCCTGAGTTTGTTTATTCTCAATAGTTCATATATATATGTGTATATATATATATATATATATATATATATATATATATATATATATATATATATGTGTGTGTGTGTGTGTGTGTGTGTGTGTGTGTGTGTGTGTGTGTGTGAGTGCGAGTGTGTGTGTGTGTGTGTGTTTAGTTATTCTCTGCTGTTTTCGTTTCGGCTCGGTTAAATTTTTAAACAAACCGGTCGAATAAAATTTCAGGTGACTGGAAATGCTACGAAGATTTCAATCATCAAACTCACCAACTTTTTTTTTCATATCACTGCCTGACAGATTGCCCTCCTCCCCTTGCCTGTAACGCCTGTCCTAAGAATTGATCATTGGTCCTTGCAAATAGTCATCTAAATCGTAGGGATGAACTAATAATAAATCCCTTGAATTAACTGAGCGAATTAGTTCCTAAGTAGCGTGAAAACATATGCCGATTGAATGAGTTATATTTGTGAGTAGGAGACTCTAGAAAACCAAAGTTCTGATTCAATGACCTTACACGTCACTTCATATGTAAAAATCTAGCCAAGTGCGATATAATGGAGATATATGTTTATATAAACAGTACAATGATTTTGCTGGATTCAATGGCGTCTTTGGTTAACAAGTTCGTTGATAGAGGGCAAAAGAAAAATTTTTTTCATATTTTACTTACATATATTCATATATAAGTCTGTCTGTCTGTCTGTCTGTCTGTCTGTCTCTCTCTCTCTCTCTCTCTCTCTCTCTCTCTCTCAAAAGCCACTTCTTGGATTGGAGCCGCTTCTGTCCTTAGTAATCACACAAAGCTCAACTTGGCAATCTTACGCATCCTTATCGAAATGCTTACAGACCGGTGTATTGTAGAACCCACGGGTACAGAAAGCTATTCTAATTGTAATGTAAAATTAACTTAATTCCACTGATGTATAATCTACAAACAATATTTCCTGAACTTATTATTACAATCGAAAATAGATACTTTTCACCAATGCCTCATTTGCAGGCTTTTGATATCAAATATTTGAATATTAACATCTGCACAGTCCCATCATTGTAGGGGAGACTGGTAATGATAACAACAAGGGACGATTTTAACAAGTCTTATTCCCACAAATAGAAGCTAGAGTGATGGCACTCATGCTGCTTATGGGCAGTTAGACCTTCCCCCACCAGAAGGACAGAAAATACACTCAACATTTTCTGCTGCATTTATTTAGGGAAACCTCATATGGCAATGGGCTGGCCATGTTACAAGAATGGCAGACAATCGATGGACATCACGACTCACAACATGGATCCCCGGAGATCACATGCGCAACCGAGGCCGGCAGAGGATTAGACGGAGAGACGAGCTAAACAAATTCAGAAAGTACTGGCCCCGCGACGTCCACGATAGAGAAGTGTGGCGAATTCTGGGGAAGGTCTATGTCCAACGACGGACGTTGAAAGACCTAATGATGAAGATTATGATTTGTGAGTAAATAATCGTTTTCATGGGCCGTATTTTTGTCTTACTTTCCTGACCGTTTACATGAATTCATCGAAACTTACTTAGTTTGAATCACTGTTTTGTTGACTTCTAAGTGACATGGTTAGCACTTGTCAAAGTCAGTGTGTTTAGCTAGCACACAGTGTTTGATCAATTACCACCACATTGCAACCGTCCTCTATCTTTAACAGTGCCTCATCCAACAGGGTCACCTTCTTTCTGTGCGTCTAACCAGAAGCTATCCGACGACACCCCTAAGCAAAAAAAAGGCACGAAACAACCTTGCATATGAGGGATTAGATATAGAAAAAAAACCGGGAAGCTGAAGGCAAACAAAAGAATCTCGAAAAGTCTGAACGAAATGAAAAAAATCAGACCCCCAAAAGAGAGAAGAATCCGATCCTGAAGAGAAAGTAATAAACTGAATTGTATGCCTGGGGAGCTAGAAAAATTAAGGGATGTGAGGCTGCAGTGCTGAATGTGCAAGCCCTGGGCACATTGAGATTGCATGGCTGGGGTTGATTTTCGCAGATGCCACAAAAGTGAATCTGAATGAATGAATTTCCCTCTTTTCGTTTATTGATGTGATGGCTTTCCTGGAGCTAACGGAATGTTTCTGGGATTCAGCAGAATCGTAAAAAGATTTTAAAAAGCTGTCATTTTAGGATGTTTCTGCGTCTTTCAGAAAACCTGAGGCTGCAGTTCATTGGGGTGTAACAAAATCGGTTAAAACAATTGCAGTTTTGTATAATAAATACATGTTCAATAAATGTTAGTTGCTTTACAAATTGTTCCATTCTTCCTGTCTAACTCAGAGATGAGGAGAGATTGAATGGCATCTGTAATCAAGTATACCTATGTTCTATGCATAAACAAACAAAACTCAATAACTGATTTGATAAATAAGTAGTACTATGATATTATTGTATAAAAATAATACTTTCTTATTATCATAAACAACATAACTTTTCAATTCTATACTCATTGAGACAAAAAGCAAAAGTTCATTTGTGAAGTTGAATCTATTTTTACTTGTTGCAATCGCTTCTGATTAGTGTTGCAACAGTGCCAAGGATTGGGGACGGTTGCAACATCTTACTTCTTCCGTTCAAATAAATATTGCAAACTATCTGTTGTGTATAATCTTTAAATGGTATGGGTAATTAGCAGATGTAAGTTTAATGTAGACAAATTTGTTTGGTCTTGTCCAAATAGTCTCTAAGCGAATGAGTGAATCGCAAAAAAGTGGTATAACCATCCCAAATCTCCCCAATGTGTTGTTGATCTTATTTCCAAACCAGGATCTTGCACGAGTTCTTGTAAATGTTTTCTGTGCTCAATTTAGTATTCCATATTTTTTTTTTATATGCATGTATGGCTTATTTGATAAAGAAAGAGAAGAAACCAATAAACTTTAGTGGACGTTCAACTGTTATAAACTAATATGGAAGACAACGATTACGAAACCGATATAATGTAGCAGCCGACACTTAGCTTAAAGCTGGATGCGAAGGGGAAATAATTAATAGAATTATCATTTTTTTCTTCTAAACAACAGGAAAATACATGTTTTCATAAGCTAACTGCTTAGAACGGAAAATTGTTCACATCTAATTTCGATATCTCCTTTGAACAGCTGATATTGTCACTTTAAGTGATTCGTCTTTTTTTGCCCATCTTGGATTAACAGTCTCACGTGAAAGTTCCTTGTACTTGTTATATGAATATAAAGACTATACTTCTAAATCACATCTTTATCCGTATGTGTCTGATTACGTATAGAAAGATTTTTGTCAAAGTCCAATCCAAGTCGGAGTCGAATTTTTTTTTCTGTCGTAACAACAAGAATAAGAACAATCTTCAGATAATTCAAGTGGAGTAAACTCTTCACTATTCAAATTAAACCAAACATATACATAAAATCAACATTTCCCTGCCATGATTATATTTCTGCGTGTTTATCTATTATGTAGAGAGGGGATACATAAGTTGCAGTAATTATCTTCAGTTGGAATAGAAGTACAATGGGAGTCTTACCCTGCAGCAGCTAGGATTATTATACAAAAAATGTTTACAATAAGAAAAGGTGGTTGATGAAGATTACATGAGAAGAATAAATTTTATTTGAAATAGAAGAGTCATCTTGCCACCTTCTACAAAACTTCAGATGTTAATCGAACAGAATACTAAAAAAAATGGAAAAGACAGCAAAGACGACTTTGGTAACCATGGTGCCAGAATTTTATAACAAGGTTAGTTAAGGTCATGTCCTGTAACAGGTTTCAATGTAATAACGAAAATTCTTATCGACAGTGGGCGAATCAGACGTGCATATATGTATAAGATGGAATATTAAATTAAAGGATAAGAGTGTTGGCCATAATCCTTCGTGTCTCATTCTCTTAAATTCTTCTATACCACGACCGATTCTTCGTCGTCGTCAACATCTCCTCTGGTGAAATGAAGGAAAAATATTAATACCTAATTCTTTTCTGCACGAATCTATTTATAGTTCTGATGCTCTGTTGAAATGCAGTAACGGGCATCTAATGCAAAAGCATTGCTTGATGAAAGGCTGCTGACTTATTTAATGTTATCTCAATTATACGTGCCATTGTGGAAAGTGAGATTTGCAAGCGCGCCAACAGTGCGAGACTCGGATTCAGCATGAACTCCTCAATCATCTTTTCCGGTAGTATTCATTTATAGAAAAAGCTTTTCACATCATATTCATCCCTTTATATATATATATATATATATATATATATATATATATATATATATATATATATATATATATGTATATCTTATATATATTTATATATATATATATATATATATATATATATATATATATATATATATATATATATATATATATGTGTGTGTGTAATGCACATAACATATTTTCTCAATTTGTAACAGACAGAAAACAAACAAAAACAGATTTTATCCGCCGTGGATGTTTAATCATGGTGCTCAATATTCAACACAGTAAAAATATCAACAAAGACATGTATCCATTGAATATAAACATTTCGTGCCTCTCGGGACGGTCGGTTGCCTCCGTGAGCAAGAGGCAAGAAATGTATACAATCACCAGTTACATGTCCTTGTAAATATTATTATTATTATTATTATTATTAGTTTGCAATCTCACACCAGTTGCCTGGAGGTTACCACCGGGGGTTGAGCGACAGCAAGTCTCCTCAAATCCCCAGCCCTCCTCTCCTCATTTTCATAGATCACAGTAATACAGTGGTTTACAGTTTCACACCGGTTGCCCGGTGGTCATGGCTGAGGGCTGAGTGACACTAAGTCTCCCCAGGTCTTCAGCCATCTCTTCTCTCCCTCGCCTATCATGCCAGTGCTGTGGTTCACATCTCTGCTTTCATTTTCCTTCCTCTGTTAGGCCACTGCTAACATTTAGTGTTGCAGTCCTTGTATTTCTAGCACTTCCCTCAATATCCGTGCAGTGCCGTGGTCTGTACAGTCTCAATCCTTCTTTTTACCCCGAGCTCCTCCAGTCTCGCCCGCAGTGTCTTAGGGACAGTTCTAAGGTGCGCCTACCATTACTGGCACTACCCTGACTTTTATGTTCCACATCTCCACAGTTCTCACGCTATATCTTGGTATTTTTCCAGTTTTTCAGTCTCCTTCCTCTTTACTCCATGGTCTGCAGGCACAGCCACGTCTATCTTTTGGCAGGTTTTCCCTCTCCTTGTCTACGATTACCAAGTCCAGTCTTCTTGCCTGAATTAGGTGGTCGGTTTGGATGTCAAAGTCCCAGAGTAATTTGGTTTTCATTCTCCAGGACTGTCTCTGGTTTGTGCTGGTACCACTTTTCCGTATGGTTGAATCCTATTCGTTTACTTAGTTCCCAGTGCATTACCATTGCTACTCTATCGTGTCTGTGTTTATGCTCCTTCTGAGCAAGTTGACTGCATTCACTAGTTGATTTGCGGTCTCATGTCTTTCACTGCACAGGCAGCACTTGCTGTTTGCCTGTTTTTTGTCCATTTTTTTTTTTATACAGTTTGTCCTGATGCATTTGTTTTGAGCTGCCATGATGAGTGATTCCGTTTCTCGCTTCAGGTTCCCTTTTCGTAGCCATGTCAATGATCTCTCGTCTGCCACATCTTGTATGTCTTTTAAAATCTCCGAACAGTTTTTTTCTTTTTCCCATTTTTCTTTCTTTGTTTGATGTGCTTTTTCATTGTTTTCTACTTTCTTGTTCTTTGCACTGTTTCGTGCACTCTTTATGATGTCTTCGCTGTTTGTTTGCAAGTACTTTTCTAGATCTGCTTTAGCTCTCTGGACACAGTCCTCTATGCTGATGAGCCGCCTACCACCTTCTTTTCTCTTAACGTATAGTCTATCCGTCATCTCTGGGATGTAAGGCTTTATGCATGGACATAAGTTTCCTTGTATGCCTATCCATTGATTGGAGTTGTCCATCCAAGGAATGGTCCTGTGTATCTCACTCCCGATACAGCCCATATGTTCATTCCTTTTATCAGATTCATCATGCTGTTTAATTTGGTCTCTAATATTTTCCGGATCCTTCTAAGGTATTCTCTCTATATTTTCTCCTTCATTTCTTCCCGTTTTATCGTGTCACATTCAAGAACACCCGGGTATTTGTATCAGTCTTGTGCAGTCAGTGCTCTAATCTTCCTGTTGTCCGGAAGTTCTATTCCTTCTGCCATTGTGAGCCTTCCTTTGTGCAGTAATATAATTGCATATTTTTCTATTCTAAATTCCATCCAAATGTCATCACTGTTTTCTTTCACTTTATTGAACACCATCTCGAGATCTCCCCTGTTTTTTGCAAACAATTTTATATCGTCCATGTATATTAGGTGGTTGACTTTTCCTTTTGTTTTGGAGAAGTGGTATCCTTTGCTGTTATTCAGGATTCTATTGAGGGGTATCAGAGTTAAAACAAATAATACCTCTGCTAAATTTTCCCCTGTGGCTGCCAAGTCTACTTCCCAGTTTTTCATGGAGTTTTCGATGAGTCTCACCACTGATTCTCTGATCTTGAATATTCTGAGGCATTTGAGTATCCAGCTATGTGGAATCATATCGTACGCTTTTTTGAAGTTTATCCATCCCATTGCAATGTTCTTTTTCCTTTTTCTCACTTCTTTCAAGATCATCTGGTCTATGTAGAGTAAGTCATTTGCCCCCCTTGATTCCTTTCCTGCAACCTTTCTGGTCTTCTGGTAATGGTCCCCTTCTTTCCATTGATATATACATTTTGGGGGGTGTTCTTGTGTTGTGAGTTTTTGTTATTACATTCTAGTATTTTTTTAAAATCTTCTTGAAAATTCTTTTTCAAAGAATTATTTGGTTATTATTAGTTATTTTACGTTAATTTCCTATTATCAGCTTGTTTTTCTCATTTTTTTTATCCATATTTTGTTTTTACCTTTCACAGATGTTTTATTTGAGGTTATTACATTCTAGTATTTCAATCTCTAATGTTCTTCAAATGTATTTCGTTTTGTGTCTGTATTTGACGACTATCTCTGATTTCGAATTAGGCAGTCTATCTCTATTCTCTTCCTGGCACAAGTTACACCTTGAATGAAAGTTCCAATTCAAACATGTGTTTGAATTGTGACTTCCATTGATCGCGCTTCAAAATATCTGTTCATACTTCGTGAGAGGGGAAGCGTCGTTGGCCGATCGGTTAATAGAGCGAAAACTGGAATGGGCGAGCTGAGTCCAAACTCCGACTATGAGTGAGACTGACACTCATGCCATTGAGGAAGCCATGAATCCGACTGTCCTCAGTAATGGGTAAAATAACGCATGGAGTAATGAGTGACACTGCTTCGAGCGCTTGTCACCTCTAATCCGATTTCACATGTCGTAAAATCTCGAAAAACTTGTGATAAGTGAAACCCGGACGAGGACGGCTGTTACCGTGATCAGCATAAGGGCAGTTACTCAGTTTCTTCGTGAGATATTTTACTAATGGTGGGTTGTTCGGCTCTGATATAGATAGCCTTTGGGATCTGAAGTCTCTTTTTATTGTTAGAGTTGTGTTGTGTATGAGGATCTTACAGTTATTGGAGGAGAGGAAATGGTGCTACTTGATGTGTTGTTTGTTCAGATGTGGAAAGTTGAGCAATGCGAGAGTGTGGCGGTTGCAGATTCAATATAAGATGCTCTTTTTTTTCATGAAGACGAAGGTCCTAACTCCCAAAGCAGATCTGAATCGGAACACAACATTTGTGTTCTATAAAACGTTGTTTGTTTTTGTATTTTATGTAGCGGGGGGGGGTGCCAAGTTAGAGATTTTTAATTCCTTGTAATAGATAAAAGTCTTGGGTGTTTATTGGAATCAGTGGGGGCATATGTACGGATTATGCATAAGAGGGGCTTTTCATCTTGGAATTTAGGATGCATTTAGTTACAGAAATATAAATCAATATTGCAAGTGTTGTTGTTTTGATGTATTAAAAGAAGAGATTAGTTCAGTACGATTTATTAGATTTTTGATAACGGCTCTATTGTATCTTAAGGGGCATTCACTGATGTAGTTATGAGTTAGTGATACTAGTTTTTTATGGGGAATTGTTGAAATTATGGATATTAGAATCATCTTGGTAGGGGATTTTGTTCTTGATATTAAGTGCATAAGTAAAATGAGGGACTGAATTATTTTGATTTTACCGATACCATTTAGATTTTTGCCAAAATAAGAATATCGTTTACGTTACCGATATATATAGTAGGTTTCGTAAGTTCGTTGAAGATTTTGTTTTCCAGTTGAGCTATATAAAGATGAGTGAAAGAGGAACCAAAGGGAGACTTGCATGGTGCAAGCCAATATAATTTTACGTAGGATCAATTTTAAAAGCGCAAATGGAATGAGTGATTTTCAATATTTTGTATAATAGTTTCAATGGTATCATCAACGTTAGCAAATAGATGTTCAACATCAAGGGAGGCGATAATTTCATTGTTAGGTTTTTGTGAATGTAAAATTCGGGTTGATTCATTTGCTGTATTTACGCTGTATTCACTTGGCAATTAAATACGATGAAATTAACTAGTTGAGTTTTTTCGACAGCTGACGTATCAGAGTAGGAATTTTGGATATGATAGGACGGAAGGGGGAACCAGGTTTATGTATTTCTATATTTTCGTGTAAATATCCCATTTTAAGAAGTTTTGTAGAACCAATTTCTACATTGTTTGCATGTTTGTTAACATAAGTTTTAAACTAATTGATCCAAATTTTATATACTTTTTTTTATTTAAATTTGCACAGTCATTGACAGGGCCCGTGGGCCAATGTTTTTTTACAAGTGTGGCAAAAACAGGTGCTCGTCGTTACGTAATGATGTTGAAAAAGCTAGTTTGTACTTAAACGGATATTGTTTTGAGTGACAAATCAATGAGTCGGATTTGAACAACCAAACTAATAGTTAATGCGTTCCGTAAAAAAGCAACAATTAACACAACAGCAAACAGAAAGCAAGAAAGTAAAATAGGAAAATAGGAATGTACCAGCAACACACAAAATTCTGTAACTTTGGCAAGTCTTAGATTTGTCCACATTTGAATCGACGTTCTGGTCCACTGGAATTACAGACAAATTTCTGAGTTAATTCCTGATTAAAGTCTGCACGATAGTTCTGAATCGACATAATACTAAAGTGACTGAACCGAAGTAACTACGGTACCCCGATCACAATATCTTACCAGTGAGCTATACCTGCAAGTGTTTTCACAAGGATTATTGATTCATCTTTGGGTTTTGGCTGGTGACCTCGAGGTGACCCAAAGGCATAATTGACACTGAATTGTAGCACAGATGTCTTTTTTAAATAGAGTGATTGAGTTGTGTGGGCGGTCCGCTGCGGTCTTCGAGACTGTTACAACTGGGTAAAATAAAGAGCCCCAGCTGATGATGGGGAAAGGGAGACAGTCAGTATTGTCTAATGAAGCTCTACCCATTCAACAACTGAGAACACCGACCACTAGGTCTGTTTATTCGCACTATTTTGAACCTACAATAATTATTTTTTTAAGATAAGAAAATAAACGAAAGGAGAAAGTGGAAATAGAAGCACAACACGAATTTTCGATAGTCACGGTTCCAAAACTTCATAAGAGTAACTCTAACTACATCAACCAAGACAAAAACTTTCAAATTAATATCACTCCTCTGATCATCAATCGCTCATTATTTCTGCCCCTTTTCATGTATTTTAAGGTCCATTTCCTTCTAAAAATACTCTCGGCGCAAAACATCAGTATTTTGCTCCTTCATTTTTTATATCTTTGACACTTGACGAATACAATCCATACAACGATACAATACAATCCATACAACGGAATACAATCCATACAACAATAGTAATGAAATACAATCCATACAACGATAATAATGATATTTGTAATGTTATTCGATATTCTTGTTTGAAACATAATCAATTATTAATTTTTGACTAGTATTTCTAACATCATATTTCTCAGGCCGTCATCCCATGATTGTTAATAAATGCTCGGGTCATTTTCACATTCACTCTACACATCGTTATCTATGCTGCTAACTTGACGGTCGTGGAACATAAAAACGACTGGGACGTTGCTATGAAAAAAACACAAATGAGATGAAAGAAAAACAAGTCGTCGTCAACAACAACAACAACAATCGTCATCATCATCATCAACGATGACCACTGATCACAGCAGAGAATGACGAGAGGAGGGCTGAATACTTGAGAAGACTTGCTGCCACTCAGTCCTTGGCGACGGCCACTAAACAATTATTTTGAAAATGCTGGTAATAATAGGTGATAAAATACTTGTATGGGAATTTATCGATGCATGATAATTTTTGATAGATGAAAGACAAGAACTTTTTATGAAACTTCTGTAATATTGAAAAAAATAATTCATAATTTCATGATAGAGTGGCAGAGTTGAACAACGGCGTACACCCGGTTCCAGATTATATAAAAAACAGTCCTGTTCTTCTCCTCTATGATGATGATGATGATGATGATAATGATGGTGGTAGTTGCAGCAGAAATAGCCTTGTTCAATAATAGCAATTATACCACCAAAATATACGATACTCAAGTGGTATACCTAAAAAGAAGAGTTGGTGGAAGGGTAATAATGACAAGGCATAGGAGAGAATCATGCTCAATATCACATGGAGAGATCACAAGACAGCACAGTATAATAGAGGAACAAAAGAAATCAGAAATATCATAGAATCCATTAGGAAACTAAATGGCAATGGGCTGATCATGTAGCAAAAATGTCAGACAACCGCTGGACATCACGGCTCACAACGTGGATCCCAAGAGATCATATGCAAAACTTTTTTCAGATGAATATGAGATAGCGTATCGAAGTAACCAAGTTCAGAAAGTACAAGTTCCGTGACGCCCATGATAGAGAGATCTGGCGAATATTTCGGAAGGTTGCTGCTGCTGATGATGACGATGTTGTTGGTGGTGGTAATGATGATGATAAGACCATAACAAATCATTCAGACATTATTAGTATTATCTGTAAATCGCCCTTAGAAGTCGTTTCAAATTTCCAACAACCTACTAACTCCAAAGGTCGCAAGATATAAAGCTGAAAGGAAGAAAGAAAAAGTGTGAAGTAAGGAAAGAAGGGAGTACAGAAAGGAATAGAGTAACTTAGAAAGAGAAAACAGAGAAAGGGTTGAACGCCTGCCATTCAAATGATCTGAAACAAGGAGGATGCTCATAAAAAAAGGTCAACAATTTGAGATAGATGTACTTCAAACGAATCAATAAGCATCAAGTCAGGATGCTAGGGGCGCGGTCAATAACCCCGAAGACAATACTTCCACACTTGGAGTGCGAAGCCAGACAAAAACTTTTTTTAAGAATCTGTCATTTTTTGATACATCCAAAAATTTAAAAGTAATATTACTTTTTTTTAATGTTTATTTATCTTCCATGATTCTGACTGCTTTATCTTTAACGACTACTCTTTGTTCATTTCTTCAAAACGACACTTACCAAACGATACTGACTGTTTTATTCTTCGAAATATTTTCCTGCTTCATTATTCAACAACTATTTCTAAATTTTAGGCAAAAAAATATAAATTCACTCAAAATAGAGACACACTTAGCCAAAATTTGATCACAATTAAAACCAAGATGGCGTTTAAGATGAGTTTTATCGCAATGTCTTTGTCCAGCATTTAATTTTCTGGCAAGGAAGTTAACGTTAAATTAATACTGCAACCAAGAAGTTCGATATACAAGCGATTATCAGGCTTTTAACTCGACGGATTATAGTCGTACCCTGTTGAGTCTCTGCGTAAAACACACCCTATTCGCGAGTACGTTTTTGTAATGGCAAGATGAGATGAAAACACGATTTGTTCTCATAAAATAAGATGAAGGTTGATTTGAGTTAGGAAATGGAGCCAACGGTTTTACTTACTGCTGTGTCTGATCTGAGATTTGTAAACAACTTGCCAATATTGATAATGCAGAACGGCGTGTTCTATTGATCTGAAACCAAGACAGACTGTTTTCTTATCCTCGAAGAAAATACAAACTGATGGAGTAAGTGAAATGTGAGAGACTGAGACGGCCGCAGAACATTCTCGTTATTGCGTACGGCACCTGGTATTCCCCGACGGTCACTCATTTGGATAGTGTTTAGGCTCGACGTCGCAATACTTCGGTGATCTCACGCGATTTGGCCGTGACTGTGGGTATATATATATATATATACATATATATATATATATATATATATATATATATATATATATATATATATATATATATATATATATATATATATATATATATATGGTACAGATCAGGCTAGCAGCATAGCATAATATAATAATATAATAATGATATTAAGCAACTTCTGATATGTGATGGATTTATTACATAGAGTGCTCGATACATTCAACTTTATACTATGGAAGTTGAGTTGTTTAAGAGTAGAGCTGGAAATAAATAGTACAATGTTGATTCGCTACACAAACTAGCTCATGTTTCTGCCCTCTCTGGGCTTCAACAGGCGAAGGATAATCATTCGCTCGCTTGATATATATATATATATATATATATATATATATATATATATATATATATATACATATATATATATACATATGTGTGTGTGTGTGTGTAGGTGTGTGTGTCTTTGTTGTGTCGATTAGAGATGATCAGACGCAACATATTCAAATATGTTGTTTGTCTTCTAATTCATTGTGTACCTAATAATGTGGAACTCATATTGCTTGTGTATTTGAAGCTTTCAGAATCCTTAGTGTTCCCAAAATACATGATTATTTTTCTATCTATCTACGTAGAGGGAATATACTTTCTTGAACTATTACTCTATGATAAATAACTACGTCCACACGTAGCTGTTTATGTAACCTGTGATACCATATGTTCAATTCTCCACCTCTCAAATTGGTGTCTCAAACTTTACAAGTTCAAGATTGTTCAACAGTTCCCTTAGCCGTGTCTCTAAACTAGATATTTCCTTCCTAAGGAACTTGCTATGTGTCAATGACCCATCAACAAGGGGGGTGGATACATCGCCTTGTTGCCTTTGCGGCACGGGCCACAGAATAGGAACAGTTTTGCAACTATTTACCAGTATTGGAACCAAGAATCTAGCACCTCATAATTTTACATTTAACCACTGAGCTACACCCTCGAGTTGGAAGGCCCGTGGTTCCTATAGAGCATCATTCTTTTGTGTATCGAATTAAATCCATCAGCGTTCCATAAACGGGGAAGGGAAAAAGAAGGAAGAAGTTACATCCGAGTGTTCAAGTCCAGCCGAGTTCCCCTTTCTTCATGAATAATCTACTTTCCTTTTTTCCATCCTTCCCCCCTCCCCGCCACCCAAAGACAATTTCCCTCCTGGCATAACCTTCTTTTGTCGGGCTGTTATTTTGCATGAGTCATAGGAACAGCGACGATCGCCCGCTTTTTCGATGAGGGATGACTCATCTTACGCAACCGATCGATAGACGAAGCCCAAGAAGCAAGACACATGAACTGAGATATTAAACTTCAGCTGAATACCGACATCATCCTTACGTAAGAGCAGACTTAACCTTCCTTTCTAAAATGTATGCACTTCTTTCTCTCTATCTCTATTGGTGTGTGTGCGTGAGAGAGAGAGACATAGACAGAAAGACAGAGAGGGAGGGAGAGAGGGGGAATGCACTAGTGTTTGTATTTATCAGTTATGCATTAAGGATAATAGAAGCCGGCTTTAGACGAAAGGGTGGGTAACCTCGAGCCGAATCCAGATCAGTTTATTTATTCTCTCTCTCTCTCTCTCTCTCTCTCTCTCTCTCTCTCTCTCTCTCTCTCTCTCTCTCTCTCTTCTTCCTTACCTACCTAATAAAAGCTTTGTAATATTCCGCCTGTGATGTCATTTATTTCTCTCAATTGTGGCCAGTGCTAATGTCAATGAATTAGCGTCATGCAATATCGTCCTCGTTTCGGTTTCCCGTGTCTTTCCATGCTGGACCTATGTTTGAGAAGAATCATTTCGCATTCGAATGTTGAACTTACTCAACCACGTACTATTAAAAGATAAACAAATAAATTATAAGTTCCTTTATAATTCATAATTATATATGCAATAGAGTTTGAGTCCATCTCGATGGCAGGCAACACTTACAAAACTTGCGTCTGAAAGTTCACAAGTGTTTAAAACCGAATTTCCAAACATCATCAGAATGGAGACCTCGAGAATGGTGATTAATTTAATATTTTTGAGTACCTGACGCCATTTGACAGAAGGGAATCTAAGATTGAGAAAAAAACATTTCCATTTTTTCTCAACAGCTTAACGATTGCCAACCTTAATGAAGACGTGTATGTGTCTGTGTTTGTATGTGGTTGTTTGAACTTATATACTGGCAGGAGTCTGTAACTCATTTTTCAGGGCAGCTGCTTTTGTGTATTCTATCAAAAAATGAAAACAATATTTGTGCACAATACCCTATTGTTAGTTGTAAAATCTACTACACCGAAGAAGCATAGATGTCATTATTACAGTTATGTATTTATAAATACGTATAAAACAAATATGCATTGGATAACTCATCGAATAATCTAGTGTCTGAAAACTAGTACATAGAAATCCAATTGACGTTTTCAATCAAATTGCAGAGCGGCACATGGAAACAGCCATTGTCAGATGAAAGAAAATATATTATTTATCTACCTCCGCAGGTATTACATAAAGCCCTTTTAATGTTGGTTCTCACACGCATACGTGTGAGTGGAGGCAAAAATTGTCCAGACCCTGCGGCACGGGAGGCAACGGAGTCAAAGCGATGCACGACCCCACACTTTTGATTGCAGTGGGAAGGTGCGGCCCGGATATTTGGACCAGGCACAACTACTTCAAGTTAGTACCCCATCCTACCCGAAGACATGACAAAGGTAGTATTAATTTGTCTCAGTTCATTTGTCTTTGGTGGTGGAGGTGCCTTTCGTTTTGTTCATATTCTTGGGGTTGTATGTGTGTGTGCACGCTTGTGTGTGTGTATGTGCGAGCGGGGGAGGTAACGATTAGAGTCTGTCATAACTAAATTGATGCATGTATTGAATAAGGAGAAAGATTTCTTTTTGCATTAATATTTAAGAGGTCCATTATAACACAATGAAGAGATTATGGGCCCACTTCCTGGAGTGTAGGGACTATATATTCTAACTATAACAGTAGTGACTTTCTTTCATCTGTTGAGGCTGACAGTGTATACAGTAGCCATTTTGATGTCACTGAGCAGATAGAGTAATTTTGAATGCATGTCTTACCCTTGTACTCGCTAACCCACATCTTTCTTCTTCGACCATCGTGGCATGTCAGTAACAAGACTATGTCAACAGTTTTTGTGACAGTTTTAATTGACGATTGCCAAGTGTGAACAGTGTGTATATAATTCAAAAAGAGGCTGGAAATTAAGGAATCCGAAACCGATCGAAAGACTTAACATTACTGTACTACGAGGAAGGATTAGGATATCGAAAAATATGCTGTGAGAATTATACAGCTCAGCTAAGATTTCTGATGAAAATAATAGCAATAGGAAGAACGAATAGTGGGCGTAACCTTTGTAGCAGCTCAAAAGAAGAGTGAGAAAATACAGAAAGGTCAAGTCCTTTCGCGAAACTACTAAAACTATGGAACATGATGATGGAGTTGTGTCCCTAATCATTAGAACACTGGGAATTGTCCCAATGATAGCAAAAGGATTGGAAAAGTTAGAGATCTCAGTAAGAATTGATTATGTGCAGAACACAGTGCTTTAAAAATCGACAAGAATAATAAGGAAAGTCGTTGAAAATTCGAGGCCACCAGAAATCAGTGGTGTTAATTTCTAAAATATTATTAATATTATTATTGTTATCATTATTATTCGGAGTTTTCACTGTGACCAGTCGTTCTCACTCGAGATCAAGTAACAGCAAGACTTCTCAATACTCCAGGATTCTTCTTAGTATCCTGACAGACCCCAGTAATGTCGTCTGCATAGTTTCAGTTCTTCTCCATATTCCTAGTTCCCCCGTCTTTTGGTAAACTCTTGTGGACCGCTCCCAGAGCTCCAACTACAGTAACACTCATGTTACGTGACTTCTTCAGTTCCCTACAAACTAACTCTTCACCCTCTTCCAGCTTTTTCCTGTGATCTACTGAGACAGTGAAATCAACTATTTCACGCTCCCTTTTCTTTGTTCACCGGGCTAGTTTATTACACTCGCTTACTTTATGATTGTCTCATCCCTATCGGCGCATAATCTACCCTTGCAATTCCACTGTGTTCTGTCTTAGCATTTATTTAGTTAGCTCTTGTGGCGTTATTTTGAGTGGCTATTAAGAGTGATTCAGTTTCTCTCTACAAGTAGTGTTTTTTCCCTTTTGGGATCCTTGCTTTTTGCATTTACTGGATCTGTAGTCTCCCTGCTAGTTCAATTACTGTCTCTGGCTACTGTAATCGATACTTCTTCATTTTGTCTAGTATAATCTTCTAATCCAGTGATTCGGAAACTGGGGTGCTCGGACCCATGGGGTCCTTCAGATAATGGACGGAGGTCCGCGGTTGAAAATGAAAAATGATATCATGAATTTAAAATTAGGATAACTGAGCTCGAGCAAATATTGAAGCTGGCAATGCGAATGTTCTCATCATCCATTGCATAGCTATCGAAAAACAAAAACATTGTACGAAAACCTGTACCATATATTTGGATTCGAATAAATGTAAAAAAAAAATGAAATAAAAATGATTTTTAAAAGTTGGTTATTATTGTAGTCAATTTATTACTGTCTAAAAACTAAATGCTGAAAATAAGGTTCCGCCAGAATGTTTCTTTTCTAGAAGGGGGCATCGAGTTTCGAAACCGCTGTTCTAGTCCCTTAATTGCTGAGTCAACGTAACTTTTGACACTAATGAGTCTTTTTCCTCCCTCGATTTTTGGTAAACAGTATGTGGACGTCGTCTCTTGGGTGCAAAGATTTATGCGTTGACATTAGATTTCTTGTTTTGTAGTCCACGTTCCTCTGAGTTCCTCTCTTATCCTGTTAGAAAAGGGTCCCCACGAAAGAAAGTGCCCACTTATCTATGCCTTTGATTAAGTTACTCCTGCATGGGTTGGTTCCCAGTAATATTTTTGTTCTTCTAAGTTATTCTTTTCCCTTTTTTCCTTATTTCATTGTATTTGATTGTGTCTGCTTCGAGGGGACCTAATATTTTTAGCTTTTTTTTTTTCGTTGATTGCTTTGATGGTTTACCGGTCGGATAATACGATTTCTTCTGTTGTTTCATTTTTTTGCTTTGAGTATCATTAGCTTAGTGCATTTCTCGATACCAAACTGCATTCTTATGTTCTGACTATAGATCATGACTGTTTGTATTAGGGTCTTCAGTTCACTTTTGAGTCAATCGATATACATGGGATGATTCGACTCTTCCTTCCAATTCGTGAATATGTATTCTCCGTTACATTTCTGCAATATATAGTTTAGATGAAAGGTAGTGGGGACAGCGTGTCGCCTTGGACGACACCTCTTCTATTTACACCTCGCCTCGATGATTTTCACCGATAGTTAATTCAACCTTCCAGTTTTCCATTGATCTTAGTATGAATTTCTTTACTTATCTTTAGCACCCTCCGACATTACATTATCCAAGGTTGCGGGATCATGTCGTAAGCCTTTTTGTAATATATTCATGCCATGACTAGGGTCTTCTTCCTTGCTTTTATTAGAAAAAGGGGGAAGAATGTTGCAATGGGATTGATAGACTATAAAAAAAAGCATACGACAGGGTCCCACACAGCTGAATAATTGAATGCCCCAGGATATTCAAGATCAGCGAACTAGTGGTGAGATCTCTAACCAACTCTATGAAAAACTGAAAAGTAGACTTGACAGCTACTGGAGAAAACTTAGCAGAGGTGATTATGAAAGTGGGAGTCTATCAGGGAGATTCTCTGTCTCCACTACTATCTGTTCTAACCATGATGCCACTCAAAAGAATCCTGAGAAACAGCAAAGGATACAAATTCTCCAAAACAAAGGGAAAGGTCAACCAACTCAAACAAAGAGAAAACTCAACCAATGCATATGGACGACGTATAACTATTCGAAAAGAACCGGGCAGAGCTCGAAAGAGCTTGAAACTTTATTCAACGAAGTGAAAGAATACAGTGATGACTTTGGGATGGCGTTCAGAAAAGAAAATGCGCACTGGTGGTAATGCACAGAGGAAGGCTTGCAGCAGTAGAAGGGATCAAATTACCGAACAAGAACAAAATCAGAGCATTGACCACACAGGACCGATATATATACCTGAAAGTTCTTGGATGTGACAAAAATGAAAGAGAAAATGATAAAATAATAATGAAAATATTTGAGACCAAACTAAATAGCAAGAATCTGATAAAAGGAATGAACACGTGGGTAGTGTCGGTACTAAGATACACGGGGCAATTCCTTGGATGGACAAAGGAAGAACTTGAATCAATGGACCAGCGATCAAGAAAGCTCATGACAATGCACAAGGCTTTACATCCCTGAGATGAAACAAATAGACTGTACGTAAAGAGGGAAGAAGATGTTAGAGGATTCATCGGCGTAGAAAACTGTGTCCAAAGGGCCAAAACAGGATTAGAAAAGTAAGTGCAAGCAAAAAGTGAAGACATTATAAAGAGCATCTGAAGCAGTGAAACAATCAACAACAAAAAAGTAGCAAACAAAGGATCAGCACAGCAAAACAAGGAGAGAATAATGAGATTAGAAAAAAAAACTACACGGAGAATTAAAAAGACATGTACAGAATGTAGCAGACGAGAGATCATGGACATGGCTGTGCGAAGGAAACCCGAAAAGAGGAACAGAATCACACACCATGGTAGCAAAAAACAAATGCATGAAGACAAACAATATCAAGAATATCAAGGCGAAAAGTGACAGAACCTGAACAAACAGTAAATGCCGCCTATGCGGAAAAAGGGATGAGATCGTAAACTACATAATCAGTGAATGTAGTCAACGAGCCTGCAAAAAGTATAAAAATAGACACGATAGGATAGTAACAATGATACACTGGCAAATGAGTAAACGAATGGGATTCAACCATACGGAAAAGTGGTATCAGCACAAACCAGAGACAGCCCTGGAAAATGGAAGCCATAAATTACTCTGAGACTTTGATATCCAAAATAACCACCCCATCCAAGCGGAAGGACTGGACTTAGTAATCGTGGCAAGAGGAGGGGAACCTTCCAAATAATAGATTTGACCGAGCATGTGGATCACAGAGTCAATAGAAAATAGAGAGAGAAACTAGGAAAATACCAGGACCAAGCAAGGGAACTAAAGAAGGCGTGGAACATGAAAGTCGGGGTGGTACCAATAATAGTGGGTGCTCCCGGAACCGTACCAAAGACACTGAGAACGAGATTGGTGAAACTGGGGATAAGAGGAAGGATGGAGACTATACAGACCACAGCACTACTGGTGACTGCACGAATACTGAGGAGAATACTGCTGTGAACTGAATAATAATAATAATAATAATAATAATAATAATAATAATAATAATAATTCGCATTAATGTAGAGAGAGGTTCAGGTGACACATCTGAAGAATGCCCCCCCAGCACAATTAGTACCAATAACAAAACTAGAATAACTCCCCATGAGACCCCCACAGTAAGCTATGTATCAGAGGGTGATGACGAGGCACCAACGGAAGAGAACACCAAAATACAAGCTTTGAAAGAGATCATGCGAGGAGAGAAAACAACACTCCCCTCCCTAAGAGACAAAGACAGAAAGAAAGTCGGAGAAGTGACCGAGCAGGTCAACTGCCTCTTACAGCACATAGAAACAAACACCCTCCTAGAACTTAACAACCTAATTTACGCAGGGGCGAAAATGGTAGCACAAAGCTTTACAACACAAGATAGGAACCCGAGCAATAATAGGGAAGGGAAACCCAACTGGGAGAGAAGGTTACAAAGGCAGATCTCCCAACTACAGAGAGATGAAGTACTACTTAGAAATACACCACACACAGACAGACCACGAGTAAGACTTTATAACAAATACAAGGTAACGCAAAAAGGCATCGCAACTGTAGTCGAAGAGTTACACCAGAAAAGACTAGCCAAAGAGGCAAGACTAAAAAGATACAGACTAAGAACGGCCCAATACACACAAAACCGCACATTCCAAAACAATGAGAAAAAGTTTTACCGAGATTTAAATGGGGAAAGAAGGCAGGACATGAAACCAGATGCCACAGAGGCCAAGAACTATTGGAATAGCATATGGGGGCACCCCAAAAGACATAACGTAACACCGCAATGGTTAGGAAACATGAGAAAAGAACTAGGAGATATAGACAAGGGAGAACCAATAGTACTGAATGAAACCACATTGAAACATACTCTTAGGAAAGTAGCCAACTGGAAAGCACCGGGTCCCGACGGGATCCATGGGTATTGGTTCAAAAAATTTACCACGTTACACGGCAGGCTCACTCACCTACTCCAAAATTGTCTGAATGAAGGCAAAGCACCAGAATGGATGACTAAAGGCAGAACCACCCTCATCCAAAAAGACCCGGGAAAGGGGAACATAGCAAGCAACTATAGACCAATCACTTGCCTACCACTTGTGGAAAATCCTGACCGGGCAAATAGCAGAGAGAATATACATGTCAATGGATAGAAGGGGGCTACTACCAGAAGAACAGAAAGGGTGTAGGATAGGAACCAAAGGGGCAAACGATTTACTCTACATAGACCAGATGATCTTAAAAGAAGTAAGGAAAAGGAGAAAGAATATCGCAATGGGATGGATAGATTACAAAAAGGCATACGATATGATTCCACATAGCTGGATACTCGAATGCCTTAGAATGTTCAAAATTAGCGAACCGGTGGTTAAATTCATTGGTAATTCAATGGAAGACTGGAAAGTAGATTTGACAGCCGCAGGGGACAAACTAGCCGAGGTAGGGATAAAAAGGGGGATCTTCCAAGGGGACTCATTGTCCCCACTATTATTTGTTCTAACAATGATACCGCTTAACAGAATCCTGAAAAACAGCAAAGGATACCACTTCTCTAAAACAAAAGGAAAGGTCAATCACTTAATGTACATGGACGATATTAAATTGTTTGCGAAAAACAGGGGAGAGCTTGAGACTCTGTTCAACGAAGTAAGGGAATATAGTGAGGACATAGGAATGGAGTTTGGGATAGAAAAATGCGCAATCATGGTAATGCACAAAGGAAGGCTTTCAATGACTGAGGGAATTGAACTTCCGGACAACAACAAGATTAGGGCATTGACTGCACAAGACCGATACAAGTACCTAGGTGTCCTTGAATGTGACACGATAAAACGGGAAGAGATGAAGGAGAAAATTAAGAGGGAATACCTTAGAAGGATAAGGAAAATATTAGAAACCAAATTAAATAGCAGAAATCTAATAAAAGGAATGAACACCTGGGCTGTGTCAGTAGTTAGGTATACAGGACCATTCCTAGGATGGACAAAGGAAGAGCTCCAATCAATGGATAGGCGAACAAGGAAACTTATGACGATGCATAAAGCATTACACCCTAGGGATGATACAGATAGACTATACGTTAAGAGAAAAGAAGGTGGTAGGGGGCTCATCAGCATAGAAGATTGTGTCCAGAGAGCTAAAGTAGTCCTAGATAAATATGTGCAAACAAATAGTGAAGAAATCATAAAGAGCGCGAGGGATAGTGCAACAAACAAAGTAGAAAGCAATGGAACGGTACAGCAAACTAGAAAAGAAAAGTGGGAAGGAAAAAAATTGTACGGCGAGTTTAAAAGACAGATAAAAGATATAGCAGACGAGAAATCATGGACGTGGTTACGAAAGGGAAACCTTAAGAGAGAAACAGAATCGCTCATCATGGCAGCCCAAAACAAAAGCATAATGACAAACTACATAAAAGCAAAAATCGACAGAACACAGACAAACAGCAAATGCCGCATGTGCGGTGAAAGAGATGAGACAGTAAACCACATAACTAGTGAATGTAGTCAACTCGCCCAGAAGGAGTATAAGCATAGACACGATAGAGTAGCAACGATGATACACTGGGAACTAAGTAAACAAATGGGATTCAACCATGGGGAAAAGTGGTATCAGCACAAGCCAGAGGCAGTCTTGGAGAATGACAACCACAAACTACTGTGGGACTTTGACATCCAAACTGACCACCTCATCCAGGCAAGAAGGCCGGACTTAGTAATAGTAGACAAAAAAAGGAAGGCCTGCCAAATAGTAGACGTGGCTGTGCCTGCAGACCATAGAGTAAAAAAGAAGGAGGGTGAAAAAAGGGAAAAATACCAGGACCTAGCAAGGGAGTTAAAGAAAATGTGGAACATGAAAACCAGGGTAGTACCAGTCATAGTGGGAGCACTAGGAACTGTCCCCAGAACGCTGAGGGAGAGACTGGAGGAGATCGGGATTAGGGGGAGGATAGAAACCGTACAGACCACAGCACTACTGGGAACTGCACGGGTACTGAGGAAGGTGCTAGAGATATAAGTACTGCAACGAAGTGTAGCTCTGTCATGATATGCGAAAGAGGGAGGAGACGTTAGCTGAAGACCTGAGGAGACTTATTGTCACTCAGCCCTCAGCGATAACCACTGGGCAACCGGTGTGAAACTGTAAATCGCAGAATTACTGCGACCTGCTAGTACTAGGAGAGGAGGGCTGGAGACTTGAGGAGACTTGCTGTCACTCAAACTCCAGCGGTTACCACCAGGCAACTGGTGTGAGATTCCAAATAATAATAATAATAATAATAATAATAATAATAATAATAATAATAATAATAATAATGATAATAATGTTTTAGAGTTTATTAGGCTTACCTCAATGTGACACAAGGCCAAAACCGTGGAGACCCCAGTGGGCATCGATTTTCCTACAGTAGTAATGATCTACAAGTATAGCGTACTAACTGCTGCTCCACAGCAAACCCAAGGTCAGCTATTTTAGAAACAAAGGATGAAATAGAGGCATTAACTACTTTGTAGCCCGCAATTTTGATGAACTCTTCCTATTCAAAATAATTAACACACAATATCACCCCCCTCAAAATCACTCACCATTTAGTAATAACGACAAATTATGTGAATGTCGACCATGTAATGAATCTTGTGGCAGTTACAAGTGATACATAATACTTATAGCATACGTGAATGCGTCGTCTTACTCGTTGCTGTATTTAAGTATGTGTGAGTGTGACAGCGCTAGGTTCGTTCCAAACGGAATTGTTCATGGCATCATCACTAATTTTCTCTCCTCCTGTATAATTCGACACCAGCATAAAATATCCCAATTACATACGCATATGAATATTTCTCATTTAACCATTGAAGATATATCTGGGCACTCGATGCAATACTTTCAATCCTGGCATCCGCGGAAATTGAAAACGGCCTTATCAATTTGTAAGTAATTCCTTTCCCATTATGAACGCACCATTAAATGTATCACACACTTAATTGTAAACATATGCGCATAACTGTATGCAACGTGGATAACAATGAGAATAAACGCCTGTTGTAAAGCAATGCTTAAAAAGCTAGTCTCGAACATTATGTTCTAGCGTAGTAAGTTCAATCCTCACTGATACTACACGATCGTGGACCAGTGCCTGACCAGGCTAAACGTGGTAATTAATAAGAGCGCTTACTACCGCTGTGGCTATTTGCCAACCCAAGTTTAGTAAATATATAAAGGTTGTCTACTCTAAAGTGGGGGGGTCATCTAGCTTGTCTCACAAACTACTGCTCGTGTAGTGAATTCAGTCTTCACTATGTGCTCAACTATCACGACCCTGTGCCAGATCAAGCTTAGTAAATATCTAAAGGTTGCTAGCTATAGAGTGATCGTCATTAAGCTAGTCTAGACGGTGGATTGTGTTGTGAGTTCAATCTTCATAATGATGTGCTTATCAATATTGACACTGTGTCAAACAAAGCTTTGTAAATATGTTTTCGTAAGCCTTCATTTGTGGTCTTAGCAAGCTTGAAATACATAATTATCTCTAAGACAGTGGAACAGTAAAGTTTGTTCGCATTGTTTGCATTCGTATATGGTATTCGACGATATCCGTAAGCCCTGCTCAGAGCATTTGAGGGGGTACCAAATTTTTTCTTCAAAAAGCTTGCTTTATTTATAGTGAGCTTACTATATGAATCACCGAAACCTTTATTTCTCATAACGACTTCATTTATCTTACATTACAGGCTGAACATGTTTAATCCGGTAAGCTTGGTACCTGGATTAAATACATAGATTAAATAAAAAGTGAGGTCCAAGTCTAGCTTTATACTTACGCTGTAAATAGAACCCCTTCAAAACCAGTTTTAAAAATATTCAAAATCTTCTACATTGAACATTCCCCGAGGTCTATTGATTATGCATGCTAAATTTGGTTGTGCTGCACCAATGGTTAACGGAGGACCCTGACAATTATAACAAATCTATTTTACTAATTGCAGTTGTGACTCTTCACAAATACACAACTGGGCTGATTAGCTTGTGCGCAATATTGACACTAAAAAAGCTTGAATTCGTAACAATTGACTACAGTTTTGAATCTGAATAACTCGAGCATTCAACTCAATGTACGAATTCGCCAGTTCGTAATTTTACAAGTACGAAACTGGAAGAAAGGCACCTTTTTCTAGCAAAGGTACCAGATTTTATCTTCTGTTAAGTGATTTGCGATAGCAAATGTCACTCATCCGCAGAAAAGAATTCATTGCCCAATACCCTGTTCTCTATCACTGAGCAACACCCGCAAATGCCACACCATACATACATATATATATATATATATATATATATATATATATATATATATATATATATATATATATATATATGTGTGTGTGTGTGTGTGTGTGTGTGTCTCTGTGTGTGTGTGTCTATATATGTGTGTGGGTGTGTGTGTGTGTGTGTGTGTATGCCGCACCATACATGTATAAGTATGTGGGTGGGTGATGCGTATTGTTTGGCAAGACTCACAAGGTCATACAATGTGAAAAAGGGGAAAGATCAGAGGTCAAGTTTGATAAATAGAGAAACCCAATATCTTCGAGGCGGGAAAGTACTGATTAAGTGCCCAATTCTCAATTTTAACAAACCCCGACTACCTACAATGGAACTGTTCCACATCTAATAGTTATCTACGTTTCTCCGCAGAAGACTATTAATGAGGTATTCGGCGCCAGATTCTTTGCAAATGTTATTGTTATTTGGTATCTACGAATTTTGTGAAAATAACTAAAGGGGTTATCAACTGTTATTACTTACTCAAATCAAGTTTTGATGTAGTTGCATTTTGTTTTTGTTTTTTGGAGAGGCACATTAACTTCTGTTCAACTCATGACAAGGTACTATATAAATATTATTAGAATTTGAAATTCGAACGAATAATCATATCTAAGCCAGAAGACCAGATCTTGTGTATCGTAAACAAAAAGGAAAATCGTCAGATAGCGGAGGTTACTGTCCCAGACCACAGATTAAACATGAAAATATTGAAAAAAATATCTGACACTCTGCCTGAGAATTGAAACAATCGTGAAACAGGATGATGACAGTTGTACCCATCATTATTGGCGTGCTTGGAAGAGCCTTGCAAAGAATTTGGAAGAATCGGAAATCTTAGGAAGAATGGATATCATCCACATGACATGATTTCTAATATCAGCCAGATTACTTTGGGGACTACTAGAGTATGGAAGAGACATGCTGTCACTTGATCTCCATTGGAAGCCACCTATTACTACTAACAGCATTCCCTAAATCCATTTCGAGTAAACTGCAATAAATTAAAATCTCAAGTAAAATACGAATTAGACAAACAACAATGAAAAAAAAAACAAGGTCAGGATGTCCGAACATAGAAGAAAGTCGACGAAATTTGACCTTCTGCAAGGTCAACTACGTAATACTGGCATGAATGGTAATAGTAACAATGGAGCAGCCATTCCACTCACACTTCTATTCCGACTGAAGATGATTCTGCAAATTCAACTGAATTCGTACTAATTCGTAAATGTAAATGAATTAAAAAATTTAGACTAAGAATAAAATCACAAACATTTATTCATTTGAATTTATCAAAAAATCGTGTATTGAGTGACCTAATTAGAACAAACCCAGTTTGAATATTCGTACTACAGTGTTGTCTTTCTGATTGATGCCTTTTGACCGAACGCGATTTTACTTGCAGAAGTCCATACTACACTGTTGTACTGTTCACTGATACCCTTTGCCTCGATGCCTTTTGATGGGAAACCACTTTGTATATTGTATATATATTTTGGTACATGATTATGAATTGCGTTATATCATATTGATACTTATTTGAAAAATGATCTCCCGTTGTTACATGGTTAATGCACCACTCGCCCTAGAAAACGTAATAAGAATAAATGCGATGAGACTTTGGGTTGAAAACAGTTAGTTTTCGGGTCATGTATATCCATTTCTTAATTCAATATTGTATTTATAAAAAATAGATTCGTAGACGTGTAAGACTTGTCAGTTTGGCTCAATCAGTAAAAGAGTCCCCCCCTCTCCCTACGAATCACTTCTTCGTGATTTCAAATCTCGGTTGTTAAATGTTTATTTTATTCATGTATGTATTTATTAGAATGATATAAACCCTTCGATATTTCTGACATGAATTTTCGTTGACTCGTCAATTCAGCTCAGATGGTAATATAGTCGCCTACCAATCAGTTGGTCATGACTTCAAATCACCGTAGCGGAAAGTCAATTTTACACGTCTATTTGGTTTAATGTGACGGCACAGGCAAACAGCGATGTGTTTACTCCCCTGAGGCAAATGTTTGTAGTAAAGGGCCAATTGTAATTCCGTGGGAACTTTTTGTTAAACTTTAAAATTAGTCATTTTTGGAAAGCTTATCTAGTGTAGATTGAGAAAAATACGGTTACAATTTCTTTGATACCCTTTGGAGTATTTTACTTAACAGATTCGTGTTTTGTTTTTGTTTTTGTTTTTTTTTCTGTTGTTGTTTTTTGTGTTGTTGTTGTTTTTTGTTGTTGTTGTTTTTCTATTAATACTCCAGTTTCGACAATTTCAGATAAGTATTGATGTGTCGGAATGTTTATGTGTCGGACAAGTATTGATGCGTCACCGCTTTTATATGATCGGGAAATTTGCCAAGGTACGCATTTTTGGAATTGAAAAGAGAAACACCCGGAAATGGCCCCAAATACACGAAAATGTTCAAAGCATTCAAAGAAATGTCCCAAATGATCAAAACATAAGAATGGCCAAATATTCTCACAGTGGTTGTTCCAAATCCTATTGACTCTTGAGGGCCAACTGCGATGATCCTACCCCATATTCATACCAGCGGGCACCTGGAAGAGGTCCATCAAAGGTATTACTCGGGGTGGGGAGTCAGTGCGTTTGTTGAGTAGACAGACCTTTCAATGGCGACAACTTCGTATAATACACAACGGCAACTACGTACAATAAAAGTACATTTACCATTTTTTTCGGTTCCCACTTTTTATTAAAAAATTACATCTAAGTATGACAAACTCTAAAAGGGAGGGCAAAGCAACATCCGAGTCACCGGAAGAGACGTGTATAATACATTCAAACCAGAAAAGGGATAAAAGGAGCAAAATCAGTTTGGTACCCTGTCCACGTTGAAGATCGATGATAAGGTTGTTGGAGAGAAACAGTTGATGGGCAAATTTGTGATTGTATCCCGAAAAGGATAGGACATTTTTCATCCTATTTTGGTATATATGAGCTCACAGTAATACCTTGATCTCTGTTTCGTACAGGTGGAAGTCTTCCGCTCGAGACAGATATCATTGTTCATGCACCAGATTAGAGGACTAATAAGTAGCAATGACGTAAATCAGGACACAATAGAATTTGTCGATTAGAACATCGAGATTAAAACAATTATTCTTTATGGTATGGCTATTCTGAGTCAAATATAAAAAAGAATCTACAAATCAGACCAATATCTGTTCAACGCATCACTATGAATCAAGTCAGGGTGATAATTGATAGATATCAAGGAAACTCTCACGAAGACCAGACCCGACAAAACAGAACCTAAAGGATGAAGATCAGACACAAAACATTGAGTGAGAGACGATGAAAAAAAATGTAGTCCATAACCAAGCAAGAATCAACAAAACCTTTGCGTGATCACCCCAATCAAGAACTTCAAAAGCTCAAAAAGAAGTTAGTTCTACATTACCACATTTGCCCTGATTTCTTTAATAGTGAATCTTCATTTTTGCAAGTTTCAACTGCTGTGATTTCTTTATGTGTATTTAAGAACGAAGTTACATGTCATCATTATCGTCATCTCATGCTCCTACTCAGAATTTTTCAACCGAACAAAATATTGCAAGTTTTTTTTAATACATTGTTCAATAAATAACATTTACCCATTATGAAGGGTACTCTGTATAAAAATGCTAACCTTTCTCAATAGATTTGTGGAATTCTTGCTTCTGATTTCCATTTAATTTTTAGTTTGCTAATTTTTCAATATACGTTTTTCAGGATAGTTGAGGTGTGAAGTGTTACCCATTTCAAAGTAGCTTTTATATAGATTTGCCTCACCTCTACTTTAATGTTACTTGTTGAGAAATTCTTTTGAAATTGGCAGTATTTTACTTGAATCTTTTTTTGCTTAAGTACGCCATCGTTCAACAAGTGTGTTATAAAAAAGTTTGTTCGGACTTTTATCTTTGTTTTATGTGTTTATGTTATTTAAACACATTTGACACCATAAACATCACTATTGCTTTTGTAGTATTTCATGCTAAGTAACTCAGTTGACAAAAAAATGATGTACACACGGATTATTAGCCAGCGTTCTCAATAGTTGTTTAGCGGCGAATTCCCCAGAAACCTTATTCCACATTTGCAAAGAAATTCCGTTAAAAAAATCGAATTAAAACATTGAAGAATTCATAGCTATGAGTGACGAATTTCATTCATCCTTTCTCTTTCCAATCTCTTCATCCCTTTTCTGTTACTCGCTTATGATGACAATAGTAGTTTTGATGTGTTTTGGGCCATATTTGTATTTTTCGATCATTTTTACATGTTTTCAACTATTTTTCGTGTCATTTTGTCGATTTGAGGCGATTTGGTGGCGTTTTTGGCGTTTTTTATACAAGATTATGGACTTTGGAAAACTTACCGATCCTATGAAAAATGTCGGGGAATTAAATTCCTGGCTAATACCTTGACACATCAATATTAATCTGGGATTGTCGAAATTTATAGGGAATAACGAATCTTTTCTGTAAGATACTCAAGATGGGATAGAAAAAAATTGTAACCTTTTTTTGCTCTATCTACGTTTGATAAGCTTTTCAAAATGCATCGTTTCAAAGTTCAACAAAAATTTCCCACGGGATGCCTAAATTGAACAATTGACCCTATATCAGCAGCCTATGTTTAATTTCTGGGTTCTTTTAAAAACTTCATCCCTGAAACGTTCCAAGAATACACCCGTTACAACCTTTTGCATATATCAGGAGACGAAAAACATTGTAGGGTAGACACGTGTTTTCGTTTTTGTTTTTTGCAGTTTTTTAGGGGGATGGGTGAAAAAATAAGACAATACAAAGAAAGCTTTCTTTTCTATCAGCTGCCATCAACTGGAAAAATCCTGCTCTGTAATAAACTTGGTTAGTTGGTAGCTATTTAGACACTCTAGCCACTCTTCCCCTTTTAAACGTGTTGATAGCGCTTGCTGAGGCCGAAGAGACCACGGATTGCGCCCCATACTGAGTCTACGAATTGTGAAGCTCGGGCCTGTGCGACCCGATGATTTTGTATAATTTGTTTGGCTCAAATCATAAACAAAGTCCCTCAGAAGTATAATGTTAAAGCGAGAATATTCATCGCCATTAATTAAGTTTAGTTTTCTCCAAGTGACTTGGTACAGACTGATACAAGAGAAATGCTTCTTGGTAAACCGTTCCTTATAACTTATCAAGAAATATTCCGTCTCAAAATTTTGCTAAAAGGTTTCATACCTTCATTCATAGATATTGCATTCAATATACCTGGGGTTATCAATTTTGAGAAACTAGAATATCATAATATAGATTATTGGGTGAGCGTGAATGCATACCCCACATTGTTATTATTAAATTGCATATTTTGCTTTATTCTCCTTTAGAGCATTTTAATGGTGTTGCACAAACAAAAATTTCGCTACGACGTGTCGTTTTTGTCGTGTTACGGTTACAAATTAGAAATTTCATTATAACATAGATAAACTAGAAAGCACTAATTGAGCGCACATCTCTGCCAATGCCAATGTCATGGGATGGGGGTAATTGTGCGTGGACACGCCCAAAAATCTTAGGTATTCTTCCATTCATTGAGAACTTTTTGAAATATCACTTGGACAAACATGAAATTTTGATGATGATAATAATGATTACCACCTCTTTCTAACTTCATTGTTCACCCTTCCACAAAATTTGATTGAAATCTATACGGTATTTTCGGGGTTATTGTATGGAAAGTCGGTGACATTAAGTAGTTGAACATAACTGCGACTTAGGGGAGGTAATTGTGCATGGATCCGCTGCAAAATTTGATCAATTCTTTCCCAGCCTATTGTTCACTCTTCTACAAACCCTGATTGAAATTCCTCGATCAATTCTGGAGATATCTGGGGGGGGGGGGAATTGCAATATCACGTTGTTTTAACATATAACTACGATGTAAGGAAGCTAATTGTGCAAGTATCCTGGTTAAAATTTAATCAGCCTACTGTCCACCCGGCCACATATCATGAAATATCATAAAAATTCATTGAGAACTTTCGGAGATATAGTGTATGCAGACATGAAATTATGGTGATAATATGTGGTATTTACATACGTATAATTACATGTCTCTAAATTTACAAGAGTAAAGTTGGGTTCTGCACGATGCCGACCCTTTCAGATTATCCAGTGATGTAAGAACTCGCTACAAGAACGTATCTTTCATAAGGCAACTGTGTCTTAGGTTTTTCATAACATAGTTTATTTTAACTCGGTGGCTGAATGACTGAAGGGTTGGGGACATTGTTTATTACTGATTTGCTTGAACGCCCGTCGTCAAGCGTATTTAGCGAAAAACGTCTCAAGGGTTATATTTACTAAGCTTATCTAAGTACGACGCGAGGTCGAATGGTGGGGATATGGGGTAGGAAGATAATGCTGTACCAATCTCAGAGAAAATTATCATTCAATGCCCTGGCTTTTATATAGGCATGAGCACTGGCCAGTGGAGAGTTTGGTCCTAACTGGGTGACCAGCTATTAGGATTATGTGTCAGACTAGGGTAAGCTAAGTAAATATCAGCATTATTCGTTTTAATCCATTGTCACTCATTCAGTGCTGATATTTCTGATAATGTCTTAGCTGCTCAAGCAATAACCACTGTTCCAACGATTGTTGACTATGTCTTAATTGCCTTGAGATTGATGGCAGATGTCAATTCTAAGTTTCTTAAACTGATTATCTATCACACGCCCAAAATCTCAAGATGATTAAGGGTTAGGTCAAGACTTTACATTATAAAAATCCAGGAAAAGATGGTCACATTGGGAAAATGATCTTTCTTTATTACTCTCCTAAAAGTACTTCTGATAATTACAACTGGGTCTTTTAATTTCATTTATCAGGTGAACAAGTACTTCATCTGGACTTAATTTTTTTTTTTTTTTTCTTTGTTGCTTCTTTGTTCATTATTACATCATACTAGCAAATTAATACCAGTCAAAATGGCGGGGTAATTTCTGTATGAATCAGCACATCGGCCCAAGATCAGAATATCGCCCCTCGGCACTCCTGTGTAGGATCAGAGTTTAGTATCTGTGCGTTCGTTGAAAAGTGGTAAACAAATATATGCATACATGAGTGCACATTGCACTTTATACCTGTGGATGTATATGTGTGTGAAATATATAATATCACATTGTATTGATGCATAAATAACGTATAATATCAGATGACCCAAAAAGTTCGTGTCATTTTCAATATTCTATCTTTTGTCAGTTTTAAAGCAGATAAACCTTCCAAATGGTCGTAAGCGTTTTCAGCGACAGGAAATCTACACGTATCATTTACTATTAAATAACCTTCAGAAGAGAATACTTACAGTCGTAACGGGTGAAATCAATATGGCGACCCAGAAGTCGATTGTCATTGCTTGTCTACTGTTCGAATTTGAACTTATTGGTGTTATTGTTGTTACTGTTGTTGCATTTTTCTTCCTTTCTGTTGGTCATGTTCAACCTAATCTTCAACGCTGTTATTCTTATCATCGATCCTCACTACCGTGGTCCTGTACCATTGTGTCAAACTAAATTGAGCTTACTAACTAATCGCTGAAATTATTATCATCATTATTATTATTATTATTATTTTATTATTATTATTATTATCATTATTTGGAATCTCACACCAGTTGCCTGGTGGTAACCGCTGGAGTTTGAGTGACAGCAACTCTCCTCAAGTCTCCAGCCCTCCTCTCCTAGTACTCATAGGTCGCAGTAATTCTGCGATTTACAGTTTCACACCGGTTGCCCAGTGGTTATCGCTGAAGGCTGAGTGACAATAAGTCTCCTCAGGTCTTCAGCTAACGTCTCCTCTCTCTTTCGCATATCATGACAGAGCTACAATTCGTTGCAGTACTTATATCTCTAGCACCTTCCTCAGTATCCGTGCAGTTCCCAGTAGTGCTGTGGTCTGTACGGTCTCTATCCTTCCCCTAGTCCCGATCTCCTCCAGTCTCACCCTCAGCGTTTTGGGGACAGTTCCTAGTGCGCCCACTATGATCGGTACTACCCTGGTTTTCATGTTCCACATCTTCCTTAACTCTCTTGCTAAGTCCTGGTATTTTCCCTTTTTTCACCCTCCTTCTTTTTTACTCTATGGTCTGCAGACACAGCAACGTCGACTATTTGGCAGGCCTTCCTTTTTTTGTCTATTATTACTAAGTCCGGTCTTCTTGCCTGGATGAGGTGGTCAGTTTGGATGTCAAAGTCCCACAGTAGTTTGTGTTTGTCATTCTCCAAAACTGCCTCTGGCTTGTGCTGATACCACTTTTCCACATGGTTGAATCCCATTTGTTTGCTTAGTTCCCAGTGCATCATCGTTGCTACTCTATCGTGTCTATGCTTATACTCCTTCTGGGCGAGTTGACTACATTCACTTAATTATTATTATTATTATTATTATTGATATTGCTGTTGTTGTTGTTGCATCTTCATTCAATTAGCAACAAGTCTCTCCAGATTTCCAGTTCTCTCTTTCTTATTCTCGTCAATCTCAACTGTGATATGGTTTGCACCGTCCAATTTCCTCCCCGGATCACTCTTTTTCTATAGTGTTTGTGTCCGTTCTCAGTGTTCCAGTGTTCATACGAATTACCATCTCCCTCATCTGTATTCATTGGGTTTTCACAGCAGATGTAACTGGCTTTCTTTTACTAGAGATCGAGTAACAGTAAATCTCCCCAATACCCAGCAGTCTCCTCAGTATTCGAGCTGATTTTAGTGATGCTGGGATTTGGGTGGATTAGATTAATTCTTGTTTTTCGGGTTCTTTCAATCTCTTTGCAACTCCTCTCGAAGCCTTTCAATAACGGTGGGTACAAATGACATGTTCCACAATGGTTCTTACTCCTCACATAAGGTTCAGAAATTTTTCCAGCTGTTCACTTTCTTATCATTCTACTCCATGATCCGCGGAGACGGTGATATCCACTTTCTATTTTTTCTTTAGATCTGGCCGTCTGGCCCTAATTGAGTTAGCTATTCAAATTTCAGAGTCTCATAGGATTTTACTTTTTATTCTCCAGGACAGTTTCTCGCTTTTTGCATTCACCATTGTTTTGAATACTCAAATTCATATGTGCATAATTCTCAGGGGATCACAGTTCCTATCCTGTCATATCTATAATCTGTACTCATGGGCTAATCAGTTACATTAGATTAGCGGTCTTTTTCGTCTTTTACTACAAATAGTATTATTAACAGTTACAACAACGGTCGCTCTATAATATCATATTATTTGCATCTTCTTTCCAGAAATCTCCGATGATTATCGCTATGGATCAGATAACAACAAGTTTTCTTGAATGGCCAACACATGCCACAGTATTATAATTATTTTCAGCGGTGATGTTTGATAAGTCAAAATTGTTCGTGGGATCTCCAAACATTCGAATTTCTTTGCAAGAGCATTTGGGGTCGTCCCCAATGCTCCATGGACACAGCTTCACTTTCATGCTCTCGAACAAGGTCCTAATATTTGTCTACTATCTCGATCTGCATCAGTTTTACCGTGGGATCTGCAGAGTTGGCGTCAGGCTTGGTATATTTTCCTTCCGTTGTATACCGGGTCTGGATAGGTTGATTCGTTAAGGGAAAACAATATCATCAGCAGCAGCACAACCAACAGCGTTAATTTTTATAATTCTCGTGGTATATTTCTCGCCTGCAAATAATATTTATACGATCCGATTGCTTGGTCCATACCTCTTGGTTTGCAAATTTCGTTCTCCGTTTTTTGATTTGGGGGATTTTTGAAAGAATTTTTCATTTTTAGCTTTCCATAAGATTCTTAATTTTTCGATAGTTAGGAGCGTATTTTTTTTTAATGAAGAAAAATTTCACCCGATGAATACAGGAGACCAATACGTTGGTGCTTATGAATGAAACTTGGAGTCGTAAAATACATACATATATATATATATATATATATATATATATATATATATATATATATATATATATATATATATATATATCACCGACGGACAAACAAACAAGTCGACATTCCTTTTTTCCACTTTTTGGGGTCGAAATCGGAAAAAAGTTTTTCCTATCCTGGGGGTCAGAATCGAGGGTGAGGTCTTTTTCCACTTTGACGGACCGCAATCGAGGGGGAACTCTTCTCCCGGCTGTTACAGGTAAAAATCGAGGGGGAATTCTTTTTTTCCTCTTTTAAGGTACAGAATCAGAAGGGATTCTTTTTTCCCACTTTTACAGTCAAAATCATGGCTGAATACTTTTTTTCCACTTTTAGGGAGCAATATCGAGGGGACTTTTTCTTTCTAGCAGCAGCCACTACACATCAGCAGCAGATAGCACTTATCACCATAATTTTTTGTAACATATACTTACCTTAACTCAATCATAATATGGATTGTTGCTGTTACCTTTGTTGTTGCAGTTGCCATGTTGATTTTTTAATCGTTGTAATTCGTGCCATCCTTGGAGTGGTAGATATTACAGCGGTTGTTATGGTAGACATTTTTCTAAGATGTCTTACAATATGGTGTTGAGAATCAATTTTGTACATGCAAATGTATGGTCTTTTTTTTTATTGCTATGGACACTTTGTCGACTAAAGCTCCATAAACTACCCAGAGAAATATAAACTCATTCCCTTTTGGAGCAAATCAGTTGGAAAAGTTTCCTGGACTTGAATTATTATTGGCTGAGTGCTTAGCTCTAAATGGTATCTCAATGTCCATCAGCGTACAAAATGAGATTTTGATTAATTCTACTTACCATATGAGTAAGACTACACGTTAGTGTACGTGTGCTATACATATATATTATGTAGTAATAATATATCTATATCTATAAATATATATATGATTTTGCTCTTTCATATTGTTTTATTGAGTTGACAGTATACTTAATTTGGCAAAGATTCATCTTTAATATCTGTATATATATATGTGTGTGTGAGTGTGTGTGTGTTGCTACGAATAATTCTTACCATAGTCACCAATCAATTTTCGATCAGCGAAGACAATGATGGCATGCATAATCATGAGTGAGTAAAGATGCATTTGTGTATCTTTCTTTTCTGTATCTAATGTCTTCTATTATTATCTTTGCTGATATGAAATTGATCGGTGACTACGATAAAATTATTCTGTTGCAGTATATGTACATGTGCATATGTGTGTGTGCGATATAATTTTATATTTACCATTAAATTACAATAGACTCTCAGAACGGTTTTTTTCAGTCAAGATATCGGTCGATTTTAAAATTAAATAATTCACTTATTATGATAAGTGTTTATTAAGTATTAATTGAGGATTCCTGTGACCCAATTTCCACTTAACTTCATTGATTCTATTTTTGAAAAACTCTCATTAAATTATTTAGAGACACTATAAGATTTAAAATACATGGGAAATACACAAAAATAAACTGAAGATGAAGTAAGATGAGGTAAGTGCGACAGATCGTGGTACATATATTATAATTGTTAGTTAGAATTGTTTGTTTACAAAAACAATTAAACCTGCTAAGATGATAGAAAAATACGCTATTCAAATGTAAATGGGCTTTCTGTTTTCATAATTACAAGTATGTATATCAGTATGCATAAAATGATCATAGTAGTTTAAACACCTAATTTTCATTTTTGGAGACCATATATCTTTTATTATTGTATCGTCTTAATACAGTTTTGGGTATCAAAACTATATTTGAATCGAATTAATTGTAGTTACTCGGAGTGAGGATTTGAAGTAAGTTGATGGTGATTAGGGGGTTAATACTTGTACAGTTGCGTATATATATATATATATATATATATATATATATATATATATATATATATATTGGAGAGTCAATTATTACGGACAGAGAAACAAAAAATACACTGTTCGTTATATGGATTTTTTTATTTATCTATTTCTTTGTATTCTTAACTAACAACAACACCAAGAACAGGATCTGCTCAGAAAGCCACCAGTCACAACTGGTGTTAAAATTCAACGAATACATGTACATCAGTTTTGATAATACGGAGATTATACAGCCGCACATACATTCATTCTTATATATCGATGATATATGTTGCATTATGTATAGCCGTATATTGGGTGGGGCTTTTGTTAGTTCTGCGAAAAGAGTCGCCATAATCGCATTCCTAGGTGGTTCTAAAAAAACAGATTAAGTTATTTTCTTGAATGCTAAAAATGGGGTTTCACTAAATTGGGTGCCTTGTTCAAATGATTTCACGGTTTTGTTCGGAACCATTTGGTCGGCAATCTGTTAACCCCGCCTTCTCTACTGGCGTTTGTAACTTGGAAACAAACCTGCAGCCTTGCGATAAGACGGGGAACTAACAATCGAAAGATTTTAAACTCCCATCACAGTTTTTTTGGGTCGATGCAATTCAGTTCAACCGCCTAACTTTAAAACACGTTCTATTTTCATATTCAATTCAACAAAACTCTTGTACATGCGCATTGGGATACAACCGAGTCGGTGTGACAACAGACTATTATTTTTATGTCGCTTACGAACATATTAGCATCAGTTCATGCAATAAAAGTTGCTTACAAATATTGCTGATTGATCAAGCGTTTATGTACATGAATGAACTGAGATACTTTATTCATTACTTCCTTATGCACCATGTTTGTTTATAATCACATATTTTCCCTTTAGTGGGGCGGATGAGTCGAAAACTTCTGGTTAAAAGCATGAAACCTGATACTTATAATTAATTGCCCCTAATGATCTTTTGCAGATTTGGACCCAGGTCAGTAGCGCACCTTGATGGTTGCTGATGTTTGTTTTTGTTTTTGTTTTTGTTTTGTTTTGTCTTAGAGGGGTGTCAAAATTGCCGTTCAATATGTATAGAAACCCATATCTTTTGAATTATACATCCTAGAGTTAACATCTTGGTTTCTAAATGTATAGATTTGAGGTCAATAAAATCATTCCAAACAAAAAATACTATCTAAGCATTGCATTGATACGTATCGTCCGGTAGTCAAAGGGTCTTGTTTTGCCCAACCATCCCTAAGGGTATAAAGCTTGTTTTTTTTATTGGACTCAGATATTGGCTATTAACCTAATTTCATAAAACCACCAGCTGACTAGTTGTCAGCCTTGAGCAATTTTCAACATACCTCTTGAATACAAAAATATGATGAGCAAATCTCTTAATGAACCCAATTAGAAAATATTGACAAGAAATGCAAATATCTTATAAAACATAGAAGTATTCTAACCTTCTAGTGAACTGAGTCTCATATGATCATGTCCTGGGATTTTTTTTACCGAGATAGCTTACAAAGTTTGTATCATAGACGACAAGGTAGGAGTAGTTTGTCCCTCTAAGTTCATAAGGATCATCTTTACCGTGGCAGCTGTAGACAACATTGATCACAACCAGAATTTAGCAACTGTCTAGGATTCTTTTCATGGGATTGGTATATCCATGATACAACAGCCATAAGTTCAAAATGAAAGAATATCCAATGACACTCCAGTGATAAGCCAGACAACTTAGAAGTACAAGATCCAGGCACTCCTGCAACATACACGAATGCACTTCCAGTGGTCCTGACCAGACCTGATCTTACTGTTCCTCGAATATAATTGGTAACCCAATGAAGAATAACAAACTCCAGTTGTTTTCCTTACAGAATCATTTCTCGGAAACAGAAGTCCATGGCAACTATGAGAAAATACTGCACATTGTATTCCAGATTATATATTGCATGACAAACCAGGGAAGGGAACTTCTTCAAGCATGAAAACTAGCCACGATCACCAACACTTGACAGAGCTTGTAACAGGAGACCTGGCAACAAAACAGACTTGAACCTCTAGCAGAACCACCAGAATCAATCTCACAAGTGACTGTACTAGATTTGGACGGTGAAGTCATTGTTCAAATGTTGTTACCAAGAAACTCACAGCCTCTTGATGATTTCACCGAGAGAGTGTTCCTACCATGTATCCAAAATCTGCTTAATCTTCTGCATAGACTTGATATTGGGCAGGATGTTTAGAACCAAAACAGTTTCAAGAGAGCAAGAAGAGAGGATATGGGGAGTGAGTAAGGTAGAGAATTGATCTTTCATCAAAGGGGCCAACTAACTGGCAAGGCTTTATTCGTGCCAAGGAAATTAGATACAGATTTGGTGGTACTCATTGTCTCAAACCTGCATAATATGAAATGTGGATATCATTTGGTACAGGGAAACATCACAGATGCATAACCTCATATGGAATCGCTGCTGACTTCAAAAGATCCCACGTTTGCAATGATTCATACATTTATTGAAAGTGACACCATCTCCTTCTTTGCAGTGATAGGCAAATGCAGAGCGTAGAACACATGGACTGTATTTACCCTTGTCACTGATGCATTCCTGCAACTGGCAGATGTGCCTCCAATTGTTCCCTGATAACGCATTCAATTTACTTGAGAAATGTGTTACTCATCTGGATTGTCCAAGGTAAATATGCCAAGGTTGCATCTCTTCGCAAGAAAATCCTGAGCTTTGAAAAATATTACACCAACACAGAGAGGCCTTCAACTGCATGTGCTTAGAGAAGTCTACCAAGGGGGACATGTATTGGGACAAATACCAAGACTAACTTAATGTACGTAATAAAGCATATATGTTGCTTTCCTTTTAAATTCTCGTATATACATAAATGTTAAGCCTTAATTTATACGGCATGTAGCTAAATTAGCATAATTTCTAACACTAAGAACTACAATCAATCAGTTACAGCTTGTGTCAGTTTTAATAGATATGACTAATAATTTCAATTATAATGTTTGAATTTTTTCTTATTATTTTGTTTCTTCTTTTGCTTTTTTAAATTTAGATAGACATTTGATCTACTTATCCGTTATCCGGTGACATTGCTGACTTTGAATTTATACATTTGAAACGAAGATGTTGATTTTATGTGTATAGTTAAAAAAATATGGAAATTTATATGAATTGGGTGACCATTTTGAAGAGCCCACAATGAGAAACGCCAGGGAGCGCTGCTTATCTGGATCCATATCTAAAAATAATCAGTAGGGGTAAGTACATATACGTCCCAAGTTCCGTGCTTTAAACTCCAAGTGCACAATTCAGCTCGAATTCCCTTCTTAACTACCCCGCTACTATATGTATTGGTAGAGTTTAAGGCTATATAACTAACCAACATGGCAACTCTTCCAAATAACATTGTTTGTCAGCTTTTTCTATCTCCTTTTTGATTCTGAACAAAATTTTAGAAGCGAAAATACCAAGTACACAATGGATTTTTGAAAATTTCAGACATACAGATTTAAGTGGTTGAAAAGGACAGAAAGAAAAGAAAGTGATAGAAAGAGAGAGATCAAGAGAGTGAGACAAAGACAGAAAGAAAAAGAGGGACGTACAGACTTCAATAAATATTTGAATCGAAATATAGAATATTTTGATACTAGTTGCTGCGTTCAAGGCGAGGTGGTGTAATTAACAAATGGTAAAAACATTTAGCCATTCGTACGAGGGGATTCAGCCTCATTGAGTCTCAAATTACAGGACGTAGAGTTATTTTAACCCCTTAAGGGTTTTCTATTTTTTCAACATTGTTTCAATTTAGAACTGATGTTATTATATTGAGTATGCATACGCCCATGCAGAAAATATTTTTTTTGTATTTTCGTGAATTTAATGACAAAATAATGCAGAAAATAACACCCTGGGAAAGCGTAGCTCAGAAGTTGGAATCTCCAGGGACTCGCACATCTGCTTCAATTTTATGCCTTGTCTTGCCTGATACTTCAAATGTTATATATTTTTAAGAATTGCTATTTTTGCCGTAGTATCAAATCAAAGTTTTTCCTGTCTCTGATTTACGTTTAAAAGCCACACAAATTAGCCACTTGTATTGCAACCACTTATTTTGGAACCTTTATTTTGATATTCTAACGCTAAGCAATACCGGTAAATAGGAAAAAAAATCTTATGTCAATGCTTTCAGTGTATTTACGATCTCGAATTCTCATTATTTTAGCCGGAAAACAAATTCGTATCAAAGCGTATGTTTACATAGCACCATAAAAAACGGTTACATGTAATTATGTTTATACTGGACGATATTCGCTCTAAGGAAACAGAATTAAAACTCCGGACATTGAAAATTACGTTGGAAAAATTAGTTATCTTTTAATTGCGTAAAAGTATGTGGCAAAAAAGAATGAAAAGGTATGTTACTTTAACAGCCTTTTTTTGTAGCTATAAAATATTTTGGTTCGTTTGTTTATTATCATCGAATATTATAAACAGCTTTTTACATTCGATAGAACTATTTATGGATCCGAGGATAGTACAGCTAACTTGTAACTTTGAGCCAATAATTGGGGCAGAGGAGTGTAGGAAGTACTGTACAACTGTAGTAGTAAAGAACACATAGGCATATATATATATATATATATATATATATATATATATATATATATATATATATATATATATATATGTGTGTGTATGTGTGTGTGTGTGTGTGTGTTTCGCGACAGACTTTCCATTATCCCATTCAGTACCACGTGGCAGAATTGAAACCTTCACTTCAGACCGATATCCTACCTCTAGACTACGGAACTGGACAATCAGTGAAGCTGAATTTAAGTGATATATTTATTTACACAGAAATCCCTCATCCACCAGAGTGCTCTATTTCTATGGAATGCGTAAGCTTACAGTGGATGAGTTACCTCACTGCTCAACCCTGAATAGAGATGTGTGTGTGTGTGTGTGTGTGCGTGTGTGTCCAGAAAATTATCCATCAGGAATTTTGCCCATGGGAAAAGTACCCATCTTGAATATATCCCAAAGATTGTATGATGGACAAATAATGCTTAGATGGGCATTTTTCCTCCCTTGATGAAATCGAGATGGCCAATGTGTCTAAAAAAAAAAAAGAAAATTCTTATTAACGATAAGAAGTAAGAATTCATAAGAGAAAAACAGAAGCTGTGTCAAAGGTTTTCAACAATGGTGGCCAGTGTCTGGAGAAAAAAAAGGGAAAAACTTTTTACATGGATTAAAAATGAAAACAAAAAGAGCGTTCGTGAAACAAAAACAGCGATAAGTTTTTAATGGGACCTTATAAGGTTTTCCCGGATACTATGATGGGCCAATTATGTTTTGAAGGGTATTCTTCCTCTCTCGATAAATTCGTGATGGGCATTTTCCCGATGGGCAGATTCCCAGATAGGCATTTATTCTGATGGGTACTTCTCCGGATTTTGACCGTATATTTGGACCTGGACGTTTCGACTACAGATATTTCGACCGCTAATGTTTCGGCCCTGTTCTGTTCTTAAGGATGAGAATGACAAACTAAAAGAAATAAAATAAAATCATGATATATGAATTGAATGCAATGTACAACAATCATGTAATGTATTTTGTTGCGTAGTATTTCATATATACTTTAAAAACTTTTTATTGCTAAGTATTGTTTATTTATCTTAATTTCTAAAAATAAAAAATAGAATGGGTGAATAACCGTTTTTTTACCAAATGGCTAAAAAATAAGAAAACAAAAAATTTGGGGACCCGGAAAAGGGCTCATCGGTTTCATTTGATTTTTCCTTTCTTTTGAATTAAAAGAGAAAATAAACCGAAAGAAAATGAAACAGTACGTCTTATTATTTTTCTTGGTCTCGCTAGAAAGTAAAAAGCCCAGATTTTTGTATAAAAAATTTCATCGATTGAAAGTGGAAAGAAATAAGAGAATTCGTGAAAGAGAAACAAAAGTAAATTGATACGTTGTATTATTATTACTTTGAATGAATTGAGTATTTTTTACTGTTACTGGCTAAGTTGTGCAATAATTCTTTGATAAAAATCAATAAATTCGAGACCAATTTTTCATTGATTGAAAATGAAAAGAAATGAAATAACGAAAGAAAAACAGCAATAAGTCGCATCAAAAGTATTCATTATACATTTTCCTGGATGAGCAAATTATGTTTCGATGGGTAGTTTTGCTCCCTTGATGAATTCGTTATGGGCAGATTTCCTGATAGACATTTTTCCGGTTACCAAACATTTTAGATCCGTGTACACTCGATCTTAAGAATGGCACATGAATAAATAAATTAAGATAAGAGAATTAATGAAAGAAAAACAGGGGGTAAATATATTCAGTTATGTTCGCCTTCAAAAACAAACATTATTGAAATACTGGCGATTGAAAAGTCCGGACCGAAACGACTGTAACCGAAACATCTTACAACCGTGTATATAGATATATATTATTTTTGTTTGAAACTCTATTTGAGCTGACACGGTGAATGTGTCAGTTGGCCTAGAGAATACAATGAACAATCAAAGAAATGGACTGCCGCAAGAATCTACGCTGGGTCCAACAGGATGCTGTTTAAATGCGACGCCACTCTAACCCTTGAGTTGAATAGCCAGCCAGTAAGTCTGAGGCCCCAATATCTGCTTTTCTTGTCTTACTCATTCACTATCTATATCTGTTCTTTGTTTCTCAACGCAGAAAATTCTGTCATAAAGAAATTGGTATATAATCTAACAGAATATTTATTAATGCGTTGATTTTATTTGAAACTCTATTTGAACTGACATCCCGTTATTACATGCAGTTATTTGGGCGTCCGACTGACTAGCTGGCTGTTTTGCTCAGTGGTAAGAGCGATGTAGCGTTGGGATGGCTTCTTATTTAACGTAAGTTCGAATCCTGCCGCAACTCGTTTCTCTTTTTGCTAATTTTATTTACGCTGTCTGGGTCAGCATACTCCGTGTAATTTATGTTTTTGTTTTCGAGGTTTCAGCCCAGGACCTTTTCCATTTCGGTAGCGGACATTCCGATCTTGGACGTTTCGGCCGCAGATTTTCCGACCAAGTTTTCTTTTTAAAAGCAAAAACAACTAATAATTTATGAATTCATTTCTGTTTTCGAATTTTTACACTCATATAAACGTTAAGCCATTTAGTGAAGAAAAAAAAGGAATTTTTACCAGTTTTATTTGCCTTTAGTACAAACTAATAATAAATAAACAAAACGTGTTAAAAGTTTTTTTTTTTTTTTTTTAAAGATTTATGAAACACTGAACGACAAAAATATAATATGGTTTATGGTTCTATTTCATTTTGGATTACATGCAATGATTCATTTTCTCCTTCAAAAACAAAATGAAATCGAAACGTCCATGGTCTCCAAGTCCAGATACCATACTTGAATTAGATATCTTTCTTCCAAATCTATTATTTAAGCTTATGTTACGGAAAAAGCTATGATCACGACATGGTCGTGTGAAGAAAAAAATGAATACAAAGTTTGAGTTAGTCAAAGTAGATAGGAGAAATTATCAGACGAAAAATCATCGGAAGGAAAGTCGTGGAAGGAAAGTCCCATTGTAGCGTTATCCCAAGCTACCTTAAAAAAACGTAAGCAGAAGAAAAGTCGTACGAAAAAAGTCAGACCTGAAATAATAAGAACATTTTTTCATGATAAGATAAGTAACACTTGAATTTTATTTGTTTTAATTACATAATTCAATTTTTTGTGTAAATTTGAACGAATAAAAGTTCTTTTGTAACTTGCAAACCATATTTTGTGGGTGTCATGTAGATTTGATAGCGAGGTATATCGCCCAAGTCAGTTTGATTTCTTGAAATCTTGAATGAATAACGGTTCTTTTGTGATTCATTCAACAACATCCTTTGGCTATTTATTTATTAATTTATTTATTTTGTAGTTAACTTTGAAAACGTATTGTATTAAACAGAACTTTTTCCGTCTTTTGGTCTGAGATTTTTTTTCTCCTGTCACTTCCCGACCGGTTACGTATTTTACGTAATTCAGGATAACGCTGCATTGTGACTTTTCTTTCGTGACTTTCCCTCTTGAGACTTTTGTTCCGGTCACTTGTCATGAAAGCTGATAATTACTTCATCCATTCCCCATTAGGGGCTGCATGATAGTTCTGAGGCGACCAAATACCGAAGTGATGGAATTGAGACACAGACCCCCTAGGGTGATGACCGTCAGGAAATGTGGATAAATAATTATTCATTAAAAATGAAAGAAATAAGAAAATTCTTGAAAGAATAACTTTGTATAACTATCGTTTTGAATAAATTGTTTGCTTGTTTTTAATTGTTTTTCCTTACTTATTACTTTTTTATTTTTCACTCAGAATTCGGGACCACCGGTGGCTAAGTTATGCCTAAAGCTTCTTTTATAAAACCTTGAGCACTTTTTCTCCTTCAATACATTTGAGATGTACAGTGTGTGAAAATAAACCCTTAAAAACAAATATATTTTACTCAAAAATGAAATTGAAAAGAGAATGATGGGCAAACCATGTATTCCTGGGCAATTTTTCTCCCTCGATGAATTCGTGATGGGCAGATTTCCTGATGAGCGCTTTTTCCGGAGTCTGATCCCTTGATGGGCAGATATCCTGATTGGCACTTCTTCGTGCCCCTCCCCCACCCTCAGGATCCCCTCATTTTGTTATTTCACCAGTGAGGTATACCCGCAAGTGGTTTTGGTTGTTGACCTCGAGGTGACCCAAAGGCGTAATTGACACTGAATTATAACCCAGATTGTTTTTAAAGTAGAGGAATTAAGTTGTGGGGCGGTCTGCCTCAGTCTTCGGGTCTGCTGAAACGCCACAGGGTAAAAAAAAGAGTCACAGATGATGGTCGGGGAGGGAGACAGTCAGCATTGTCTAGTGATGCTTTATCTACTCAATAACAAAAAACTTCCCCCTCGAAGACAAGATCTCACGGACTGTTTTTTTTTTACCGGCCCAGGAAAAAAAAAGTTGATTGGTTCCTAGAAAATATATCAGGCGCTTAAAGCCAGACCCTATGGTGCCCAAAAGTTGTGTCTGGACTAATGACTAACCTTTCTGCTATTAAAAAATAAAAACAAAAATACAATAAAATATGTTTCTTTCTTTCCCTCTTTCATACTCACGTACACGCGAATATGCATATCCTTACATACGTACGCCCTAATAGCATTGGAATACAAAAAAAAAAAAAAAAAAAAAAAAAAAAAAAAACAGGACATAAAACCCCACCAGGCTATCTCCCCACCTGACATAGGAAAAATGAGTTTCAAATTTTTTTTTATAATATCTTTTATTTCTTTTAATCAAAATTTAGAGACCTAGTATGACTTTGGGGGCCACTCAAAAACAACCTTCAAAAATAATAAGATCCCATTAATCCTAAAGAGAAGAGTGTATAACCAATGCATCCTCCCAATAGTCACTTATGGAGCTGAAACATGGAACTTAACCAAGAGACAGACCCGTAAATTGAGAACCATGCAACGTGCACATGAAAGAATAATGCTGGGCCTCACATGGAGAGACCACAAAACAGCACAGTACATCCGAGAAAAGACAAGAGTTAGAGACATCATAGAATCCATAAAAAATCTCAAATGGTGGTGGGCTGGCCATGTTGCAAGAATGGCAGACAATCGATGGACATCACGACTCACAACATGGATACCCCGAGACCACATGCGCAACCGAAGCCGGCAAAATGTTAGATGGAGAGACGAGCTAGACAAGTTCAGGAAGTACTGGCTCCGTGACGCCCATGATAGAGAGGTGTTGCAAATCCTGGGGAAGGTCTATGTCCAACGACGGACGCTAAAAGACTGATGATGATGGTGATGACTTATTTTTGTTGCTCTATGCTGTAATATTACTTATTTCTTTTGAAGGTTTTTTTTTTTACTACAGATTACTCATTTTCCTGTTACAAATCGAAGGAAATTTAAAAAAAAAAACGAGATCACATTAAACCTTTATTCATTCATATTTACAAAAGATACTGAATTGAATTGCTTGATTAGGACAAGTTCAGTTGAAATATTCGCACTACAGTACTGATATTCTCAGTTGATGCCTTTTGACCGATCAACATTGTAGTTTGCAGTAGTCCATACTAATTGGATTCGTGCAAAAATGATTGAAACTTGAAACAAATTCTCTTTTATCTTTTACTATGTGAAGGTCTGTGACTGGAAGGCGGGATTTTGTCCAGTGGAGGGAGTGGAGATTTATCCTACGGTTGTCCTGGGTTTATTTTTCTTGGGGAATTTTGTTCGGTGGGGGGGTGGGGGGGGTTGCCATGAATCAAAGAGGACTCGTGGTGATAGAAAATTCAAAGAAATAGTCTCCTATTTCTTTGCAAGTGAATTCAGCTCTTGTTCGGTTGCTCCTCAACGTTGGCCTTGTTTCAGAGAAGACTAAATTGAAAAAATAAATATGTATTCACACATAAGCAGTCATACTCAGAGAGATACACAGAAAATACACTTATGGATGATACTCGCACGATTTCGTACCAAAATCGGCTCACATGACATGTTGACAAAAGTTATCCCCCTTGATGAGTAGAATGTAGCTTAAATTGACAGATGTTTTCATATTTTTTATTTCCCGCCCACTTAATTGCCTAAAATGTTGAATACGCTCAGAAATCAAAATAAGGGCGCCAAAAAGTACAAGATAACGTATCGATCAGATATAAACGCAATAATGAAAATAAAGACCATTGATTCGTTTTCTACCTTTATGTTTTATCAACTGATTGATCATGAAATCTAAGCTGTCATGACACTAAATCCCATTTATTTGTTTCTTGTTCAAATGTTTTCGTCCAGGTATGATGGAAACACTAAGAGTTCATCTGACATCTTGAGTTTTCGTTTTAGGGACATCCACGTATTTTCTATGTTCTATGTATGTATTTCTACAGGGTCCAACTTCCTTTTGTGGACAACCACATTATGCTGATATACGCCTGCATCAATGTTTTCAATTTCCTGATGAGCCCTCTATCCATTTTGGAACCACTGAATAAATCTTCGAGTGCACTTAAGATTTTTTGTCATAAAGTTAGCTGGAAATGAAAAAAAATGAAAACTAATCCAGCCATTTCAAGCCACATTTCGGCCATCAACAGGGATAACTTTTGGCAATCCTCATGCTAGATAATTCATGAACAGAATGAACAAGGATTACTCTACTTATGTACACCAAGATAGGTGTATGAACTCATGTGTATTTGACACAAGGGTACTTGTAGAAAAAACTAACACTAAAAATCAGATCGAATACACACACACACACGCACATACACTCACACACACACATATGCATAAATATATATATATATATATATATATATATATATATATATATATATATATATATATATATATATATATATGAACAACAATAAACTAATTTTAGTAAGCAAATCAAATTTTGACAGAATTTCAAAAGTTACTTCCCTTGAAATTTTCCCATTTCACGAGTTATGATCTAGAATATAAGTATAACCAGGTGTATTGAATTATTTTTTTTAACGAAAACTCCGATTCAATTGGAAAGTTACTTCTTTTTTAATCTTGAAACTCCATCTGGTAATTTAATTATGTCACTGTCATCAAAGTTTTCAAAGTTATGCTTTAGTCAAATAATAACATGCGCAGTAATTGTGGGAAGGAAGTGAAATAACTTACCTGCAAGTACAGAACAAGAGCCAGTTTTCTTTTCTTTCGTCTGATACCAACTTCTTTACACAATATCGTATGGATTTGATCTTAATCTTGTAGGGTGTTTGTTTATTAAATTGAAAATTGATAGGTTATCAAATATAAAAAGAAAAATATTGACCCAAAGTTATAAGTAATGCCAGATTTTTATCTGAAATTATTTTTAGATGTGGTGTTATAATCATTGAATTTTAGTTCATTAGAATTAGATTCTACATCATTGTTGTTTGTTCATTTTTTAATCATAATGTTTCAGCTACTGTATTCTCTCTGGTCATCGTCATTGTCCTTTACTGACCCACGCAAGAGTTCCTGGAGTTCACAGGTAGATATGAAATGTATGGTAAGGGAGATGCATTCCTGCTTCCTCATCAGAACTGGATTTGACATTCGAAAATACAACTGACAACCAAGTAAGATTGGAGAGTACAGCTGTGAAAATGGTATGATGAAAAAACAAGGATAAGTAAATTATTCCAAGTGAACCAATATGGAATATTTGTTAATTTATTGACTGAACTACTCTAAAGTCATGAAAAAGCATCGAGGAAGAAGATTGTCAACCAGATGATGAATAGATGACAATTGAGATAAGATTGATATTGACATATAAAAGTGATTAATCATGGTCTACATATCAGGAGTAGTTTTGAACATGAAGGAATTAAAAATCAATACAAAATCAGATCGGGCTTAACAGTATCAAGGAAAAGTCTACGATACAACATTCAAAAATTAAAAAATAACGGAATTCTAAGGATGTGACCATAAACCACTGAAAGGGAAAATGCAGACAAGTGGTAACCTCTGACAGGGTAACAGAAGTTAAGGGAGACTACTGCAGGATGACTATAGAAAATAAGACTATTCAGCGGCGACATCTGAGTGAGGACAATTGAGTATGGGAACAATAGAGTAGAGGATACATAACAGATCTACATTTGCTTACATTCTATCATTTGAGTTTTCAAACAAAATGATAATGTAAAAAAATAAGAAGGTCAAAATCATACTCTACTAATAAAATAAAGGACTCTTCCAGTGAAATATTTGCGGTTTGCTTGCCCACTTGGTTGTAACAAGTGTTGCTAATGGCACCTAATTTTTGCTTGCTCAGGTCACCAAGAATCCTAGGACTGAGCATAAGTTTTTGGTTACTGGGGACTTATCCTAAAATCTGTATTTACTACCATGTATATTAGTTACAGCACAAGGTCTAACTGAACATCCTCTGCGAATTGTTCATTTTACATCCCTACAAAATTAAAAGGTGTAAATGGTTATTTTTGGGCTTGACTTGGTTTGGTTTATCCTAATTTTGATTTTTTTTTCAAACTTGTTCTTTTAATTGAAATCAAAATAGATATATAACAGTTTTAAAAATGAAGATAAATGAGTTCTGTCAAGTACAATCTTGTCAATTTTCTCAGAATGTGTGGTCAGTCACTCAATTGACACCATCACATGACCAATGTCTTTTGGGTGCATACCGTGTTGGGGGTGATCATTTGAAAATTTGGAAAAAAGGAGTGATCCATGTATAAGATATTTCTCTTGCCTTTTGTTGGACAGTGATCACTAAAAAAAGTCTGAATTTCGAAAGACAGGTGTGAATGCTGCTGGACAAAAGCTAAGAGACCAATTTAGTATTAATTTACATAGCGAATTGAACCCCCACTAAAAATCTATTGAGGGGGCCAATTTAAAAAAGAAACTTTTTTTTCTAGACATAATAAGGAGTAAATGTTTGATTTTCAGCCCTCAGCTTGTGGTTATTTCATACAAAGATTCTTGGAAAAGCATCAATACTTTTCTGACTAAGTTCTTCAGCCTTGGTTGGCAACAAGTCTGGGAGATGGGCAACTGAATTCAAACTGAAAAAGTCCAACCCCTCGTACAACAATATGAAAGCATGGCAACGGACAGAGTATGGAATGTATCCCTGAAATGAATGGTCAACAGGGCTCTGGTGAAACTTCAAGGTGCCAAGCAAGCTGAAAGTGGATTATGATAAATTGCCCAAGTAGAATATAAGAAAATCAAAAAATGGATGAACAGAATAATGCTAGAGCCATCTTCTTTTCCCTCAACATTCCAGTACAAGTGGAAGGTTTCAAAAAACAAAAAAAAGAAAAAAGCTTAGTACAGCACAAGACCACATGTATTAGATACTAGTATCTTATAAAATATTTTTAATAAATGATAAAAGTTACTTTTAATGCACCTTTAAATTCATGTTTCACATATTTTTTTAATTACTTTACTATCAACATTCTTTGGAATAAAATGTTTCTTTTATTATTTCAACTAGTAACCGTAGTGAAAAAAATGTAATTGTCAGTTTTTATAATCATCACTGATTCCATAAACAACCCTATCACGACGTAAAACAAGATGCAATCTTCACATTCCTTTTTCAAAGTATACAGAAGATTTATTCGGCGGTCTCCAAATTACGATCAAAATTATCACAGTTATTGTGAAGGGACTCAGTCAGTTAGAAAAAAGTACTAAGCAGATATCAAATACTTGCATAGATTAAAAGATATATTACGTTTTACTTCAATCTAATTCAAGAACAATGTTGATTGAAAGAATTTTTTTTTGATGTCTCAAATTTACCATCCGAGGAGTGAGTTTTTGGTCCAAGGGAAATAACTCTGTAATTTCCTCTATATGAGTTACCTCCCTTATGTTTCTCGATCCCTTCAAATAAGGGAAGTAACTCGTATTTTCTTTTTCCGTCAAATAAGAAAGATAATCAGTATTTCAAATATATGGATTTACTTACCTTGAATGATGAATGATCACGAACACCATGCCCTATGTTTGTGGTTGGGCCTTGCCTTCACGCCCTGTTTTCACATCACAATTTTTTTTTATTCAAGCAACTTTTGATCATTAGATGAACTATTAAAATTCATTCAATTTACCTTAATCTTGATATTTGAGTAGATTTTCCCACTAATTCAACTCAGATTATCAGATCTAAGACAGTGAGCGAACAGCACTGATCAGAAATAAAGAATAAGCTATGACCACTCTGCTACGAAAGAATCAGAGTAAAGAGTGGGTCTAAGAGATAAGATTTGCCAAAGCTAGAAATGATTTAAACTATTCAAAGTATCATGACTCATTTCTGATGCTATGGAAGGTTCAAGTTCATCTGTTTTACCTGATTCAAACTATTTGGTGTATCATGTCACAAAGACTAAATCAATCACATTTTACTATACATTATCAATTGTAAAAGATAGAATAGGTAATTAATTCTAGCAGTTATAATGGTGTCAAAAATTAACATTTACATATAACAATAAGCAAAAGTTGTTTTTTTTTTAACCAAATCCTTATAAGCAAAGAAATCAAATAACTTCTGACAATTTGACAGATATAAAAAATAAAGGGAGAGCTACACCTTTTCTATTAAAAAGAGTCAAGTGTCTTTTGTTTGAAATCTTGTAATGTCTATCCACTGCTTTACAGAGAACTGGTTTTTAAAATGACTGACATTGAGAAATATAAATTGGGCTTTTTGAAACACAATGCTCAATCAATATTTTCACAAATAAATGAGATATTATGACCTGATAGCTCAAAATGATTAATCTCTAACTATTGCCCCCAGGAATGAAAATATTTTCAGCAGAAAACATAAAAATATAGAAGAGATCTGCAATCTTTTGGAACTTGATAAATGTATCACTAAATTGATATTGGTTGTAAGTTAATCATTGTAAACATCTGAGTAAAGCAAACAAACACTTATGCATATATTACATAGGTGTTTTGTTGCAAGGTAATGATTAGCAAGCTGGTTTCACAGATCATTACTACTTATTGAGAGCGTACATTCTGGGTGTTCTAGGTGTGTGCTGCACACTCACCAAAGAATCCATCATGAATATTTATTTTGTATCTTATTCAGATCATTCAAAAAATAGTATAATCAAGGGACATAATGGAAAACTAATTGTTATCTAGCCTGCACTGAGATATTTATCAAGGTCATACTCCAATCAGACAGCTCACTTTATGACTAATTATAATCTGACTGTGGGTATATGGTCATTCAAATTGATAGTGATGGAAATAGAGTATTCGGAGCATACACCATCCTAATTGCTCACCTCATCCCAGTGTTGCCAATTTAGATGTTTTTCGTCTAAATTTAGATGTTTTTGGTTGCATCTAGCAGTCAGAAATTCTGTTTTGATGATTTGATGAATTAGTAATATTTCTATTTGATTTATAGTAATAAAATAAGTTGTATTCCAATGAAATATATGTTGAAGAATATAGTCACATTTATTTATTGATAATATTTTATATATTTCCAGGATCTTAGATAAACATCTAGGGAATCAAAATATTTGTAGGTATTTCAAGATGATTTTGACTCAATTTCAGATGTAAACTTGAAAATAAAGTTGGCAGCACTCATATATTTCATTTCATTTTGAGAAATTACAGTGTACAGATTCGATGCAGCACATCTAATTTGTTTTTTTATCATTGTTTCATTCATTCCTGACTAATTCAGAATTTAATTCAACATTTTAACGTATGTTTTTTGTTATGTTCATAATTATTGGCATTCTTCTGTTTCTTTCTCTTTAAGTTCAATTCAGATACTTTTTCAATTTCTTTTTCAATTTTAATGAAGTCATCCTAATTTTCAATTTGCAAAGAAACTGCAGAAACAAAAAAATTGGATCATATACAAATTATAGGTTTATTATTACTCTTCTAAGGTCTTTTTTTTTGGTGCTCATGTGAAGAAAAACATTTCAAAAAGGTAAGATAAAGACTAAAATGTATGTGTACATTATAAAAAGCTTTGAAGAATTACATAATTATCAAATATTTTTTGAATAATTTCATTCACATTAGCTTCAGATTACACGCTTATTTTCAATTTGAATAATCACAATTTTCAATTTGTGAAGTAAATAATTAATTGCAAAAACAAGAATGAAAAATTAAGCATATTTTTCATTATTTCTTTAATTCATGCACTGGAAATTTGTGTTGATATGCTCACTCTTCTAACAATAAAACTAAAATTAAAACTTTTGACAAAAAAAGCAATAAGTGACAAATAAAAAAAATGTTCAAAACTTTAGGAAGAATAATTTTTATTGAAAGAAATATTCATCCCATGCAAAAAAAGAATGAATTTTTTAAATCTAAAAATTATTTGTTCTTCATGTTTAAAACCAGAGATCTTTTTATCAAAACGTCTTGTAAACTTTGAGGTTATGAAAATTTTCATTGATATTCAACCAAATCAAATGCGTATAATTATTTGGACAGAAGGTTGAAATAACATGACTGATAGGTATGTATAGTTTTAGAGGCATAGCTAGAGATATGGGGGCCAGGGGGAGGGTTGACTCCTTTAAAGGCCCCCTCCAATATTTAGGGAGATTTGTCAGCAGAAATGCAGTAGGTGAACTACTATTAGTGTTTTGGTTTTTATTTAGTTATTGAGGTCATCTGTTAACAGAATGATGGTTGGTATATTTACAGAGTTTTGGTTTAAGAGTGAGTGACCACTGTGTTTGTTGGCCCATGTGTATGTCTGTGGAAATGTTGCAAGGAAGGAAGGGAGATGTATGAATGTGGTTGTGGGGATGAAACAAAGTAAAAAGGACATGTACATGAACAAATAAAGCATACGTTTAATACAAGAACATTAATGACAATACAGGTCTGTAATGGAAATACATGTGATGAAAACATTATCTATGATCAATCATATAAGAGAAGAGGACAGAAGATAGGAGAAACGTGGGAGCTTAGGTGCCATGACAGATGCTGTCATCAGAGTCAGGGTGGAGGTGCCTGAATTGCTTTGAATCCATAAAGCTTGGAGCATACCAAGGAATGGTTATGGAGACCAGGTCCAGTATGTATGCCCAACTGGTAAGTTTTGTGTGATGTGTTTTGGATCGCGTGGGAGCAACTTGGAGGACATTCTCTGACACAATGTCAGACAGAAAACACATGGGGTTTAATCCATGTGTGCTTCCCAAAGTAAGGAGAATTAGGAGACAGATCATCATGACCATCGCATAGTAAATAGCATTGCCATTTCATTCATAAAAGTTGAAGGTGTATATGCATTTGGGGCAAGTAGTGAGTAGCTGTGTGTATGTTAGATGCTTCGACATCGGTGAAATGAAATGGGCAACGTTAGCACAGAAATTGGACATGGTGGGAAAATGGTGAAATGATACCGATCTTAGAGAGGAAGAAAGAGGAAGAGTGTAATCAGCTAGAAGTGCCAGGGCCGATAAGCGATTGAACATGTGTGTTTAGAGGTTTTATAAGGAGACATTGTCAGATATTTTTGATACCTAGCTAAAAAAAAAGGGTTTGGTGTATAGTTCCTAATTAAAGGTATAGGGTACACCACTCTACTATTTATGAAGTGTATGATAAAGCGGAGAGCCCTTGTCCACTTCAACCATACCTGTGGAGAAGTAGATTCAACCCAGCAGTACACCATATCACAATAACCACCACATGCCACTGCTACTTAGTAGGTTAAATCTTTAGTAAGTACTCCATGTATGTGGCCTTGTACCAAAACTAAGCTAACCTTTGTAAATAACTATATATAGGTTATGCTATTTAAGTATCAGACCGATAGCAACTGGGAAGGACTCTCTCTCTCTCTCTCTCTCTCTCTCTCTCTCTCTCTCTCTCTCTCTCTCTCTCTCTCTCTCTCTCTCTTTCAAGTGTGATAGCTAACTTATCACTGAAATGCATCTATTTCTTTCAGCAAATGTTCATTCATAAAGATATGGTTATGAAAATAATGTCATGAGATCAGTGCAAACAAAACTGTCTTTTAGCTATCTTTTCAGAAACCTGTGGACTACAAATGGATTAGTCAATTATTTTCAACATAGTTTCAAATTCTTCCTGACATCAAACTTATTCCAACAAGATTCTTTTTTGAGAGATTATGTCTTTGACTTAATTTGATTTGCGGATATTTTCCTTTTGGAAAAAAAAAATTGAAAAAAAGAAATAGTCGCAGCTGAACGTTAGACGTGAGTAAGCGATAAAAGTAAATTCATCCGACTCAGCGGTGAGGTGGGTAGCCTCGCATTAGCAATGTTGTGATACTCAAAGAAGCCTATCAAAAAAACTTCCTTGATCACCTCTATGCCGATGTCTCGATTCGAACAGTTTGATAAGTATCTTCAGTGCGGCCTTTAAAGAAGAAATTTCGGGTCATGTTGAATTGTTTGTTATTCGGTCCCCGCCTTACGTTTTCTTCGGCGTGTGTCGAATGCCGCTACACGTGTTTTCTTCCGATTCTGAAGACTTGCAAACAACATTATTCCACTCACAACGACAGCAATGCTAGAAATAACACGAACAATAATGGTGATAACAATTTGTCACATATTTATAAACCCAGGAGACGATATGTCAGTAGAATGTTCCAAAATTTTGGCAAGGTGCAACCGGCACAGACTTCATTGTCCTGTAAAAGTCATAAGGTTGGTTCATTCATTTTCTTTACATTAAAAATAGTTCGTTCCTACGTTAATTACATAAGCCAAAATTTAAAGTTTTGGGGGGGTTCACGGAATTTTTTTTTTCATTCGTGTAATTTTGAATTCAAGGACAGTAATATGATCCTTAGAAAGAATTGAATACACCCCAAATGTTAACTATTTTCGCTTTACAGGTTGTCAGCTTCCAAATTTTTAATAGATAAGTAAATCAGAGAAAATTGATTCTAAATGGTAGAAGATATTTTTCTTGTAACAATAAGTGAAGTAAACTTATTTCATGATGCGTTGAGTCAAAGCAAGATCGACGGTCACTGTTAGAATACTCATACTCTTTCTTCGAAATTATATCAAATAGTGTTGTCAATCTTCGAAAATTTACTTCATTATATCAAATTACGGAAGTTCTTCATTATTTTCAATTTTCAGAAAAAATCGTCTGTTTGAATTTCCTTTATTTGCTTTCTCGAGCAAAGAAGACATCTTAAACTGACAAATGCCTTACAGGGACACAATTGAACAACTCTGTGTGTGTGTGTGTGTGTGTGTGTGTGTGTGTGTTTTGTTTCTTCATGTATACAGTATACTCAAAGTTAAAGTGAATATCCCACATGTGCTTCCATAATGGATGACATTTGGAGGTTTACTAAATTCAACAAAGGCTAATATTTTTTTATTCAATGAAGTATTTTAGTGATTGTGACAAACTGAAAATACCTCTCCCTAACAAGGAAAGGTGAAGGTCATTTGTGGCTAGCCCTTCGCTTTGAAATTTTTCTGATCTGAATTTCAAAGTAAACTTTTGTAAAGAAAAATACATATATATTACTTCAATTTAACCATAAAATACTATCTATTATCTAAAAAAAAATGTAATTTTAGTCGCTAAAACGACAAGGTTACAAAAAAGTTGTTCAAAATTGGCAACATGTTTCGTTTTGTTTGATTCAACTTGAAACATTCGAGTGATCCTTTCAACTGTCATAATATTTGTTATGACTTTTGTGTTTAATCTCTGGATGCATTGAACTTTATCATACTTTTTAAGTTTATCTGTAAATGATTGCGATTATTTTATTTTTTTATTTTTTTTCGTCAATGTCAGATCAGTTATTTCAACGAAACTTGATGTAAGGGCAGATAATTATGAGTTACTACAAGCAAAGTGCTATAACAGTTGGATTACTGAGTTTGTTTATCGACATCTACATGGGTTTTATTGAGCGTAAGCTCCTATGTTTGAATGTCGTCTGTCATTTTAGCAGTATTTTGAAAGGAATAGCTTTCATTCTCTTCCCCCCCCCTCAACCGATTTTGAATATAATGTCCTGTAAATATCTCCAATTCTTGAAAGAAAGAGGAAATTCACTATGATTATCTAGTAGGGGTTCCGGGAGTGTGCTTCGGGGCGCCGCAGTTAGCTCCCAGGCGTACAGCAGAATATTATGGAATTTTGATAATTCTAGGCAATCATATTTAAATGCACTGATACAAGGTCATAGTGTCCAGATGCAACATCTAACTGGCTCATCAAAAGTCACTTTGTTCATCTAGTTTTGAGATTCACCAGTTTGATATAAATCGAGTATTTTTGTTGGTCATAGTCCTTGTTGTCTTACAAATGCAAGAGTTTTTGTAGTTAAAATTCTATTTTTAAACATTGATAAGCATTAGAAATATGATGATAGCTTCACTTTGATATTGTTGATTCCTAGGATTCATCCCTAAAATGGATATAACTCTTGTTAGCCTTAAAATCAAGCAAGGATACTGCTTTCAAAGGTACCTTTATCAAACAATACTATCATAAGTCACAGAATCCAACTCATGGCAGAGGACCTCTATGATCAATTAATTGTACAATTCAATGATGATAACATTCCAGAAGACTTTCTTTTTTTTCTGAAAGTATCAGAGGAGGTACAAGGGTTCAAGATTTGTCTCAGATTTTTGACACATCTACGACTGAAATCAATTTAGAATGGACAGAGTGCATTGTCTGTACAGATGGTGGCCATACTATGTCCAGATCTCATGGAGGGAACTTATTCAGAGCAAAGCTCCAGATGCACTGTGAAATAAATTGAATAATTCACAGGGAAGGACTCTCATCAAAGTATCTAAGTCCTCCAGTCAATCAGGTCCTTAAATGAATAGTTAAAACAGTAAATTTTATAAAAAGTCGGTCATTGAAGGCAAAATTTATAAAGAGAAAATGTTGGAGCCAAGCACACATCTTTGTTGCACTACTGTAGCTTGCAATGTCAATCTTGTAGTTTACTGTCCTGTATGTTTGAATTATGACAGGAACTCTACATATATCTTTAGAAAAAGGGACACTAGTGCACCCAATACGTTACAGATAGATAAAGATTTTTATAACCAAATTAGCATACTTGTATGATATCTATGAAAAGTTGAATGTGTTGAATCTCACCTGCTGGGAAGCCACATTCACATTTTGAAATTGGTAGAGAATGTTTCAGCCTTCAGAGAAAATTTATTACTATGGTAAAGAAAAATTAATGACAACTGCATCAAAGAGTGTTTGCCATTGTTACAACATATTGTCTTCTGCAATGCAGTTGCTTTTTCTCCTGATATGAATTTTGATTTTGAAGAACACCTATCTCATCTTAACGACTAGATAATGTGGAAAAGTTCACATGGATTCAAGCAGTGATATACCGAAATATCAGATTTACAAAAAAATATTCATTATTTTTGTAAATCCAGCACCGGATATCTGACAAGATTGATATTCTGGTGCATCACTAGGTTCAAAACCAATTCGGGGTTCAATCTCCATCTGAGTCTGTCTGCAAAGAAAGAAAATATTGCGTTATCTTGTGACTAACATTGGAAAGAAAATTTACCAACATTGAATTAACTTCCTTTTGGATATCAGTAAGAGGTGAATGTCCTCTGTAAAGCACTAAAGCTTAGAGAATCTTACTTCAATTTATGAAGACTTATCTCTGCAAAGATGGGTTTTCTGTGGTAGCTGTGATAAAAAGCAAATATCGTACAAAAATTGACTTGAAACTGGAAATGAGGGTGGCTGTATCCATTTCTCATATAAAAGGCTCACCCATCCAACAAGTATGATTATTAAGAGAGGAAATAGATACACCAGAACATAATTGTTTTATGAATTTAAATTATAAGATTCATTATAATTTTTAGTCACTAAACCAACCATATGCATGTGAATGCTTTTGTTCAGTATTTTCTGACTTGGATCACCAGGAAAAAATCCCTGTACACTGAGGGTGCCATGATTCAAAAAAGTTTGGGAATAATTCTTGTTGGTTATAATGATGAAATGGTAGTTATGAGCCACAAAAATGACTATACGTTAAATTGTGTCATGTGAGTATGGTTTAATTTGGATTAGGGATAGGATCATTTGTATGTGGTACCCTCAAATCTGGAGTTACATTTTTTTAGTTTTTTAATCCCTAATAATTTAATCATTTCTCTTGCTTTGGGAGATTTAAAGTTTAGTAGAGAATAGTAGTCTCTAATCCTCAGTTATTTTAGTTTGGGGATTTATTAAACTACATCCTCCTTACTACACGTAGGTGTATTTTGGATCAATTTGTTTATCTTCAAAAAACATTTATCTGGTTAATACATAACAATTTTATACCTTTTTGTATTTGTGTTCTTGAGAGGGTTTGATGTGATACTTGCTCACCTCCATACACCAGACTTTCTGCTAGTTTTTTTTGGTTTTGTTTGTTGTTGTTGCTTTAGGGGGGGGGTGTTGCTTTGAATTAATTTTGTTTTTACTCATCTATAATTCTGTAATGGGTGCTTAAAAAGGTTTTAATCAGATTTTACTTCAACCTAAATGATCATGATGCGCAGCCGCAATTTCAGAATATTTTTGTTGTAGTAAATTAGTACCTACTTATAAATCAATTTAAATGTTAGTGATACTCCTAATACCTAGTTTGAGATTTTGATGACCATTTTTGCCTATTTTGTTTTGGCTTTTTGTTGTTTTTTTTTTGCTTTTTTTAATTTTTTTTAAATGCTATTCTGACCTGTTTGGGACCTTATTTTGACAGGTTTATTACTAACATCTGGATATTCCAAAATCAAGATTTTTTTTTTTTTTTTTTCTCCATTTTAGATGTTTTCCGGTGGAAAATGCCAGTGATATCGTGAATAGATTTTATTTAGAACTTATTTATTCTTTCATTCCATTATTGACTGATGGCTAGTCTTTGATAATTTTTGATTTATTATTTGACAATTTGATCTGTTTATTTCTGCAAGTGTGAAGTCCTATAATACTTGAATTTTTAAAGGTTTGAAAAATATAGAAATAGAAAATTGTAAATTGTTTTGTTAAACTAAACAAATAGGAAAAATTGAACTTTAACTTTTTTCCTCATTTTATGCATTAATTCACTGATGCCGAATTTCATTATTGTCTTCTATTGATCGTCGTTGGACATAGACCTTCCTCCAAATTTGCCACACATTTGTGGACATCACGAAGTCAACATTTACCAAACCTGTCCTCTTCATCTCGCCATGCTTCCTTTTTATTAAATATGAAATTGCTGGACATAACTAATCAAATCAACAAACTTTTTGTAATATGCAACCTATGCAGGAATTTTATCTGTTTTTTTTTTTGTTTTATTTTTTTTGTTTTTTTTTTTTGTATTTACATACTTGGTGTTCATTTGAGTACATTATCCGCAAATTGAGAACCATGCAACATGCGCATGAAAGAATTATGCTCAAACTCACATTGCGAGACCAAAAGACAGCAAAGTACATCTAGGAAAAGACAGGAGTTAGGGACATCATACTATCCATTAAAAATCTCAAATGGCGGTGGGCTGGCCATGTTGCAAGAATGGCAGACAACCGATGGACATCACGACTCATGACATGGATCCCCCGAGATCACATGTGCAACTGAGGCCAGCAGAATATTTGATGGAGAAACGAGGTAGACAAATTCAGAAAGTACTGGCTCTGCAATGCCCATGATAGAGAAGTGTGGCGAATCCTGGGGAAGGTCTATGTCCAACGACAGACGTTAAAAGACTGATGATGAATCTGTCAAGTTTGGAACTGATGTTGAGGAGCAGATTTTCTATACCAGTGAAGCTGGGGGTAAAAAATGGCAAAATAACGCATGTGTTGGTCTGTATTACTGATGCTGATACATCTCACATAATCGTAAACTTAGCTCGGGTTCAATACTCATACAAAGATTTTAACAATAATATTGACTTTTACACAGGTATGTTTGTTTTTTGGGGGGCGGGTATCAATTTCCCTCTCAAAAATTTTGTCTGTACATACATGACTCGAATCAACATCCCAAGCCATCAAAGCTAATAGACTAGTGAATCAGAGATTAGTGAAGTTTCACCTTGTGTAGGGCTAAAACGTTTTTTTCAGTTTTGAATAAAGTATGACTTTTCTACACTGTTTTCTTTTCCTCCTTAGTTGATGTTATACAATGAGATTATCCAACAATGCCATCCTGGTCACTACCATATTCTTCCATTGGGCATGAGGTCTCTAGAGAAACTCATTCGACTCATAGATGAAGAGATGGACTCAATTGGTGCCCAAAAGATATCTATGCCATGCTTAACACCTTTGAGTTTCTGGAAAAAATCAGGTAACACTACTGCTTTTCTTTTTTTTGTTTTTGTTTTTTTTTCCTTTTTCTTTGCTGCCTTTGACATCTTATGTTTGATTTCAAAAAGAAACCCACTTGATCCACTTACAAAACCTTTAATATTCAAAGTGGTATTTAAAAAAAAGTCAAATTCAGAAAGATTACTTGCCCTAAATTTTGAATAGGTTGATCTTTGCTTAATACAAAGCGCTTTTGAAATTCTGTGCTTTTAAAGAGATGAAAAATAATAAACACTTGGGTATTTTTGTCTGCTTTTCAGGTCGCTGGCAGATAAAAGAACTTTATAAGCTGAAAAATCGACAAGATCAAGAGCTTTGCATCAATCCTGTGAGTATTTTTATCTTTTAGTACTTCTTGCATATAACTCAAACTTAACTCTTCTTACCTGACTATACTTGATTTATATTCAGTATTTGGCAGTATTTATACATTGTAAAATCTTGAATTATTTGTTGTTTCTTTGGGTTTTTTCATCTTGAAACCCAACAGTTGTTGTTGAGAAAATTATTTGATTGTTTTAGAATTTATATTATGCCGAGCTCATTAAAAAAAATTAATTCTTCTATATTTGGTGCAGTTGTAATCAATTTTTTGTAAGCAAACCAGAATAGTAAAATTAAATATTGAAGTTATTTCATTAAAATTTATCCTTTGTCTTTTCTTTTTTTTTTCTCTCTTTAGACACATGAGGAAACTGTGTCTTTACTGTTCTCAAATCATGCACCATTCACCGTTAAACAAAGTCCCATTATGCTATATCAGGTAAGTGGTATTTGCATTTATTGAATCAGGATTTTTTAATTCTTCCATAAAGGTGATATTCAAAATTAGCATCTCATATTAAGGGAAATAACTTGAACTTCAACGTCGAACGAATGAATAAAAAAGAATGGCACATTCTAAATTGGGCAATTCTTACCTTTTTGTTTCTCTGCTTTAAATCCAAATATATCCACTTCAGATTTAGCTGCACTATGTTTGTGTGGGGATCTTGGAACAGCATTTTCTTCTTCACAAATTCTCTCTGTTCACAATTGACTTTTACACATTTTATCCAAAAAGTAACCCTAAAACTGTGATGAAAGGAAAATTTCAAAATTAGAAGAAAATTTGCTGTTCTGAGGTTACCAGACAAACATAGTGCAGCAAAATCTAATGCAGAAATTAAAATGACCTTCTTTTTAAGACTCTAATCTTGAATTTTACCAAAACAGTATTCAAACAAATTAAGAGCTTTTTTAAATTACTATATCAACTTCTTACTCTTCAAAAAAATTTCTTTCACCCACTTTTGTTATAATTTCATTTCACGGTTGTCTCAGCATAAACTTCTTCCTTGTCAATATACTTTGCACAACACTTCTCTGTAGATCACACCGATCAAACATTATACAGTGAAAATTTCCAGTCAAAAATCATCATGTAACTGTACCAGGGTACGGATTTATTGATTCACCATTGTATTTATAGCTAACTTCAGGTCTTAAACTTTATATATTCAATAAATTTGATGCTTTTCATTTTTTTAAACCAAGTTTACACAGTCTGAAAAAAAGCAATTGTATATAATGTTCTTGATTTAAGAATCGTGACAACTAAATATAATGTAATTTATAAAATCCATAATTATCTACACATATGCATATATATTGCATTACACTTTTCAATGTGTGCAAAAATACTACGCTGTCAAAAGTGGTAGGGATGAACACTCTGATCATTGGCTGAGTGCACTTTCATCTGAGGCAGGGCACACATATACTCTAATTCTAGGCAGTAGTGCTGATCTTTATATAGATAATTCTATTTTATATAATACATGTATATATATATATATTTTTTTTTTTCAACAGGTTCTAAGAAAGTGAATAAAAAATAAGTTTACAAAGAAGATAATGATGAATTTTATTGAACCTTTTGTATCTCATCTAGCTATTCTTTATACTTAAATGGTTTACATTTCCAGTATATCATATTTAATATAACTTATTGTCAAGTATAAGAATTGTTTGATGTTAGTTACCAGCTAAGGTCTATTCCCTCTTTTTGTGCAATATTTCTTCTATGAATGACTCCAAATGTATCTGCAATAATCATACCTGGTTATTTATTTTTATCTTGGTTAATTGTTGATAATTGAAATCTGTTTTCAGATCGGTCGGAAGTTTCGAGATGAAATGGCTCCTAAATATGCATTGTTACGAGGAAAAGAATTTGAGATGAAAGGTTTTTGTTTGTTTTGTCTTCTCATTCATTGATTGTTGTGCATATTTGGCATTAATCAAACTCATTAACCAAATTACTTGGTATTACTATTCATGATACTAAGATAATCTTTTTTTCGTGCATACATTCTCTTTTTCATTTGTCCCTACCAAAAGTGAATGTCCATGATTTTTAAAGTATGGAGGCCTAAAAAGAAAAGTACTGTTAAGTTGGAGTCAAATTTTTAACAGCAATTTGATCTTAGAGATTGGAAGTATTTCAACCTTCCACTCATACGGTCAGTCTTGTATATATATTTTAAAACCTTTTTATTTGGGTTTTTTTTTTTTTCTTTTCCCTTTTCTTTCAGGCTTCTGTACTTTAGAATTATGGATGTTATCTTTTGTTGGGGACTATTGAAAAAGATCCACTTCACTTTTTCTCTCAATTGTAAAAAGAAATGTTTTGTAAGCCTTTTTCTCTGTACATCATAGCTAGGTGCATATTCCTCTTTTTTGTTTGTATGGTCATAAAAGGTAAAATGTTTTCTGAGCTATAGAATTACTTATAATTCAGTACTGTTTGGTGTTGATATGCCAAAGAATTCCTCTTCTGTTATACACCAGGCGAATATTAGTCAAATCTCATTTGTTTATTTAATTCGATAACAGGATAGTTTTGTTAGTCGAACTTTTCTTCCTTTGATATTTTTTGATTTGTATTATCCATGTTGTGCTAAATAATTGTCTTGTTTTGTTTATAGATTTGTACACATTTGATCATTGCTTAGAGAAGGCTAAAGAGACTTATGAAAATGTTTGCCTCGCCTATGAAAAAATTTTCAATCGTCTACAACTACCTTTTGTTAAAGGTATGCATTTTCTATTTTAATCCCTCTAAATATGATATTATTTTATCTCTTAGTTTATTTTAATGATACAAAAAAAAAAGAAACCATAATTTACCCTTTTAAATAATGGCTCATTCATCTATAAATTTATAATATTAATGAATAAAAAAACAGCAAGTCTTAATTTTTTTTCAAGACTTTCTTAACCCTTTCAAAACTCCTGGGACATCTGTATCCTGAGGTTTCTATGACTGCTGGAATGTACTTGTCCCATGGATCTCTTAGAAGTCTATTGAGACATTTCAACTTAAGCATTAAGCATCTTAATAGATAAGTCTTCAAAAGATCAAGTTATTTTTATTTATTTTCAAATTCTGGAGGTTAAAAATATTCCTCTTCTGTTGTTGTTGTCTGCTCAACTCTGTGACTTATATATTTTGTAATGCTTTGCAAAAAAACACCCTAGTTAAATCTTGATTGTGGCATGTATATTCCAAGATTCTCCAAAGTTTGTCCTAGGGATTTATTTATTATCATGGAGTAGCATTTTTTGCCATCCAAACAGAATCATTGAGTTATGCATGAAGAATATGCCCTGATGTCATAATAAGAATGTTGGAAGTATTATACACACTACAAGTACATAAATATGTATAAAAACTTGTATTAATATATTCTTAATCAATAAAGTCAGAAAATAATTGTAAAACAATACCTCAGTATAGATGAAAATGTATCAAGATATTATCGAGATAATGCTAGGTAAATTAAATGTCGTCATCATCATATATATATATATATATATATATATATGTGTGTGTGTGTGTATATGTGTATGTACATTTGTTTGTATGTCACAAAATATGGTTGTAGGTATCTAATTGCAAATGCTTAAAGATCTATATCTTAAAGATCTGGCAGTAATTCCAGAGAATAGTGGTCTAGAATGGTTACAGTTGTCAAATGCTACATTTGTTGATGAGTCTTTTCATATCTATAGAAAAATATGTTCTATTTCTGAACACTGCCACAATGAATAAAGGTGTTTTTTGATGCACTTTCTTTCCAGCATGTTATAAACTCCTATAAGCATGCAATCAGATTTGATAAAGACCAAAAAGATAGTGTACTACTGAATACAGAGTTGACTATAGTCTAAAACCTACAGATTATACATGCTAAGATACCAGAATTTCTTGATCTTGAGCAGCTGACTTTTAACTTTAATTTTTAATTTTTATTTATTTGCTTTTGTTTTACAGTAGAAGCCAGCACAGGTGATATTGGTGGAAAGATCTCACATGAATTTCATTTACCATCAAGTGTTGGTGAGGATAGTTTGTATCTTTGTGAAAGGTAAGTTTCTGCCATCTCTGTAAGGATCAGTGCTCAACATTTTATGAAAGCTATATATTATGACAACTTTATTCTTATACTCTTACAAATTATTTTAAAGAATTCTCTCATTTGAGCCCTTGAAATGTAATAAATTTGGGCTTATAAGACAACATTATTACTATGCTGCTTTAGTTTTCTATAAATTTGATACGGCTTCAGACCTCACCAGTATTGTTGACTTCTATATTTTGAGATTTACAAATTCAATCTTGTTGTTGTCTACTTTCCTCATTTTCTCTTTTAAACCTGCTTTGCCTTTTCCTCAAAAATCATGCTGTCAAATTTATTTTAACATTTCTGGTTGTGCCATTATACTATTTGCAACTCTGGCATTTTATCTGTCTATATGAATATGAATAAATGAACTTTTCTACTGATGATAAACACTGGGAAATAGTTTTTATAATAATGATGGCTGTATTCTAAATCCACGATTCATTGGTTTTTCTGGGAGTTGTGGAAGGCCAAGATTTTTTTCTGAATAGGATACAGGAAAATCTATATTCTAGATGTGTTCAAACAAGTTTATCTTCTAATTAAGAATTGAAAGTTTATGATTATCCCCCCCCCAGCGGGCTGCTGATCTTAAGAAATAGCATTATTCTAATAAGTATGACCACAATCTAACTAAACAAATTAATTAACTGTTTACTCATTATTAATATTGTTGTATGATATAAACTTTTGTATCGTGGAGAGGCAGAAAGAGTGCTACAAATTACCAAAAATATCATCCAAAAGAAAGCTAACCTTTACCTTGAGTTACTTGCCTAGTTCCTAGACTAATAGAGAAAGCCTTTCACTTGATGATTTTTATTTTATACTCATGAGTTCAAGCTGAGCCATGATAGAACTATGATGAATATGAATTCTTTATTTGGAGTCAAGATCTGAAGGCTGTGGGGGGAAAATGGTCCATAAACCTCTGTTAGAACTTGCTTCAAACTTCAATGTATCAAATTAAACCAATTCATATAAGAACAATTGGTAAGAAAAGGACTTTGATAAATGTGTTCCATTTGAACTGAATGAAGAACAAAAAATCAGACATACATAGGTCTGCATTAGTCAGGTTCAGAGGTATGAAATTGATATATTTTTTGCATTATACCATCATATGTGATGAAAAATGAATTTTGGATAATGATCTCTGTGAAGATAGGTCAAAACATCACTCAAAATTATGCTATGATTTTTGGAAGGCTATGATGAGTTTCATGAATCAGTAACAGTTTGATACATCTTTCAAAGTGGTCAAACAATTAGCACACATAGATGTATAGACCAGCTTCGACTGGTGTATCAAAACTCAATCAGCATCCAATTTGCTTGATAGGAGTGTCATCTTGCTGCCTGATAATGCCAGTTTTTATGTTTTTGAAAAAAAAAAGAAAATTCATTCATTGCATCCTGCCCATTTAAAATAACCTGTCTGAAAAATTATTTTTCTTCCAAGCATCTAGATCACTTCCTGGGCTAGGTCAAATGAGAGAAATATTTAATGAATTTATTTGTTCTTTGAATGAAAAATTGTTTAGCTTGAGAACATTGCTGGTGGAATAAATGTATTGAGGCCATGGGAGAATATTTTGATTGAATTGTTATTCTATAATTTTTTCAGATTCTTTTGTTTAAACTGACAATTTCATATTGAACAACCTGATATCTTGAAAACTAACCATGCATCTTGGGTAGTGGTTGGGGTTTTAAATAAGCTTAAACTTAAAGAAATTCAAAGTGGTTTTATGGTAATATGCTGTCCAAAAAAGCTTATCTACGATTGGTTATGGGGAAATACATTTTTATCTCATGGCTAATGTCTTTATGCATACGTTGTTCTCTGAGATATCAGAACTGATACTAACCAAGTTATTTTCATGAATAAGTATTTTTCCAATACATGGTTTGTATATTTGAGTTTTTAGGCAAGTTTGCAATGCAAATCTTGCCAATGAACCACCTTCCATATTTCATATAAATAAACTTTTTTCCAAAATATTCAACTCATTGAGATATTTTTTTTTTAATTTGTTTTTAGTTGCAATCATGGAGTGAATAAAGAAATAATAGGTTTGTAATATTTGTTCTTTTTAATGTAATTTCTACAATCTATATCATAAACTGTGATGTGTCAGTCTGTTTGTCTGACGTAACAAACAGAAAAGAAGGGAATAATGCAAGTGCATGAACACAAAATTGACTAGTACTAAGCAAGTTCTTCTCTGTGTATTTATACATATGTGTGTGTGTGTGTTTGCTTTTACAGATTCATAAGTAAACCCCCATTAAAAATTATATAGAATTTTCTTTCAACAAAGTACCTCCTTGGCAGATTTCCGGACAATAAAATATCCATTCAACAAAGCAATAATGCAAAGATATTGTATCAAGTAAAAATAAAATGTTTCAAGTAAATTTTCTGTAATTTTATCATATACCCTAATGAACATAATGCTGTTGGTTGGTATTAGGATCTGTGAAAATATGGATTGTTTTATTCTATAAATATGGCTCTGATGTCCCTTACATTCCCATGATTTTCTACCAGAAACTACAGTGTTTTAGATTTCCACCCCTAGGTACACTGTTAACAAAGCAAGGTATTTTACTTGTTGGCATGAAATAAATAATGCCTGACATTCCATAGTATACATAAGTGATGATAAGCCATATGCTATTTTCTACAAGCCACTTGTCTTTGTATCTCTTAGAACAGTTATTTTCATTGTAGGTGACAACAAGGAGAATAAATGTCCCAAATGTGGAGATGATTTACATCTCACATCAGGCATTGAAGTAAGCATTATTTTACTACTTTTTTCTTTTTTTCTCCCCCCTTCCAGTAGAATAAGAATATAACTTGGTCTTATCTTCATTTTGTTTTTGTTTTTTCTTCAAATCTATGATGTATTCCTTTTAAATATTGTAATGAATATGATTTGATAGCCTCTAAATACATTGCTTCAATCTCCTTATCAGGTATGAAGCCGCATAAGTGTCATGAATGAAGATCACATTCAGATTAGTAAACTCAAATGTAGACCCATGGATGATTGCACTAGTAGTGGTAGAGGCATTACTACTGTAAATAATTGAGATTGTAACTTGTGGCATCGGAGATTAGTTAACTGACTCATGAAGTGGTGCTAACATCTGAAAAATAAATGTTCGTCAAATTTGAATTTGCATTATGAAACTTTCAATCAGAGTCGGGAAACACCAGCTTAAGGCTGGAAGTGAAGTTGTGAAAATCCCAACAATGCCATATCTATGGTCTGAGTGGGACAAAAACCTGTAGAAGCAGAAAACTACTTTAACCACTTGGGACAAGGATATTGTGAGCTATTATATTGGTGAAATATCTCGTCAGCTGCTTCAGGACAATCCTTGCTTTCACTACTTTCATCACTTAAGAATTGTTTTGAATTGCAATCCAATTCAGTGCAAAAGTAAGTAGGCTTGGGGAAAATGAAATGTTTCACAAGATATCTCAACAGCCACTCCCAAGTAGAGAATATTTTTAAAAAAAGCTACTATTTATGATGGTGCCCATAATCATACTTTGAAGTGTTGCCCAATTTGTATATGCTACTGATTTCACTCTGATTAAATGTTTTTTTTCAAACATAGATTCATGGAAGACTATATTCCTGTGCTTTTCACCCTACTGAAGTATCATAAAAAACAAAAACTTGGTATTTCCTCCTATATATTTGATAACACCAAAAATAAATCTTACTTGGTATATCTTACCAACTAGCGTTCAATATATATACTGCATTTGACAGTCATTGGTAAATTTACCCACGCAAATCACACCAACAATGTATTCCGCCACTGTAAATTCCTTCAAAATATTCATGTGTCACCTTTTACACTTCATATTCAGGTGTCAAAGGAGCTTTCATATTCTTTTTTTTCTTTTTTCTTTTTTTTATAAAATGAATTTTTTTTTAAATATATCTACCATAACAATAAGAATGGTCAGATTTATGATATATATCTCCAGTTGTTTATTTAAAAGAAGCATAAACAGTGATTCATAGAATACTTTCCTTCCAAATCTGCGAATTTAATGTTAGTGTATATTTAATGCTATTCTAATCTGCTTGTTAATGATGATATCATTATAGTGGGGGGGGGGGAAAAATTTTTCATTTGGAAAAAAAAAAATCATTGTTTCATAGAACATTGTTTGGAAAAATAACAGAAGCCTATATGCCTTCTTAAGAGAGAGTTATTCAATATGAAAGCTGTTTAAACACTGAATTACAAAGCATAATTAGTGATATATGAATGTTTTGAGGGATTTTGCTCATCTGAGTAGAATCAATTTTTGGGGTCTGGATTGTACATTTGATCAGGAAAGACTACATATATGCTCCAGGTTAATACCATCTATTTGTTAATATTTCATTTATTGAATAAAAATTAGTGCATGCATGTATATCTCTCTTCTATGGGTGATTTCAATTCATTGGCGTGCGTAAACAGGTTTTTGTAAATAATTGTTTAATTGAAGGAAATGGATATTACCAAAACTTGCTAGTATGATAATTGTAATAGTGTTGAAAGTTGAATTTTACTGGCACATGTTGTCTTAGTTACTCGGTCATTATGTCTTAGTATTCTTTCAGAACTTTCAGATCCAAATCTTATTCTCTTACATTGTCATCCTTCTCACATTTAGATATTTACAAATTTTTCTGAAACTCCCAAAATTTTGGAGCCTTGTCAGTATTTAAATCCTGTTCCAAGTGTGATAAGAATCTGTTGAGTTTTCTCAAATAAAAACTCAAAAACATGCAATTTGAATAGCAATGAACGTTTTTTGTTTTATTTTTTTTCTCCTCCCACATAGGTAGGTCAGGCTTTTCTTCTGGGTCAAAAATATTCATCCATATTCAAGGCAACATTTATTGACAAAGATGACAATGTTGTGTAAGTACAATTTTGCAATTTTTTTAAAATTTTTTTTTAATTACTTCTTGTATAGTAATTGCAATCTTGTTTGAATTACTAATATCTCACTAACTCTATCTCTACTGAAACATTAAATGATTAAATGCAATTAACCTTCTCTCACTTGCCAATCTAAGTCTCAAGTGCAGCAAGGGAGAGGGGCAACTATATACTGTATATGCTGGTATATAAGACAGATATTTTTTTTCTACAAACTATGCAAGTATTACACTATATCCAATGCAGTGGTATTATGACTGGGATGCTGTCTACTAAATCTCAATATTGACAGTTATGAGATTTGGATGAGTTACAGTGAGCTATAATACCTTTGTAAACCATTCATCTTATAGTCCAGTATCTATAGTAAATTGACATTTCCTAAATTCTGCTCCATTTTATGATTCATTGGCATAGGATTAGAAAATAAGTTTTACCTTTTTTCCTATTGTACAATCATAACTTTTCCAACTTTCTATGAAATGATATTAAAAAAATAATCAAATACCTTAAAAATGAGCTGGTTGTTTTTCTGGTACTCTAACAAATAAGTGCAGAATATCCTGTAAGCACAGCAGATTTAAAGAAACATTGCTGGAAATAAACTATCTGCATTATAAGACCCCAGCCCAGTGGTTTCAACCTCTCTATAAGGGAAATAATCCGGCAGACCCCTATTTTCAGCATTGAATTTTTTAGACTTTATCTAATAAACTACAATGATAAATAATTTTGACCTTTTTAAAAACCATATTTATTCTAAATGGGTTAAATCCATTTGAAAGTTTTTCTGATAGCAATAGCTGTGGAATGGATGATGTTTTTTTGTGCCACAAGATTTGTAATGATAGGTTTAAAGGGAACAGCGGTCGGAACCCCAGGGGTCTATGGACCTCAGTTTCAAAACCACTGCCCTATCCTAATTATCTGATTCTTAGTTTCCAGTATCAAATATCATGTAGTTGGTTTGTTTTGATTTAGACTGGTTTGTCCCTGTAGGTTTACAAAATCATTGCTTGAAAAATCAAACTTTACATTTATTATAGATTAAAGCTTTGTTATTCATTAAGCTGAATTATGTCGGGTACATGGCCACAGGTGCAGGGACCTTGTGAGGATCAAATTCACAGCAGTAATAATGATCTGTAGGACTAGTTTGTTACCCCTTGCTACACAGAAGTGAACTAGATTGATGTTTGCTAAGCTTACGACACAAGGCCACAGTGAGAATCAAACTTCAGTAGTAATGATCTGCGAGATGAGCTTTTTAACCATTGTTCTATGGCAATTCAAGCCTCCCCATTTTAAAAAAATAAATCAAGCTCATTTTTGTGTAATAAAAAGCCAAATTGAGGGAAATTAGAAGTAAGAAAAGAGTGTTGCACCTCTCTTCCATGTTTAATGTCTGCCTGCATGGAAAATCAGTATTATAAATTCTGGCTTCTTATTTGGTGAAAGTACTCAAATACTTTTAACCATTGCACTACAGTAAGCATCCAAGTTCTATTATCTATTTATGATTATTTTGTCTATTTGATATAAAGTCAAATAGCAAGCTACATGTATGACTGGAGGGAATATGTTCAACTCCTAATGAATTGTGTGAGAATTTTTGTCTTTGTCCTATGACTGTGTATGACTTTATATGCTAATGTTTTATTCATGAAAGCAAATGAATTATTCTGGAAATACTCTCTTGAAAGCAAAGCTGTATCTATGGTATATTTTGGTCCTCTACAGTGTAACAGATTCTTTTTATGGAATATGCTATTTTATCCTGCATTAAAAATAAATCACTCAGAGAAAATAGCAATATATTCCTGGTTAGAATTTAATTGGTTTCTGCTAGATTAGATCATCCTGTTATTAATTATCTAGAAATACTGATTATTTGTTTTAAAACTGTGTGGCTCAGGTTGTAAAAATATCATTTACACTCTCTATGGTTTGAATCTTGTATTAAATCAATATATTGGTGGTTGTTGCTCAACTGACTATATAATTACCAATTAACTCCAAAAAGGGTACAATGCTTTCTTGAGATTGTACTACAGGTAAGCATTAGACAAACCTTGTAGTTACATAGATAAAAACACACAGGTAGATTATAAAAACCAGCCTATTGATATAAAGATCTTGCCAGTAGCTTATTTATTTCCAATCTACATTGCTTACAACACTTACAGAGTAGCTACGTGAGAATTTTTATGAAAATCAAGAGAAATAAGACTAGTCAAATATTTGTGATATAAAGATGTTTGTGTACTTCAGTCATAATATTCTTACTTCCTGGTGTTTACATGTATGAGGTAAAGAAAATTCAGTGTTCATTCATGTATATAATAATTTTTTTAAATTTTTTTTATTTTATTCAGACCTTCAGAAATGGGTTGCTATGGGTTAGGCGTCACCCGCATTCTTCAGGCTGGTATAGAAGTACTCTCCTCAGAACGACAGATCCAGTGGCCAAACCTCATTGCTCCCTATCAGTTGTGCATCATTCCCCAAAAGGTTTGTCCATTGAAGTTCAAACTTCTTTGAATATTTGCACATGGTGCATCATCCTACTGTTTCATCATCCTCCACACTGACATGTCATATTTTCTTTATCCTCTTGTACTGATAATATCAAGTTTCTTTTCTATTATTCCACAATAGATGTGGGGATTGGGGACAAGATGCCAAGTCCTTAACAGACTCAGTAGATTTCCATCTGAGTTCATGATGTTTACATAAATTAGCTTACTGTCAGGGGTTCAACTTGATCTACAAATGGTTAGTTCTTGTTACTCCTCACAAACTTCCTTAATAGTACAGGTCCAGGGGTCATTTGCTTGGAGGGCAGTCAATTCTTTGAGATGAATAGTGATGGGATCTAGTATTTGTTGGCATTCACTACAGTGATCTTAGTAAGCACCTGTTCACAATGCTTCTCGACCCAGTTATGTGATCTAAGGGCCAAATAACCGCCTCCCATCTGAATCTCTCTACCTGTCTGTTCTAAGTTGGGTGATATGGATTAGTATATCTTGTGACAACCCCCTTCTACTAGAGATAATCTTTCAGATCTTCAGACACAAAGGAGGTGCCTCAATCAGAGTGTATAAAACTTGGCATTCCACATAGACTAACTGGCAGATTCATCCGATCACTTGTTGTCGTACATATTGTAGGTAATTAAATCATGAAATGGGACACACAAGTATTCATCTATTATTGTAAGTAAATATGAATTACGCAAAACAGTCGGCAGAGGTCCCTTGAAATCAATGCCTATGCTCTTCCATAGGCTTTGATGCTTTGATAAGGGTCCCTTCTTGTGGGTGGTAGAACTGAGGTTCAGTGCAAACCCTGCATTAAGCACATTGTCTACATCTTCTATAGAGGTGGGGAGATTACTTGCTCCAGCAACAGCTGAGTATTCATGGATGACATAATCTGTTCAGGATGTCAGCGAGTGTGGAATTGATAAAAGCCGAATAAGCACATGATTGAATAAATGTGTGTAAGGGACCACATTCTCCTTACTAGTATGATATTTTATTGTATTGTTGAATGCAGTAAGTTCCAGTCTCCATTCCTGAATCATTGCATTATTTATCTTGGTATACCTTTTACTGTTAAACATAGAGGCCACTGACCTCTAATCAGTAATCAAAGTGGCACCATGCCAGATAGTGTCTCTGTTTACACACTTACTAAATTATGGCAGTCCCCTCCTTCTCCACTATGTGGTAGAGTAATTCACTTCTTTGTAGCATCGTTGACATAAATACCACAGGCACCCTCCCTTAGTTAAGGGTCTTCTCTTCCAATGGTAACTTCTTTGTAATTGGTTGAATTTTATCAGAGAACCAATGGATCCACTTTGCTGAATATGCAAATATCCTGAGTGCCTCTTTTTAAGATCGCAAATTTTCAGGTGGAGGGAGCCCTTGTAGTGGATAAATCCTTTCTGGAACTGTCTTGATGACACCAGTCCCCCAACAGTGTCCAAGAACATAAATAGAATTCACAGACTCCACAGTTTTTAACTTGAGTATTAGCTGTCTCCGACTGATGGCTTTCAGGAATTCCTTCACATTTTGGTCATGCTTCTGTGTGTGTGTGTGTGTGTTCAGCAGTAGTAACCTTGTCAAGGTAAGGGAGGGCAGCTTTTTCTTCTCACCACCCGTGAAACATATATAAAAATCCAATCATGGGTAGAGGTTAATTCTATTAATATATTTGAGCAAAAAAAAGAAAGATGAACTCTGTTGGCTGTGAAATAGCTTATAAAAAGATAAGAAAGTAAGCAGCTGACAGATACTTGTTGAGATATCATGTGGACAGACATGAAATTTTGGCAATAAATTGTTGTGTGGATGTACTAGTACAACATAAGTGCACTAAGATTGCATGGAATCATTTCAAAATTTAGTCACGTCTGCCAAAGCCTATTGTATATCTTTCAATCAAATTTTATAGAAATTCATTTAGAACTTTTAGAGATATAATGTGGACAAACATGAGTGCATATATAAATGTATGGAAAAATGTTTCTCAATCAAGATAAAATTCATGAATCCAACCGAAAGTTTAACCACCTCTTCTTTACCCCATCGCCCTCCCTTTGACAGAATTTTATTCAAATCGATTGAGTACTAACGAAGATATTGTGTGGACAAGTAATCCATTGTGCCCCAATCCACTATACACTACTTGCACCATTGAGAAAGACAACCATGCATCTCTGTAAAGTTCAAACACAGTGATTGCAGTTTAGACAATAAATAATTCTAATGCAATCCTAATTTCACCTCTTTATAGCATGATCAGAAAATTCTGAACAGTCACATCTCTCTAATGAAAGACTACTTCTAAATATTACTTTTGGCTTAAAACTAGGTCCCATAGCTTCCACACTGTACTGCAATGCTTGAACAGGCAGATCTTTCACTAAGAGATGGCAGATGTGTTGACTTGAGTTAAAGTACCAACTGTACTGTTGTGTATTTGCAGTTGTAGAAAATCATGACCTTCTAATCTCCATGATTATATATTTTTTTTTTTTCTTTAACTCCAAATTCTCATTTTGTTTATTCACAGTGTATATATTTTTTTTTAACTCAGACAATTATGTTAAGAAACGGATATGGATTTGACAGAATGATTATAAATTGTGTTATATTGAAACTCTCTTTGAAATGATCTCCTGTCATTACATGATGAATGTATCATTTGTCCTAGAAAACAGAATTAAAAAAATTAAAGAAAATGGGGATGCTGCAGAAATCAAACCTGCAACCGATAGGGTAACTACTTCAATGTAGCATTGCTCTTACCATTGAGCTAAACAGTCGCTGGTTATGTTAAGGCTCAAATGACTGTTTTAACTCCAAATTGTCGTTTTGTTTATCAACGGTCTATATCTGTTCTACTTGTTTCTTTCTACACAGCCAACTATGTTCAGAAATGTGTGTGTGTGTAATATATATATATATATTTATAAGAAAATTTTTTTTCAATTTTTCAGGAAGGTTTCCAAAGTAAGGACACAATGGATTTGGCCAAGGCCCTCAGTGACCAAGTAATAAACATGCCCAATTTAAATGGAGAGGTTATCATTGATGACAGATTACACATGACTGTAGGTAAAAGGCTATATGAAGCTAAGAGAATAGGATATCCACATATTGTGATTGTTGGCAAGCGGGTAAGTCTGAAATAAATTTATCAGTCTATAAATTCATCTATTTGGAGATATTTATATATGGGTAAATTTCACACACCCCCAAGAATAAAATGAAAATGAATGAAAGTTCATACTTTCTCTTTATAGATTGTAGCAGGTTTGTCTAGGCTTAATCAAGTACATTGTCTCAACAGTGGGTCACCCATGAGGCACAAAGCAAGCAAGCAAGACTTGCTAATCATTGCTCCAAGTTAGGCACCCCATGGGGATTGTCTTTTATCTTCTTTACTGCTTTGGGCAGGTTTGTATAGATTTGAGAAGATTTTGACTTTTGTGCCTCAAGCCCTATTATGGAAAGGTTCAAATTTAGATACTCCTTAGTGAATTTTTTCACTTCTCTCCGTTGTTATAAATATTTAAGTAGAGCTCAATGTAGCTTCTATGTTCAGATATAAAAGAAATGACCTAATGTCTCATTTACTAAATTCTCTTCATCAAACTAGTGTTATAACTTGTTCTTCACTCACATATGACCATAAAGGATCTGGTGATGCTTAACAATGAGGCAAATATTAAATGACTAATCTGATTTTTTTTTTTTTTTTTTTTTTAATTTGCCGAAAAATAGCAATTTTGAAAAGTTTGATTAAAACTTGTAATAAGATTATAATAATAAACCATAAATTTTTGACAGCTACTATGCTAGTAACAAAACTTAGAATCAGAGGGTTAACTTAATTTTGTATAACATGCTGACAACAAAGTAAATAAGAATATCTTGAAAATAAATACTTATGGTTTGAAATGTATACTTATTTCATCATAAGGATGCATACTTATCATTTGTCAAATTTTACAAGTACGATTTCAGTCCTCTTTAAGGATTTATTCTTGCAAGTAAATGTCGGTGAACAAAAAATTATATTCTGCCTAAATTTTTTTTTTTTTTTTTTCTTTTTCAGGCCCTTGAAAGCCCACCTCAGTTTGAAGTGATTTTGCCAGAATGGCAGGAACCCCAGTTCATGTCAGTAGATTGTGTGTGCCAAATCTTGTTAGGTGTCAAAACAATATGACACTCTTATTTTTCTGGTTAATTTAATGAAGAATCTTTGTTGAAGTGTTCAGAAAAGTTGTTGGGTTTCTTCATATTTTATGCAGTCAAATTAAGCACTACAAAAATGATTTATACAGGGTAAAAAAAAAAAAATCCTATCTCTGAACAGATGATACTTGGAATCCATGAGGTCTTGCTTGGAAGTGGTTTTTGGTTGATTTCTCTGATTTTGAAGAATTATGTCTGGTAGCGATCTCTGTTCTTTTATTGTCATATTTGGATGTTACAATGGTAATATTTTTCTTACCTGATCTCATATTTGTTTAAGCTTTTAAAAAAGATATTTTCCATTTGTTATCTCTATTATTGCTGAAATTGACATGTTCATTGTATGTATTCATTTATCTACACTGAAACTGCTAAATTGAAGCAAAATAATTTTATTTTTACACTTTTAAAGATTAGTCTTTTTGATATAATGAACAATTGAGAGGAAGAAATTTTATCAATTTCATTTTTTAAAAATTCAGGAGAGAAACCGTGACCTTTACAATTCAGGGTATCACAGTAAAGTTCAGCATCATTGAATTTATAGATTGGTAATGTTGTGTCACTGAGAATAATCAGGAAAACTACAGTTTTTATGCTATTTCAGTTTTCTTATTTTTAACCATAGGTAATCTGTGTATGGTTCTAAAATGAAGATTTGTTGATATCATGGAGAGCTTTCATGTATATTCAAAATATATCAGGTAAAAGATGATTTATCATGTAATTAGTATCATTATAGCAGGTATGACAAACAGTGGAATCTAAAGTCATCATAATTTCAGTATAGTTTAAAAATCAAGTACTTCTTTGAGATTCAAATATTTTATTATGAATTTCTTATTCTTGAGATATTGAGACTAAGCACCAATACATGGATATGCTTCCACAAAAATCTGTAAAAACAAGGTCTGATTTTGACATTTTTAACTTTCTCATGTGTTTGAACTGTCGCTTCAGTGGCTGTTATCATAAGTGATCAACAACTTGCTCAGCTGATGGCTGCTACTTGTACTATAAGTGTGACTGACATGGTGGGAGAGAAAAGAAATTTAGGCAATTTCATTAAAGCGTAGGGAGGGAGGTTGATAACTTCTACCTATACTATGTGTGACACGTGTCATACATATAATTTGATTTTATTCTGTTTCAAATTATTTGGTAACTAACACCAACTCTCTTTCATTATACATAAAAAGAAAAAAAAATGCGATTTAGGTGAATATGTATTAAATAAACATTTTATAAAATTATCCCCCCCCCACTCCACACAAACATCATCTCTTAAAGTTTTAACATATTTCTTCCTGTATCTGTCCCTCATCTAATCTGTATAAAACCTAGATTTGATGGAATAAAGAATTAAGTGTTGTATCTACAGAAAAATTAATCATTTAACAATTTCTAGATTTCCTTTATTTTAATCAGCAGATCTTTTACAAAAAGGTTGAAATAGGATTTGCTAAAGCCTTGGTGATGCACATTAGTACATCAATGGAAGAATGTGAGTAGCCTGTGGGATTCCAACTATCAACCTGACCGTGCAAACAAGTCAAAAACGATTTTTTTGAGCTGATGATGCCTTTACCTCTTGAACACACTGTCTGAATACTCAAACTTGCCAAGATTGAATGATATTGTGTGATTGCTATGCAGTAGTTATGTTCTCTTATTTCCATGTCCATATAATTTCATCGAGGAACTCTATTCAGGCTTAAGAAAATCCTTAATCTGTAGGAAGTATTGTAATCACTCTTTTTCTTGATTTATTTTGTATCACTTTTACTATCACCCCATGCGTCAGACAAGCAATAGAGTATACGTCGCATCTCCAGATGAGTGAGGAATTAAGGTTTTTGGACACAATGCAAAATTGAATTTAGATTCAGCTAGACCAATCTTTTATTTCTAATTAGTAAAAATGTAAGCACGCATCTTCAACAGGAAGATTTTACCAGAAATGCTATCTGTCTGCAAAACATGGTCATTGATGAAGAAAGAAGAGCAAGGCCTAGCAGTCACTCCAAGAACATTGTAATTGAGCATTCTCTATATATCACTCCAAAAGCATGTACCAAATGAACACATAAGAGCAAAGAGGATAAAGGGTATTGGATGTAATCCAAAACTGCTGCCAGGGGCTTGTCGAGACATGAATGTTGGTGAAGGTCTTCATTTTTATGTGCAAATTCATATTGAACAGTTACTGGCAGTAGAAAATGGGCTACTTTGAATTCCAAAAGCAAGGCAGTTTGCATTCACTTCACAATAATTCCCTTGGGATAGACATGATTCCATTCACCCCCCCCCCCCAGTTATGGGTAAAAGAACAGGGTCTTGGTTGGTGATCAATCAAGGAGAAAGACAAATCTCAATTCAAATCCTGGAGTGAAATCCATTCCTCCACTCAAATATTAGTAGAATTATTTTCTAAGTGGGGGGGCAGGGGCTTGCAATCCCAACCTGTAAAAAACCACTGGCTAAAGACTACCAATGTATAAACTGGTGGACCAGTCAGATCCATAACTAAAAATACAAAGTTCTTCTGGCGTTTTTTCCTCCTTTTTTTTTTTTTGTTTTTTTGTTTTTCTTTCTTTCTCTTTGTATCTCCACCAAATCACTCATACAAAAATGTTCTGATCTAGCTTTGATCTCTTTCATGGTGTCCAATATGATTTATGCCTTTTTGGAATTAATCTTTTCAAACCTGGTGCATGACTTGTGCTTGCTGATAGTTTTCCACACAAGGCCTTGCATTATGCCAACAGAATGTTTCTCTTCATGATAGTCACAAATGCATCTGTAACTTCTTTATGAAACACCTTTCCAGTTCTCTTTATGATTTCCAAATTTTTCTACATGTTTTTCTTATGTTTTATTATATGACATATAAGCAGTGATTTGATAAGCAGACTGTACCTGCCGTTGTAGCTTTTATTACTATCTTAACATTTGTGTTCAAACTCTAAAAATGCGTATGATTTTAATACTAACATTTAACCAATATTATTCAGTTTTTACTAGTAATTTCTTTCATCTCAATTTTTTTACTGCAACTTCATTGAGGCCATCAATCTATGGCAATGAGTCAACAGCATGGATGGGGGAATAAAGGCTATTCTTGGTGAGAATCAATAAGAAGAAACTGAAACAGTCAAGATGAAAGAAGAAAAAAATACTTGCCAAGAATTATCAATGGTTAACAATGCTTCATTTAGTAAAGAAATAACAATTATATTGCTACTACTAATACTTCTAGAGTAAAAACAATAACAATTATGGTGCAGAGAGAGATAAAGGATGAATGACGGGTACGTTTAAAGGTTAAATCTGATCTTCTGCCAATTGTAGTGTTCCCTTAGTCTCAAGAACAGCTGGTACATTTTAACCAGTAAAGTTGCAATAAAAAGAAACTAAAGAAAAATCAAGATGAAAGGAAATACTAGTCAAAAATTAATGTTTGACACTACAGTATCTAAAAAAAAATAATAATAATATTGATGCTACAAATATTTAGCTTTCAGATTTGATTTGATTTGGGAATGGGGGTTATTCAGTTTGAACACACATTTGATATTGCTACAGTAGATGATTTCACAATAGATTCATCAAATTTATCCTTGTTCTGTGGGAAGTTTAAGGATAATTTATTCATCTTTCCTGTTAGTGAATTGATCTTTGAGACTTTTATTGATGTTTTATATCTACAATGTACAAGAGTTGATCAATAAGTCCATAGCCTGAAAGTTATTACCCGAATTTTGATCTGAAATTTTCACTGTATACTGTTTGATCCATGTGATTAATGTTCACCACTGAATTGAGTGCATTGACTGGGAAAGAGGTTCATTTAAAAATCAATATTTGTTGTGTGAAATGAATGCTTTTTATTTATCTATTTTTTTCATTTTCTCTTAATAAGGCTATGGGATTATTGATGTACCTACAGGATTTGGGATGTTTCTCAATGACATCTGTTACAGAATCTGGGGGAGATAGATGACGATAGTGTACAGTTGATCCCCCCCCCCCCCGCAATCTCATCCACCTCCCCTTTCCTCTCCTGGAGAAAAATTCGGAAGGGAACAGAAACAATACAAAAAGCAATAATAAAGGGATTGGCTCATGTCAATGACTTCCCCCCCCCCTCAATGTTCATTTTTTCCCCCCTCACAGATTGAACTTTTCAGGGTTACAAGGCGTCAAGGCTGTTCGTTTTTTTCTCAGTATTTTCATTGTGTGTGATAACTCGTGTATGAGAATGAACAAAGAAAACGTTTTTTTAATAAAGTAAAAAAAAAAAATGTTTTTTTAAGAAAAACTTGCATCATTGTTTTGTTTTGTTTTTTGGGGGGGTTGATTTTTATGGGCATGTTATTATACTCATATTTATCTTATTTTTCTTTCCGATTTTAACCAAAGTTGAGATTCTAGTCTGAAATTATTTTCCTTCTGGTAAGTAGATGAGGGAAGATCAATAAGGATAATTTTGTCATAATTCCTGTTGCTACATGTTATAAGTAAATTGATTTTAAGAGAATTTTATGAATGTTTCATCTCAACAATGTACTAGAGTGGATCAATAAGTGTGAATAGTTGTAACAACCAATTTTCCAATTCTGATTTTTCTACTACTAATGTTATTACTCTTGGTCAATAGTAAAATTTAATAACGTGAAACCTGTTGTAAATTGGAAGAAACCTTAGTAATCTGCCCCTTGTAAGTGATTCACGTACAAGAAAAAATGCTTAAACAAACCAAGCATATTCTGATTTTAGAAAAGATTTCTCTTATTAATAAATCATTCACTTGACCTTTTTTTTCTTCTCTTCCTCTTCTTTCTTTTCTTCCTATTTCATATCTTCACTGACTTTTTTCTTTTTCTTATATGTATCTAGATTTTATCTTATGTTGATTCCTATCTAGTGTCTTTTTAGTCAACAATTGAAAAACCTGGAATTTGAGGAATCTAAATGTGTGTGTGTGTGTGTCTCTCTGTCTTTTTCTTCTGTGTCTGTGTGTGTCTCCCTCTCTTTCCTCTCCATTCTCTCTCTCTCCCTTTATCTTTTTTCCTCTACCTCTTTTTTTTTTTTTTTTTTCCCTCCTCACTGACACCCTCACTCTTTCAATAGCCTAGACAGACTTCAGTGATGGACTTTCTTAAACCCAAAGTGTTTGAAAGTAACATTTCCATGCTTAACATATTGTTCAGAAATCTTCCTACCAGGAAATGTCCTAACTACTTTTTTCCTTCCATGAATTCTCTTTCTTTTTATTTTTTTTTTATTTGAAAAATCAATAACCATCAAAACCTAATGCATATTTTCATTGGGAAATTGTTTTATTATACTTGGGCACAACTTACTACTGATTTCTTTCATTAATTCCCCATTTCTTTTCATCATCAATGAATGAAAATTCATAATCTTGAATTTGATTAAAATAAATTTAAAGAAAACAATATATTAAAGAGAAACAACTGTAAATATTACATAGACATTACAATTTTATAGCTTTTGATAAGTTTAGACCTGCTTATCTATTGGTATTTTCATTTTATCTTTATTTTATTTATTTATTTATTCTAATTTAGGCCTTGATATAGATTAAATTGCAAAAAAGTAGGGATTTTTTTCCCTCTTATTTAATACTCTATTGCATGTCATAGTACAATGTACATCCTAACAGGAGAAATGTATGATCAGGACTGAGCTATTTATAGATTTCTATTTTAAGACCACCTGTGATATGTGACTGGTTTTGGCTAGCAGCAGAGGAGGTTATAAATAGCAGGTGCTACTGTATTTATTTATATTTATATATTTACCAAAACTGATTATCTTGAATAACCACAGACATCTAAGATGGCGATGGGTTTTATCTTTTTTTTTTTTCTTTTTTTTTTTTTTTTTTGTTCATGCACTCTGGGCCATACCATTTTGTTTACAAATTAGAAAATTGGCATCACTACTTAGGTAGATCCTTTTGAGAATGTTTGGGATTTTTTCAAGTTTTGGGGGGGGTAAAAAAAGCTTCTTCTTTTTTTTTTTTTTAAATCTTTCTTGTGCCTTATTCTAATAGTTTTATTAATATCTGGATTTTCAAAAATCTAGATCTTTCTATATGTAATTTTTTTTTTTTTTTTTTTTTTTTTTTTTTTTACATGACTTCAAACTTTGACACTGGTTGTTCAATTATTGACTGTGGCGAGTTTAATTGAATCCTAATAAATGGTACAGGTCTGTGTACTATGATCATTTTTTTTTTTTTTCTTTTCAATAGCTGGATAATACTCTCTTTCCAGCGAGTATGTTTTCAATTTTCTATATTACCAATTGCCATCATGACAGTTAAACAACCTCCTACATCCAATGGACAGTGCTGGAAAAATGTTCCACAATTATGTTTCCGTAGATAATACATGCCTGGATTTTTTTTAGCTCAAAATTTTCAGAAAAAGGTACAGATTGTAATTGGCAAATTACAGTATATATAAATGTGTGTGTGTGTATACATACATGTACATTGTTGTTTGTTTTTTATAAAATTAGCCGGAATAATAGATTTTAACAGTGGTAAGAAAGAAATACATGTCTGTTTTTTGTCATTAGATCTCTTAGTTACTTCAAAATTCTCATACTTCAAAAATAATCTATTTCCAGACTAGCAATGAACAGGAAAGGTTATTTTGAATCAGAGTAAATTAGGATGTTTATTATGCCACAAGTATGGGCAACCAGAGATAATCAAACTCACTTCTGATGATGCAAATAGAATTGATATTTTTGCTGAACAAATGTTGAGATCACTGATCATTTGAGTATGAATCACTACATGCCTACTCTTTGGCCGACAGTTTAGATAATTGTTAGTTTTTTTGTTGTTTTTTTTCAGTTTGGTGTGTTTGTCACCTGTCAGTTTTAGAAGTAGTAACTGGAAAATTAAGATTGCAAGAAGAGCTCAAAGAAATGAATTGCTATGGATAGTAAATTTAGTTCCTACACTATTTAAAGCTAAATTATTCTGAAAATCTAACATGGGTTTTGATCTGAGCTAAATATATGAATATCATAAGTCAATTATACCAAATTATGCAGATATTTGCTCAAGATTAGCACAACCTGTTTTTTTAAGTTCTGAATCAAGAGGATTACTATTTTTATTCATAAGTTGCTGAGAGTATTTTGCTTAGAATATCATTTCCATATTGTGCGCATGATAAAGTTTGCATCTCTCATTAGGGGCCTTATTTTCCCTCATATGCAAGGGTACATGTCCTTATAGTGTTTTGATGTTTGTTCATCTCCTAATGGGATTTCGTATAAATCTACACTAATGGCTGATTATCTGGGGTTGAAGCTTTCATCTTGATGCTCCTCATTTTCTTAATCAAGTAAATTTCTATTTTATTAAGATAAAGTCCAGCACAAGACTATATCTCTTGAGCGTGTTACATAACACTTGAGACAACACTCATTATTTAGGTCCAAGATGGATTGCATTACACAGTTCGAGGGTTCCAACAGCCATAACTGCGAAGAGAAGTGGATTCATGCCTTTCTTAGAAATTAGTTCTAAGTGAATGCAAATTGTCCTAGCCAGAGTTAGAACTCTGTTTGTCGATTCTATTTTCCATGCTATTAATTGTTAGGCCTCCAGCAACTCCTTATCTATTGAGCATTCAATGAGAAAATCACTGAATGACTAAAAAAAATTGTATAACTACTGCACCACAAGCAGACATTCTAAGTACAATAAAATTCAAGACCAAGAGGTCAAATGTCTATTCCTGGTCTTGTAAAGTACTTTGCAATAAACATACCCGATAGGAAACAAGGAAAAATACTTCACTTCCTAATCCATTTTTATTACTTGGTAGTTATTTATAACATTTACTTTCTTGCCAGTGAATTAATGATCAATATTAAGGCTATTATCTATAGTTTCAAGAAGGGTCATTAACATTCAAAGAGCTTCCCATACAATTGGAATTCTTGTTTGTGTTGTTAATAACATTTTTGCCTTTCCATTTTACAGCTTTCTTCAGGTATACTATCCAAATGTGATGGTGATGAACTGAATTTTACGAATGTCACAATGTTGGATTTGGGTGATATATTTTTCTTTCCTTGTTAGGCCTGAATTTACATATGGAGAGTGAAAGGCAAACCCTATCTTCTCTGGGAAAAAGTCAATATTATTGACAGAAACTGAGAAATCAGCATGTCTACCAAGTGTATTAGTCAGACAAGTGCAGACTTTAACCTGATGTGGTTTCTGCTACTCAATATGGACAATGTATGAAAAGAAAAAGATATCACCAAAATCTAATGTTATAGTGTAACTACCATTGGAAAAATTCTGTTTATCACCATCACATTCAGATAGTATACCTGAATGAGGCAGTAGAATGGATTGGCTGAAATATTGTGTTAGCTGTACAAAAGAGGAGTTTGATCTTTCAAAAAAATCTTTGAACATTCGGGTTGTCCTACACTGTCTGATAAATGAAGAGAAGAACACAGTTTGGCAAATTCTAAAATTTCACATCTTAGAAATTATCTGTCATATTCTTGGCACCTTCCTGAGGTAGCTTGTAGCATTCCCTTTCATCATATGGTAATTATTAAAGAGGAACCAGTGAGTAGATAATTATCAATACTGTTAAGACGTCTGGTTTCTTTCAGTCAGAGATAAAATGGTGAACTCATTAAAAGCTTATGAACAAAATTTTTAAATGACCTTTTATGATCTTTAAAGTGGAAGTTCATCGTATTACATGTTATGAAACGGGACGACTTCCTTTATTATCTGAAATCCTGCGATGAATTGTCATTATTCCATGGATTATCCAGATTCATCTTGTTGTTTTGATTGTTACATTCCAACCGATACATTCTTTGACTTTCTTGTATTTAGTTATTGAAATGTTGTGATAAAAAACAGTAAAGATTAGGATACTAGTCAGCATAAATCATATAATGACAACTTTGGTAGTATCTGATTTTCAATGACCATTGATTGTATCACTTTATGTAACGTCTAAGACACAATCATAATAGGATCATCTTTTGGTTTTTGTTGTAATGTGTGTTTGTAGGTTAGATGCTGGGCACTGGAGATCTGTATTTATCGATTGTTTTCACATTCTGTTGATGGTCAACCACCATCTGTGACACTTGGTAAACCATCTTTTTGTAAATTAGCTGAGAGGCAACATGATCCTGTTTCTTTTCTTCCCCATCAACACTATTGAAGATTTTCCTTTATTTTATATGTACTTGTCAGGTATCTGTGGTTATGGTTCACTTGCTTGAAATCTATGCGTTTTATTGCTTTACATTCAATTGGAGACAACCATTAAAGTTCATAGAAACATATTTCCCCTTTCTAATGTCAGGCTGGATGTTAACAGTTTTATTCACAACCAAACACGTCATTACAAACTAACCGCTCCATTAAAATCAAATCACTTGTGTCAAGTTATCTGCATAAAACTTGATTTCCAACACCTATGATAAATTTAAAAGTGAATACACATACATATTCTACATTCAATTATTTAAGCCTACTGAAAGCAGGCTTCAGACTATTTTAAAGGTTCTGTACTTATGGGGGATCAGTTTCCTATTGTTATTGAGTTATAAACTGAACCCTCTGATGATCAATGAAATATATGTATCTTCTCAACTATCTATACTAATATTTTGTTTGCTTGTTCATGCCTCTAATATGATATTCTACAAGTAGAATCAATAAAAATCAATTTCTCAAATAACTTAACCTTTGAGGTCAAGTAGAGGTCATTCATTTGCCAACTTTCAGTTCTAAGTATTGGAAACAAAAGATTTTTACATTAGAAGTTTCTCCAATTTTCTTCTTGTGAATGGCACAAAGATTAATTTTTATCAATTTTCAGGAGTTTGTGGGTGTTTTTTTCCAAAGTCACCCACATTTTCACACCAGAAGAAGTTGGTTTTTACAGAGCAGTAGTAACAATACATACACACTATAAGACATTTTTTCAGCTGATTGGTGTTCCTGTTCACAGGCTCCAACTGAAAGTTGTGATGCCCGTCATGCTTCTTAGAAATCTGGATCCTCCCAATTTCTATGGAACTCACCCAGCTGTCAAGCTGCTTCTCCCACTTGTCATTGAGGCCACTGTACTAACTGGGCTAGGCGAAAAGAAGGATTGTCCTTTGAATTCAAGCAAATCAAATTCCCAGCGAGACTTAGCTTTGCCATGACCATCAACAAAGCACAGGAACAATCTCTCAAGATAGGCCTCAACCTCAGTTGTCTATACTTTTCCATAGCCAGCAATGTTGTTTGTCCTAGGATTGGTTCCTCAAACCACCTTTTCATACTGGCACCACATGGGAAAATTGCAAATGTTGTCTACTCAGAAACCCTGTCAAACTAAGGGGCTAAATCATCATTTTCCTATTTTGATAATCTTTGATTTTTTCCTCTTTATAATGAAGGAGCTCAAGAGAATTCACAATGGAAAAGTATACAATTGATCAACAAACTAAAATAATAGAATTCTACTTTGAATCAATAACGTTAAGCCAAAGAGTATATGCCTGTTGTTTGAACATGCGGACACTGTCATCTGAGTTAATAATTTGTTGTTTGGTTGCACGTTTTCAAGAGTTGGGCTCTGTTAGTGATTTTCCATGATCAGGAAGACCACATGCAATCCGAAATGCTGAGAATTGTAAATGATTGCAGAGGATTGTAGAAGATAATTCTACAATCTCAACTCAGGCTAAGCTGAGCAAAATGCTGCTATCTTGCTGGTCACTTCAAAGAATTTGGAGTTATTTGAAGTATAAAGTCTATGATAACAAGTTTATGACTATCCAAGAGCTAAAGAATAATATCCAAGGAGAAATAAGTGGCCTAGGAATAGATGTCCTTCAGAATGTAAAGTAAATTGTTATTGAAAGAGCAAGAATCAATGAAATTGAAAATGGTGGGCATTTAAAAGAAACAATTTTCCCCACATAGGTTGATTGAATCTCCCTCAATAATACATTCCATTTATTAAAAACAATTTCAAAAAATCATTAAAACAAAAAAGATGCAAATGTTTTGAACCACTTCAGGACTTATGCCCCACCGTGTATATATGTTTGGTAGGGAAGCTGTTCCCAGACATTTATGAACTGTCGGTGCAGTAGAAACTCGCTCATACGCGCAAGCGAACCCACAATTATAATGACCTATTGAAGTATGTATGGATATATGTTACATAACCTGGTATACAACTATCAATTAATTATTTAACGACCAATCTATATCTGCTCTATCTATTTATTTCAATGCAAATTGTTAAGAAATGGATAGATGATCCGACAGAAATGATTATAAATTGTGTTATATTATACTGAAACTTTATTTGAAATGATCTCCTGATCATATACAGTGGTGTATCATTAGGCCTAGACAACGTAAATAGAATAAACAATTAAATAATACATTCACCGTGTAGTAGCGGGAGATCATTTCAAATAGAGTATCAATATAATATGATGCAATTTAGAATCATTTCTGTTGGATCATCTATCCATTGATTAATAATATGATCGTCTGTTTTGAAAGAAACTAATAGAGCAGATATAGATCGTGGATAAACAAAATGAGAATCTGGAGTTAGAGCAGTTATTTGGGCTTTGCATTACCGGCAGCTGTTTAGCTCAATGGTAAGAGCAACAATATTTTGAAGCGGTTAACCCATCGGTCGCAGTTTCAGTTCCAGCAGCAGCACCACTTACTTTATTCTATAGTTGTCTAGGCCAAATGATAAATTCACTGTGTAGAAGCGAGTGAGTTCCAATATGACATAACACAATTTATAATAATTTCTGTCGGGTTATGTATCCATTTCATAATTATATATATATATATATATATATATATATATATATATATATATATATATATATATATATATCACAGTTTATATTTATATCATTCTAAAAATAAAGTAAATTCTTCAAAAATATCTTTTTTCTCCACAAACCTAGGCTGTTCATCTCAATCATTGTGCTCTAAATAAGAACGTCGCAATTTTTTCTTGTGCTGTGTTCGATGCACTGTCAATCGAAAGAAAGGAAACCCCCAGTACACAAGATGAACATTTTTTAACAGTTATCATTCACATGAGAAGTGGTTTTTCATATCAATTTTAAAGTCCCATAGAATTGTCTATGGGACTTTAAAATTGATATGAAAAACTCATCCAGGTCAGAAAACAAGATAAAATCATTGTAAATGAGAATAAAATTTGTCAAATAATGAAAGATGCTATATGAACATACCACAGAATAAAATAGAAAGCATGCGCGGAATGCTGGAAGTATATCTGGACGTTGCTAGAAAACTGAAGAAATTGTTGAACGAGAAGATTATAGATGTGCCCATAATGGAGCACATCAATCAGCCTAACAAGGAGCTCTGGAGAATTGAAAATCCAAGTAATTAAAATCATCAAGACGACAATATTACTAAAAATGAGCAAGAATATGACAGCAATAACAAAGAAAACAAACAAAAAAGGAAAGAAAGATGAAATGCAGACTAACCCATCCCATCAAATCCAAGGTATCAGACCTAGTTGAAAGAAAGGAAATCGTTTCAAATAGTGAAATTAGCAGCCTAATTGGACCACAAGATTTGACTGAAAAAGTGTCCTGAAACTGATAGATATCAGGACCTTGCTCGAGAGATGACTATCAAGTACTTGAAACTGCCCAAAAGACCCCCGAAAAGTAATTGGTAGAACTTGAGATCTGGGGCATAATTAACATGGTACAGTTCACAACCATTTTGAAGTTGACGATGTAACCGTTCGGTCACCTCCACCTCTGTGCCCATGTTGTGATTTGAAGATTAACAAAGGCCCGCTGACGAAGGTTTTGATTGAAAAGTCTTCATTTCGCTGGTTTCAAACACAGGAACTAAGTGCGTTCTAAATGATAAAATAACGGCGATCTAACAGGAACAAAAAGGTTTATTGATAACAGGGTTACAGATTCAAGTTAACCCTCCCCATTGATTTGGAAGCCCCCACTGATCAGGTGATTTTACGTAGCGTTGGGTCGCTCTACCAGCAAAAAAAAAAAAACAACTGCCGAGACTGGACTGTTCAGACTCCTAATTTTCGGATGTATCGGGTGCTTTTGAACAAGGGGAGTTTTAGAGGGGATAGTCGATTCCCAGTCTGGATAATTGATCCAACTCTCACGCAATTCTGTCGGATCGACAAAATTGCCTTCTTTTACTTCCACCAAACGATTTGATTGTCCGAGGACCTCATACCACCACCAAAAAGGTGTTTCCATTCCTGTAGGTCACATTACCAACCAATCAAAGGGATTTACCGCATCTAACCCTTGTCTTTTAGGCGTGACTATCTTCTTTTGATACGTCAAACAAAAAACAAAAACAGAACTTGTGGGTGTTTCTGTAAGTCTTGTTTGTTGTTGACTCTATTGAGATAGGATTTATACTATGGGTTCCAAAAGATAACATTAGGTGCTTACTTACTATTACTTAGAAGGGAGTGTGCATGTATCGTTAAGCTAAGTAGTGGGGAAAGGGATTTGTAAGTTAGAGAAAGACAAATCACAGAGGAATAAACGACGAAGTTTTCCCATAAAATACTACACTATTTATTGATGTAATGTGTAGTGAATATAAAGCCTTTTCATGGTGTGAAGTATAAGACAGTAATCAACGTATTTAGCTTGTAGTTGAGCCGTTGCGTCATTATATACACCTGTTATTTGTTATTGGGGTTTTACCGGTCTGTCCTGTTTTCTCTTGGCTTCGTCTGAATAAATACGGGGTTCTGTTTTCTTAGAACTTTAGGCCCTTTTCAGGAAACTTCCGCCATTTATGGTAAAAGGGGATAATTGACAGGAAAAATGTTTAGCCATCGGTGGATTCTCACGTGTGATCTGTTTCCAAATTTTGTTGATATCTTTTCAGGTGAATTGGTAAATGACAGAAGGAGACTGAGAGAAAGAGAGAGAGTGTGTTTGTGTATTTGTAGTGTGTTTAACTAAGATAAGTAATTTAGTTACATTTTCATTTTGTTAAAATCTCTCTCTATATATATTCTATTGTTTTAATTTTCTTATTAATTGACCCGGCTGTGATCTGTGTAGTTGCAAATCCAGATGACACGGCACTTTAGTTGGGAGAAATACCTTGCTAGATAAGACCTTACTTTGTCCCTCAATTTGGCTTTAAACTTTCGTATTATCTTCTAGAAGACGCATTACTAGACAAGAAAAACTTTCATTCGAATTCTAAACCCTGGTAGTTCTGGCTGACTTATAAAATCCGAAATGCTCAAACTCTCCAGTTGTGTCTTTGTAGAATTAATTCTTGAAGTTAACCCACCACTGACCAATTGTGGTATTACAACGAGAAACCTGGGGAGATTTGTTGTCATCTTATTCTCAGCAATGATTAACATTAAGATGCAATTGGTGGAGAAAAATCATCATCATCATTATAATTATAATAATAATAATAATAATAATAATAATAATAATAATAATAATAATAACCTTATCCAACTGAGAAGACCAAATCTGATGAGGCTCAAACGAGGATGAGAACCTGCCAGATCATATACGTGGTTGTTTCAGTGGACCACAAAATGGAGATGAAAAAAGACGAAAAATCGATAAAATACCAGGACTTCCCCCAGTAACTGAGAGAATCGTTGAACATGAAGGTTAGAATTGGTTGGCGTACTTGGAATCATGGCAAAAATACCAGGATCGAGAATGGATATGTTAAAAATTTGAGGAAGAATTTAAATTGTCCTAAGTATGACACTGCTGGAATCTGCAGGAATACTGAGAAAGATTCTGGAGATTTGAAGAGACTTGGTGCCGCTCAAAGTTCAGCAGTAATCACCAGACGAGGCAAATGCATGAAATGATAATAATAATTATTATGATAAGCAACACATCCGTCCGTCTGTCACTCTTTCTGTCAGTCTGTTCGTTTGTCACTCCGTCTTTCCGTCTGTCTGTCACACTTTTAAAATAAAAAGTGAAAGGGGCCATTGAAGAAAGATTCTTAGAATCGGATCGTGACAAAAATGACTGCAAAGGGGGTTGGGAGAGAAAAGCATGTTGGGGCCTACGCAAAGGGTAAGTGTATAACAAAAATGTTCATTGAAAGAGAACGACTGAACTCGGCCGCTGAGAAAAGAAGAAATGCGAGAGAGTAAATGAGGTCTTATTGAACCCTCTTTTGGGTGTCTGTGGGCGGAAGATTTGGTTGAATTCTTGGGATGGTCGCTTTAAAGTTTCTTTAAGATGATATAGTAGTTTTGATTTCATCCCGAGACATACTGTTAGCAAAGTAACAAGTTTCTTGTTTCTTGTTTCTTTTTTACCAGTGGTAATAAAGATAATATCAATGAAATATCACAAAGATGAATTATGATACGTACGAATCCGACTAAATAATATTTACTCAGAAATGAAATCGTCCGCGTATAACAGCGACATCGTCTATTGCCTGTCTATAACATCCAAACATAGAACTGAAAACACTCGAGTTCTATGGCCATAAAGGGCAACATACACGGAAAGGGTCCCAGCAAAATATCATTCGCCTGCAGCTGGGCCTTATCCACCACTTTTATATCTTAAATACTACCTCGCAATAATCTACATTCTTTTTCACACTTGAAGAAAAAATGCACATTTTACAATTTTTATTGGTCAATGTGTGCAAGAGTCTTATTTGTACGATTTCTTTTCCAAGTGATAAAAGTATGTGAGCTCTTTTGAATTCGAAATGGTGAATCAATGTTCTTTCAATAAAAGCTCATTGAGTTATCTACGGAGTATGAATTCTTTTGAGCGCACGTTGATTTATTTTGTGCGCAGATTGCAAATTGTGTGTACGCGCGTGCACGGTACAGAGCTACCAGGGAGTCATGATCCGGGTACTTGATGACGCATTTTGTTGGGATGGACGAACGCATACCGCACACTACAGGTTCACACACAGCGCTGACAGACGGGACACCTTGCAAAACAGGTTCCTGACAAAATAAAAATAGTATCTCCAACGTTCCACTATTATCATTATTATTATCATTATTATTATTATTATCATTATCTCTTTGCCTATATAAGAAGCCAACACCTTTTTCTTCGTGTGATCTATAAAAATACGCACGTTCGTTTTCATTGCATTTTTTTCTATCTCACACGTATACAGGCGTTGACATTACGTAACGTCCGCTGAGGGCATTGCCGGGAAATAGTTATTTTCTACATTCAAGTTGAGAATTTGACCGAGTCTTGCGTGACCGTTTTTGTTGAGTTTTGTCTTGTCTCAAACTCTCCTCGTCAAATGCCATCTGAAATGGTCACCGACACCGGGACAATGGAGAAGAACGCGCTTGGAAACGAAGAAATTGATGGATATGACGAGCTGATTAGTTTAAGCGTGAAACTTGACAAGGGCTGTCAGTTGTCAGAAGAGAGTAGGACGGACGAAGATATTCACAATACAAAATTACGGAGAAGGTAGGTTGGTTTCTGATTTTCCGCAATGTGTATGAATTTCTCGTTCGTGCGACCCTCTTTCAGGTGGGGGCCTGGGAACAAGTCAAAGATGGCAGAGTTCTGTCCTCGGTAACACGTCTGCGTAGGTGAAAATAACAATTTGATTCTATTCCATGCTAAATGGACTTTTGTCGTTCTTGTGAATTTCGTTCTCGCACTTAACGACACATACAGGATATCTTCATTCGTACTTTATATACAATCTTCTGAATTATTGGCCTTTGTCAAGGTTGACTATGGGTGTAACAGCTTTTTTTTGCATATGGGGAGAATATTTTGCCCAGTTCTACACTCGTCCCACCCTCTCCTCCATCATGCCAGTAACGAGATATTTTGTCAAGATATCTGATGGTGGAACAGGGAGTTGTGGATTCATGCCTTACCTAAATGCGAAGTGAACATAAGCAGCCCCAGCTGACCCCGTTCCCCATTCTGGAAATCGTCACAACAAGCCGATTTGTAGTTTTATTTGCTAAATAAATGTAATTTTTTAAAAAGTTATGGACCTTTCGGCAACATCTTGGCTGCTATTATCTCGTCAAGAGATAATCTAAGGTAAAGAATTAGGAGTGAGGGTTAGTCAGTCAGACAGGGCAAAGGTTAGTTTTTGTATTGGGGGCGTTCAACTCTTTTTTCTAAGTTACCTTCATTCAGCAAACAAAAATACGGTGAGACATGACCATGATTATTTATTTGTCGTGGTGACCGACGAAAAAGATCCGTGGGACAATTTTTGTAAAATAGATATTATTGAAGACTTACGAAGAAAAAAAAACTTCCAAGCTATCATAGAAATATTCTCAAAACAGATAAACTGTCTGTCTGTTTGTCTCTGTATACATTATTTTAGCTGTCTGGTCTAGTACAATGCTATCAGGTTGTTACACATGAAGCGTCGTTTTCCGAATAGTGAGATAAAGGATGCTATAAAGAATTAAGAATGGTGAATGTTCGATCAAAACATTACTTATATGAAGCAATTATCTTTTTCCAACGAGCCTCTATTGATAAAAGGCCATTCCTATCAAACAAAATACATTTAGCGGTCACAAGTTCAGTTAAAACTCAAATTATGGTTTCTCTATCATTGAACTTTTTATTACGGATATGAAGATCAAAATGTAGGTGAATATGATAATTGCTGCAGGACTTGATATCCCATTCCTCTAAGCGTGGACACGGTCAGCTGGGAGGTGAGGAGAATAGCCCTGTCATGGAATATTTCATTCAGTTTATGTGGGGCCTATTTTTCCAACTCTTCAACCGTTCCTAATACCCTCAGATAACGTGGTATGGGTATTGTTGAAGTCCTAAATTCCTCAGAAAGTACACGAACCGTTGTCTATAGGCCGTTGATTGATAAATCTCCGTAACTGAGAACAGGTTTGAACCTCCCTCGAGGTTTATAATCGGTACCTACATTTCCTGGATTGAATGTATTGAACCAACGCTGAACAGTTTGCACTGTAGTTGTGTTCACTCCAAATGCTTTGTTGGCGTTATGAACTGCTTCGTTTCGAAGAGAGTCCATTGTTTATTACGTTATTCCTAACTTCTTAGGTAAACTCAATGGCTGTTAAGGGCTCAAAAATCTCCGATAGCAAGAAAACACCCAGAACGCTTGCTAAAATCTGAATGAAAATATTACATTTAAGAGCAGGGGATCGAACTCAATTCTCACAATATGTACACATATATATTTGGGATTTAGTGGAATATTCCAATCAAATTTTGTGTACATTTAGAAATATTAAAGCCTTACTTTTGCTTACAGTTTTGATAGGTGTTAAATAGTATACATTGTAATGGTCAAACAACACATCTGAAAGAATGAACAATGAGAAAAATAGAGAGAAGAATGTGGCAACTTTAGCTCTACTTATCTGGTTCAATTTCATCTTGCATCAGCTTGCGGGGGGGGGGGTTTCTTATACCAGTCGAAAAAAGTTTTTCATTTTTCACCTTACATTGTTAAAGAATTCATCGGTCACCCCAACTACAGGCAGCAAGAATTTATCACTAGGATGGTTGAAGATGTTCTGTCTTTTAATTGACTTACTTCCCTTGAAATTTGATTTTAGCCTCTGCATTGACTAGAACTATCCCAAAATTTAATCGCTCCTTCCTTGGCCCATGTCCCACTGTTCCACGAAATTTCATTGAAATTAATCAGAACTTTTGTTGATCTCTTATCATCAGACATGAGTGCATACAGAGATGTGAGAAAAAATGGAGAAATATTTCTCAATCGAAAAATTATTCCTGGATCCGTCTTAATGTTACATTATGGTGATGATGGAGAAGTAGTAATATGGTGGGGTATTTTCTTCCTCTCTTCGCTGGTGACGCGTCGGCTGATTCTCATTCTGTTGGGTCTCAGCATCACAGGATAAATAAAGAGGAATAACCTGAATCATTGCTGTCAGCAGTTTTATTCATCTAATCTCCAAGTTGGTTGTCGAAAGTTGTCGAAAGCATGATTCTGTTATGTGGTTATGAGTAACATACTACTACTGAATTGATACATTCCCGACCAGGGGAGTCACATCTCGTTCGGATCTCTGTCTTTTTTTTTCCAGGCGGGCACGCATCTTATGAAAAGGTTCGGTGTTGGACTCCCTCTTTCCTTCCTGTTTATACTCATCTTATTTTAATAACACGTCGATTTTACAATATGACATCAATAGTACATATGTGGCAACAGGTCATTTTATTCCTCACATGACCTTCTCAGCCATCACGTAAGCTAAATTGCAACATCAAAAATCTATTTTCTTTATCATTTCAATTTCAGAATTCCTTTCCAAAATTGTTTATAATTAGAACATACATACTCCAGATTCGAAGGACAACTTAAATCAAACAATATTATTAGTATATATTCGGGGTTTTTTTTTCATTCTTCGTTTCACAATTTCCATTTTATACGCAGTATAATTTTCAATTATACACACTTGTGATATTTCTAATTTGATTATTTCAATATTACTTAATCAATTGAAACTTGATTTTTTTTCTTACTCTATCTATATATTCTTCCATACTTTAGCCCTGTCAAGAAGCACTGTGGTACATTAGCTCATTCCACGAAATTTCATTAAATTTATAGTGAAATTTTAGAGATATTGTGTAGATAGACAGCTGGAAAGAAATGTGGTAATACATATATCTCTCTAACGTTGTTGGCAGGGGTAATAGTGTATAATGTATCTATTTGAATTGAATTTGAAAAAAATTCAATTATCTAATCTTACTGTTAGCATTATTCTCTATGATTTGAAACATATTTCATGACTATCAACCAAATAGATATTTACTCAATCTCGCTTAAACTGGCACGAAGCCAGAATGAAGGCCTATGCCACAATCCTAGTCTCACAAACCAATGCTTGGGGGTTCGATCATCATTGGCTTCCCCGTATGACATTGTGTATTAGTCGAACTACATGAAGTTTAAAACATTTTTACAGCCAAAATAGTGGCTTTGGTGGCTAAAATAAGGTGAAATCGGAAATTAAGGCGTAACTTCCGACGAGACTTGCATCCTACGTATAGGAAGCAAAACAAAGATGGCGTAGAGAATCTAAGAAAAGCAGATAACAGAATGACTACAGTTTTGTTCCCTGCTTAATCATTGAGGCTTCTATGGTCGAAGTGATCAAGGCAACGCCTATGAAAGACAGCCACTCAGGGTGATGTATCTGAGTTCACATCCCGTTGAAAGCACCTTCTTTATTTCCGATTTCGCGCTGTTTGCTTCCGCAGACGAAGAGGGTATAGATCCAAAGAATAAGTAACAATAGCGATAATGAAATACGGAAAAATTTGTAAAAAAATAATAGCAGTGAAAATATTTCGACTAAGAATTTCAAAAAATAACTTGGCTTGTGAAATTATGTGTGAGAGTCATCGAAGTGATACAAACTTTTTAGATACTTATCCAATGATTACTTACCCCCTAGCTGATAAATTACTTCGCTTAAATATGTTTACAATGATCTACCAATGAATAGACACGTCTTCAGCTCCATGTAAGCACCGGGGAATAGTGATGAAACTATTAACTTTATTTTCTGGATAGTCCAAGAAATATTTACCACCATTGAATGAACGTGCGGGTACCATGTGGAAGAAAACAGAATTGAAAATTGAATAACTCGCCCCTGTTTTTAACAGCTGTGTCAAAAACTTATTTGCCAGAATTGGCTACAAGTAGCGAATTAGACTACATTTGAAAGCCCATTGCACCTAAATTTTGTATCTCGTTACTTGCTACTTTGAGGACAATTTTTGAAAAAAGCTGGACAAAATGGGCAACTAATAAGAAGAAGATCAATGATTGATTATTTATGCGTTTGCAATGTTATATAATTACCTTTGAAGACGTATGAAGATAACTATTTCTAATTTATCATATAGCCCCCCCCCTTTTTTTTTGAATTCCCACTCTCCCAAAGTAACCCCTGATTGAATATTTGGGCAGAACTTGATAATCTTGAACTGTGAAGACGTGAGGGCTGTAGGGTGGCGAGCCTTTTGTAGAGCAAGTTCAGAGCAACCTTCGAGAATAAGAAAATCCCATTCGTTCTCGGAAGAAGTGTATACAACCAATGCATTCTTCTGATAGTCAGCTATGGAGCCGAAACAGGGAACGTAACCAATAGATTGACCTGCAAACTGAAAACCATTCAACGTGCACATGAGATAATTATGCTCAGCCTGACGCATGTTACTTAGAAAAAAAAGGTTAGCACTGCAAAGTAACCACCATTGCGAGAAAAATGTCAGGAAGAGTCCAACATGGTATTCCGACGATTTACACAGAGAAAAAGAATACGGATCCAGGAATATTTTATAAGAAATTTCCTTCCTAATTTACTTCAGTAGAGGGGTCAATAGGTCCGTAGCCTGACATAATTATCAGCTGAATTTCTATCTTTGATTTTTACTGTATGATGTCCGATCTATGTGATCTATGGATGAGTGTTGGGTTGAGCGCATTGTCAAGAAGTGAGATCATGTTGAAAAATAAATATTTGTAAAATGACTGTATTTCGTTTCCATTATTGGGTTACAGACCTATTGACTTATCCACGTGGGTTGGGATGTTTTATTCATTTGGTTCAACAGAAAGTGAATTTAACAACATAATTCTTTGTCATGTTTTCCTGTTTTGTTGTAAAGCTCTCATGCTTCCGTTACACGCCTAAAATCATGAGAAAGTGAATGATTTAGTATTGGATTGAATAGTTAAGCTCATATCGTTGACAATGACACAAATAACAGAACTGATCCGAAGGATTTTTTCTGGGTTGTCTCAATCATCATAAAAAAGCTTATCGGAAATTAAGTACACGTTTTTTCACGGACATAATTACTAACCTACTCTTGTGTTAATCAATCAGCCCTGTTCAAAGGCCGAATCGGCTATGAGTCTGCCCCTTGCACCTAGAGTTAGAATAAGGATCAAAGTAGATATTTATTCATCTCGTGCCAAGGAAATTACTACATTTCAATAAAAAAGAGAGTAGCATCACTTATCAGTATCAATTGGAAACGTTCTCTGACCATCTCTACTAAGAACAAGAATGTGCTTTCCTATAGTCCAGTCATAATACGGTTAAACCTTAAACAAACTGATTACTGAGGTTTTCCACGGATATATCATTGGAGAATGTCTGCTGCATAACATATGAAAAGTTTACCGTGATCAACTTGGTGGAAAAAAGTCAACGGCTGCAATATTTAAAAATGGCTGCCAATTTTGGTCCACCATTTTTGAACCAAAGTTTTTGTAACTTCACCTCCCATGATTTCAAACTAAATAGGATAAAATCAACTTTTATTGTTTTTGAACATATTTCTAATTTTCATGCAATTGTTTTCTCATTTTTGAAATTTCTACCCTTTATGATATTTTAAGGTGATGGAAAACTCACCCGACAACATTTTTCTAGATATTTCAGCAGAATTTTCATTTTTTTGGGCCAGTTTATTTGTCTTTTTGAAAATATTAGTTGTTATCTAAATAGTTCAACCTGAGAGCCTTCATGACCTCCAAGTAACGCTAGACGAACTGAATGAAGAAAGAAAGAAAGAAAGAAAGAAAGATGGTCTCCACATGGACAACAAATGTCATGTGCAAAGAAGATGTTGAAGATAAAGGTGCAAGAATCAAAATCGAGATCGTAGAACTAGAGAAATTAGACCGCTGCATCAGCCTAAGATGACGAATCTCCATGAAATCACCAGAAAAAGAAGAAATCAAGTGAAGAATCACCGTAGAATGACAAGCTTTTGGCAGAGCAAGCTTAACTTTCAAGAACAAAAAAATTACGCTAGTGCTGAAAACGCATCCTCCCAATAGTTACCTATGGTGTTGAAACATTTAGCCTAACCAAAAGACTGACCCTTAATCTAAGAACCATGCAACGTGCACAAGAGAGAATCATGTTCAACATAACATGGTGAGATCACAAGACAGCGCAATATATGAGACGAGAGCATGTCCAAGAGATTGAATCAATTAGAATCAGAGCACTTTCAGCTCCGAAAAAGGGGCAAGGTGATACCAGCTCACCTAAACTCTTTATAGCCTATCTCGAGATGATCATCAAAAACCTAGACTGGGATAACAAAGGAATCAGAATAGATGGCGAATACTTAAGTAAACTCTAATTTGTAGACATCTTCCTTTTTGCAGAAAACTTCCAGGACCCCTAACTAATGTTAGACGAACTGAATAAAGATAGCAAGAAGGTTGACCTTTTGATGAACTTCAGCAAAACAAAGATCATGTACAACAAACATGTCAGAAATAAACGTACAATGATCAAAATCGAAAATACAAAGTTGGAGAAAGTAGACCACTGAATCTATCTTGAACAAAGGATCTCCATAAAATCCTCAAAAGAAGATTAAATCAAACAAAGAATCACTGTAGGATGGTGAGCCTTTGGAAGAGTAAGCTCAGAGCAACCTCCGAGAACAAGAAAATTCCATTCGTTCTAAAAAGAAGTATATACAACCAATGCATTCACATATGGAGCTGAAACATGGAACGTAACCAAGAGACTGACCCGTAAACTGAGAACTATGCAACGTGCACACGAGAGAATTATGCACATGGAGAGACCACAAGACGGCATAGTATAGGGAAAAATAGGAGTCCGAGACATCATAGAAACCATTTGGAAACTCAAATGACAATGGGCTGGTCATGTTGCAAGAATGGCAGACAACCAATGGATACCACATCTTACATCATGGATCCTCAGAGATCAAATGCAGAACCGAGGTCAACAAAATATAAATTGACAAATTCGGAAAGTATTGGCTTTGCAGTGCCCATGATAGAGAGGTCTAGCGAATTTGGGGGAAGGTCTATGTCCAACAATGGATACTAAAAGGCTGTTGCTGATGATGATATAATAGACTCTCCACCGAGTGCCAATTCAAGTCATAAAGTGAAAAAAAATCAGTTTAGGATCGATCTTAATGTGATCTCAGTTTTAAGTTAAGGAAGAAGATTATATTGAAAATTATTAGTTGTCTAAAATGAATAAATCATTTTTCATGATTAGACGATGAACATACTGGCGAACCTACGTGTGTTTGTGTTTGTATATATGAAAGGATTATTCTGGTTGAGCTGATCTTGCCGTGGGTGGAGGGCTATGAATAGCCTACAAGAGAAAGGACCTGAAATACAAGCCTTTGATCCAGGTGTGCAGGGACAAAGGCTGGCAACCCTGCTGTAACGGAAGATATCACTGCCGGTTTGTTTAAGTGACCGAGAAGTAGATGAATCAGTGGTTTGTCATTCTACCTCAAAATTACGTTTATCCTTACAAGCAAAGAACTTTGATTTCAAACCCTTCCCAAAAGTTAAATTTCAGCGTTCTCTATTTATTCATCAAAGCAATGAAAGAGAACAAAGTTCATAACAGATAATTCAAACAATGACTCACATCGCTTTGTGCAAATGTCTTTGTGCAATACATCCGATATTTACAAGCTTTGGGACTACTTTATGTACGTTGGGTGGTTCAAAATTGTCCGTCTGCAACGCTGTGCAAGGTCACAAGATTGACACTTGTTTTCAGTTTTGGGAGGTTCTACATGAATACGAAGCCGTGAGACAGTCTAATTGCAATACTTTTCAGTGGTTTCGATCTTCAGTTGGTACCCCACTACCGTGGCCTTATGGCAGACTTCAGTTAATCTTAGTAAGCAACTACTGAGCGCCAACCGTCACGATGTATATAGGAGAATAGATTGATAAATTCTGCAATAAGAGTTAAATGAATTAAAGTGAAAAGAGGAAAGCCATACTTTTTCATTATGATTTTAAGGTATAATTTTTATTAAATCTTAACAGAAGGCCAAAGTGATTTTGTTTCTGGACTTTACTTTCAATTTCACTTTAAATTCAGGCCATTTGTATATTAATCTTGATTTAAATTCTATAGGTGTGTATGTCTGTATATCTGTATGTCTGTGTATCAAACTGACAATAAAGAAAAATAGTTGTATTTGAATTAAATTTACTCGCTTATTGGCCGACTTCGCCGGATATTAAGTATCGATGTCGAGTCATTTCAAGTCATTTATTATATAAGAATTTTTTATGACCGTGCAATAACGGACTACGTTATACTGAGGGACGCCTGTACCAATGTAATAAATGTATTTTCGATTTGTACACTTTTATACGAATGTACATGATAATACTGTGACCAATCAGGTCACAAATAGGTATGAGTGCGAATGCAGACCCCAACAATTTTATTTTTCAGTTGCTTATCAACTTGAACTTTTTCCATTCTTCAGATTTGCCCAATTTACAATTCAAAAGAAAAAAATATATCTCGAGTTTTGGAAAAATGATTTTCAAGAGACGCAAAGGGGAGTAACCGAAATACTCCGAAGTCGAAGCCCCATCCCAAAATATTCATCGAGAATGATTTGTCAATAAAGAATAAATTAGAGAAAGAGCAGGTTCAGTTCAGTAGTGTAGTCATAACATAAACAGAATTCACCCTCCTAAATTTGCATTTGGGAAAAATCATTTCCTAATGAAGTAAAGGAATCTAACCACAATACTTCGAAGCCGAAGTTTTGTGCGATGGACGGGAAAAGAGAGACCTGTTGAGCAGTATAGATAATTCATAAATAGAACTGCTCACCCGAAACAATTTTTTTTAAATATTCACGTTTTAGAAAAATAATTTCTTCAATGGGGTTTATTTAAACCGAAATACTTCAAAGGCCTAGTTTCGTGCGATAGACAGAAAATGAGGGTCCAGTTCAGCAGTGTAGTTAAATCTTAAATACATGATAGACGGGAAGAGAGGCTCTAACAGTTAGATCACATAATGAATAGAATCCCATCCCCAACTTCATGTTCTTAAAGAATGATTTCTCATTGAAGTCAAAGGAACTAACAGCAATAACTCGAAGCCATAGTTCTGCATTACATATATTGATGAGTAATGGATACTAGTATCCGACAACATGAATAAGAAAAGACGGTTTTATAAACAAAATGTATTTACGGTACTGAGCGGAAATAGGAAAAAATGAATCCGAGGTGGGATTTAAACCCGCACTTTTTCCCATGGAAGCACCCACGAATTTTGGTTCGAGCAAAATTTAGCTTCTAGAACTCTCTTTCCTTATTGATATTGTTGGATACTAATATCCATTACTAACCATATTGTCGAGATAAGAACAATAATATATAGGTAGGAATACATAAATACCAATAGTTATGAGACTAATAGAACACATAAACAAAATTGACTGGCGAACGCAGAAGAGAAGGAATGAGTTGAGGGTGTTATTCCAACCTTTTCTTCCCAAAGAAAGTGTTGTAAGAACAAATAATTCCAAGAGAATTTTTGATTAGAACAAAACAATTTTCTGGTGATGTCACAAGAATTCCAATTTTACATAGTTTGACGGCATAAAATCATGGTTCTGTTCCTCATTGTTATAGTATGATAAATTGAACCCCCACTAAAACACCCGAATAAGTTGTATTCTCTAAGTAAAATAATTCTACTTACCATGTGCCGTTTTTTAAGTCATGCATGCATACATACAGAAAAACAATCATTATTAAAGATTATACAATCATGTTTCGGTTTTATCAAAGTCGCAATTTCAAAAAAAAAATATTGAAATGTTCGTTTATTTCAAGTAACTACGTCACGCAATATCATAACGCGTGTGCGACAAACGCCAAGTATTTGAAATTATGAAGACACTGCACTGCGAAAAATGGATCCATGTACTCGAAAAATCAAAATTAAGTGGTGGGGTATGAACAAAGTTTGCAGAGGATTTTTAGGGTTATGTTTTTGTTCTATTGAATGGTCGATTACTGTGTATATGTACGGTTATACCTGAATGGGGGAGTTAGAAGATGTTTCGCCTGCTTCAAATTAATCATGATCATGTTTGCTGATTGATGTTTTATGATGTTTCAGCATCAATCTGGATAGGTAATGGGGATATGTTGAAAAATGATAATGAACTTGACTTAATTACAAATATTTTTGTATATAGTAAACTTGATACATATTGTCAGATGTATAGTATCTACATACGAATCATATACATATATGTGTGTGTGTGTGTGTGTGTGAGTGTGTGATTAAGAAATGGATATATGATCCGACAGAATGATTATTAATTGCGTTATATCATTCTGAAACTCTTTTTTGGAAACTCTTGTTATTACACGATGAATGTATCACTTGGTCAAGACAACGTAAATGGAATGAACAATAAAAGAAAATGAGGTCGCTGCGAGAATAGAACCTGCAACCATTAGGGCAGCCGCTTCAATATAGTATTGCCTTTATCATTGATATATATATATATATATATATATATATATATATATATATATATATATATATATATATATATATATATATATATATATATATATATATATCTCCCCCGAGTATTTTATCACGAGTATTGGGGTCCAAGAAAACTAACGGCGTTATAACAGAGCCAAGATAATCGTGCTTGGGTATGGGCAATATTGTTTAGTTTCTGATATGTTTATACAAATTGTTGATAAAATTAGATAGATGAAAAACGAACGTCGTCTATCGTATGAAAATTAAGTGAAACTTGAAGAAATTAACCAAGGTATAGCAATGATACAAATATTTTGATGAAGAAGTATTTCTTTTATACGTGTTTTAGGATTTTTTTTCTCTCAGGAGTCGATTTCTTTATCTATAATTTGATAAATATGGCCGTAGGTTTTACCAGGAACTCGTCACCCAAGATGGAGAAAAAAAAGCGTCAAACATTTTATCTTCAAAATATTTGTGTTATTGTGAAGACAGAGCAGGAAAAAATTGTTATAATCTTTCTTTTAGAAAAATCCACTGACTTAGAGATTTGTAGAATATTAGCATTAAAATGACGCATTCAGAAATTCCCTAAGATTTCTGCTTTGAAAAATATCATTTTATATAATAAAAGTTCTTTAAAATATACGAATATAAGAATTTAAAAAATAATATCACTGGGTATGCTTTTCAATTATTTCATTGATTCTGCGCCTTGACAAAGAAAATATAAGAATTAAAAAATTATTGTATTGAAAATTTTTTTTGATTCCATAATTTCCGATATTTTGTACAAAATTAAATTTACTATTTATCATGATAGATTAGACAATCTGGGTGTAGACAATCTGGCTTTAGACAAAATGAACGATCACCCTTCAAATTTGATGGTCTTCTCGCATTTACTCTTTTCTCTCTCTTCTATCATGAATTTTCTGGAGGATCTAAGTCAATACTTCAAGCTGGCCATGGGAGAACACTGATCTGGTGATCTTTCAGCCATACACAACCAATGCATCTTCCCGATAGGCACTTATGGAGCTGAAACATGGAACCTGACTAAGAGACAGACCTGCAAACTGAGAACCATGCAGCGTGCACATGAGAGAATCTTGCTCATGGAGAGATCACAAGACAGCACAACATATCAGGAAGAGAACGGGGATCTGAGATAGAATCTATTAGAAAACTCTTATGGCATTGGGCTGGTCATGTTGCGAGAATGAAAGACAATCGATGGACATCATGCCTCACAACATGGCTCCCCAGAGACCACATGCGCAACCGAGGCCGACAAAATACAAGATAGAGATGAACTAGACAAATTCAGAAAATACTGGCTCCGCGACGCCCAGGATAGAGAAATGTGGTGGAACCTGGGGAAGGTCCATGTCGAACGACGGACGTTAAAAGACTGACGATGATGTGTTTGCTATCATTGTCCTACATGGAGGTCCAACGACGTTCTCATCCCAATTGCTTCGCTGAAAATTTCAGTTTTTTGACCAAAATATCGAGAAAATTCTCTTTTTTCACTGTCCCTACAATTCTAACCGATTTCCCAGGAAAAAAAACTATCCTATAGCATCATGACACGTCTACTATATTTAGCGATAGTGATGGTATTCACCAGATTGTAGGGCTTCTCATTTTTTTCTTCCACTTTAGTCTGATTGTTAGGACCGAATAATTGGAATTTTTCGCATCAAATCCTAGAATAGAATGCCAAAACATTCAGGCTTCTTCTGGAAGTTCCTTATAAGATTTAAACAAGAATTCAAGTGATTTTTTCCTCAATAATGGTGTCTGTAGAAGACAACACGCCGTCGAGCCACCTCTATTGAGAGTTTGATTAATTGTTGACCTTGAAGCATAGACTTCTGTGGCGAGAATACTGCGTAGGTGGTGGCACGTGCACCTGGCCAGGTTTCTCCTAGAACAGAGGTGTAGCTGAGGAGGGGGTGGTACAGGGCTATTTGGAAACGTCCCCCTCCCGGGCCTTCAATGTAGGGAGGCCCGAAAAGTTTTACAAATAGTAATTCACGTACAGCGTTTCTACTGAAAAATTTCAGTGGGGCCTTTCAAGGCGCCAAGCCTCCCCCCGGTTCTCAAATCTCTAGTTACGTTTCTGTTCTAGAAGTTTCTGTATTGTAGTTCTTCCCATGTACTCGAAACGTATCCTTATGATGTAGACCGAATCAGCGTTTTTCAACGCAATATATCAAATCCTTCTGCAGGTAGCAATAACTTGAAATTTGTATCGGGTGATGTTATCGTATCTTATCAAACATCGCTGGATGTCCCCCTTTGGTATAATCTATGCTTCAGTTTTTCACATTCTTTGTAGACATGGAATTTAAGTCAATTTTGGAAGAGGGGGTCAATAATTGTGTGCATGACTATATATATATATATATATATATATATATATATATATATAGTAAAATGACAATTAGAAAGTGAAGAGAAATTTAAGAGAAAAACATGTGTTACATCTCAAAAACATTTATCATCACGTGGGCATGTTCTAATGCATTTCGATGGTTGCCAACACCTTTTTCAGAGAACCTGCAGTGGTTGCAGAGAAAACTATATGCTATTTCCATGTTTGGGATTTGAGAAATAAAACGAGGATATTTCTATGCATTGGGTTCTTCTGCAGGGGTAGGAGAGGAGGTGCTTGTATCTGTAAACCGGATCACAACAAACATATAAATATATGCGTATAATTATTATCATTGTTATTACATTCCGCTACGTTGCAGAATGTGTAACCGATTTGGGTTTCAATTAGCCATAATCGTCTATGTTAGCCAGACATCTTGGAAGATGGGTAAAGGCATGCGCACTGAGAAGGATTGAACAGGAGAGAAAGGGAAATCCAGCGACTGAAATTGAGATGTGAGATCAAGGCGCTCAACAAACTGATGAAGAAGAACTTGTCTACCGAAAAAGAAGGCATCAACTTGACCAGCCAGCTGTTTGATAAACTATGCAAACCCTACAGGGCAGAACATCTTCACCAGGACTCTTCTCGGCGAACACAAACCGGGCATACTATCCAGTTCTAAGGATGAAGTAGAGGAGTTTCTGAGGGATACACACAGGGATCCCTATAGAAGTCGGGAATATTCGCCAACCTGAAAAACCGTCGAATAAGCTGGATATGAAGAAGCCTACATGAGACAAGAACTTCAGGACGTCACCTGGGAAGTCAAAGCATCATCTGCCTCAGGCACAACCGACTGGATTTCCGAAAGGAGATCCCGACAGGATGTACCATCTCCCTCATCCTTTTTGCTATGACTATAAATCTAATATCAACAACAGAAAGTGTTACCCGTGGTCATCCGCAGCAGTCTGGCATCGCCCAGCCAACACTTATGGGTACATGGACGACACCACGATAACAACACACGTCGAAACAAGATGGGTGCTGGAAACCATGCGTAAATCCATTGTAGTGTAAAACAGTGAAAATCTTGAGGTAGGGTTCGGAAGGTTGTTTGGCACTTCTGGTAAATTGAAGACGGATAATTTTCTTTGTATTCAAAAAGTGATAAAACTTGATTATCATATTTGAACAATGCGCTTCCATTTTACAAGCACAAAAGTGTACAATCAAATCAATTTAGACAGAAAGCAGATACTAACACCTTCCCACTCGCTCCTTTGTTTTTTCTTCTTTTAAATATAATTGAATTAAAAATGGATGAATCATGCAATATACCGATAATCTTATAAGTTTTTGCCATTATTTCCTATTTATTAACAGAGAATTCGAACTGTTTTCACGAATGCAATCCCCATACACCTCATGGAAAATCGAGATACCCAAAAGAACCTAAATAACTGGTTGAAATTTCATAAGTATCATGTTTTTAACGCCAATACATATGGAAATTCCAGTTATCTGATGTGTCAATAGTAAAGAGAAAAAAATGAAAGGAAAGAAACATTAAAATTAATTTGTGTTCGCAGAAAAATGTCTCTATCTCCTCTTTGTTTGTCTTTGTTTACTGGGAACATTTCACTTGAAGATGTATCACCTGTCGTTCAACATGCTAATAATGACATTCCATGTCGTAATATTTTTTCTCACTGCTTTTTTTTTTCTTTCTTTCAAGTTCAAAAGAAAAAATCTAATTTTAGAACGTAAGCAGAGACTATAATGGCAACTAGGATTTCATCTGAAAGAAAAATTTGAGCAACAAACGCAAAAACGTGGTGAGAACTCAAAAGCTTGCCGAACTTCATTGTTTTACTAAGCACTTGATTTTTGGAATATTTTAACCCGATACAATCAGTCACCCGGGTGAAAGCATTTTCCTCCTCTTTTTATTATCACTCTTACTATGAGCTTACAGGAAGTCTTAGGAGCTTTCAAGGGGTTCAAAGGGTTTGATTTTCCTGAATATTAACACGGTTATACCCGAAATACACTGATTGCCAGAGATTTAACACTGTTTTGCCTGAATAGAGGGAGCAAAAAGTGATTATTACTTGTCCATGACCCGTCGCTTTGCTGACGGTTATCATAAGTATCAGATTCGGCTGATGTTACTCTGAATATGATAGGCGCGGTAAGAAGGCAGGGTGAGAAAAGAAAGTGGGATAGTTCATTAAGTGGGTAGCAAGGGAGAGTGGGAAAAGAAAGTCGCGTAGTTGAATAAAAAGGTAAGAAAGGAAAGTTACGTTATAGAGGGGCTAATGTCTTCTACTTATACTATAAGTGTGATAGACACGGCTCTTATACAAAATAATCATCACATATACATATGAGCTGATGAAAGTGACAATTTAAACGTAAAGAGAAAAAAACTTACGAGAAAGCAGGCTTTACATCTCGAAAATTATTTCATCACGGGGGCATGTTTCGACGCATTTCGACGGTTGGCAGCCATCTTTTTCAGAGAAAAACTTGCTGCAGTGCAGAGAAAAGTTTGAGCTGTTTACATATTCGAGGTTGAGGTAAAAATGGGGATATTTCTGTGTCGATTGATTATTTAGTAGGAGCGAGTGGGAAGGTGTTTGTATCTGCTTTCTGTCTCTGTGGGTGTTTGGCTTGCCACAAATACCTCTGCAAGTTTCTCTCTCTGAAAGAGATGGCTGGCACCCGTCAAATGCATCGAAATTTGCCTACGTGATAAAACAAAAATTTTTAGATATAACACCTGCTTTCTCTTAATTTTTGTCTCTTCACTTTCCAATTGTCACTTTCATCAACAAGTCGGATCATTTTACATCCACAATACAAACATATATATATACGTGATTATTATTTTGTATCTCCAAGGGAGAGATTCCTGGTAGATAACACTCGTGATTGTGAGCGAGACACCAAGTTTCTCTTTTGGTATTCTTGCCTACTTCAACAGTCATGTTGCTTACAGCATCTGAATTCTTTCTTGGATCTCTAAATCTTCTAATCTCTTCGCAACGATCTCTAAAAAACTTTCCCGGTTATTCCATTATTATCAGTTTTCTTCTTTAAAGCAGGAGTTGCAGATTTTCTTTAACAATAAGTGAGAAATTTTGCCATTTCTGGTTTTGTATCGATTGACTCGATTCCATGTTAACTTTGGTTCTCTTATCTATGCCGTCAATAGGTTGGCGTTGTCATCTTTTTGTTTCCCACGTCCTCAATCATCCCACTATTTTTTTTTAATCTATAATTAACATATTTTCACTTTCCTGACTGACCACTTTTACGTATGAGTTAGGTACAATAAGCAAATAAATTCTTTCAGCTTTTGTGTTGTACGGTTAACATCAATCTACAGCTGAGTACTTCAGAATATGGCGTCCGATCAAATACGCTGGAAAGAAATTGAAACGAATACTCACACGTAAGATAATTCATATTGGTTACTAAATTTTGTTTAGACACTTCCATTTATTGAATCACTGTAGCTTCAGAAATGACTCGCCCGATCAATCAGTTAAGTGGGCTACTGATTCTTCTCTCTTTGTTGAGCTGTCTGTGTGTGTCACTGGACTCTCCCGTTCACATTTTTTTGTGCTAAAGTCTTGAAAATTTGCATGAGTACACCATTGGGCACTATCTAAAATGTTATTTTCGTTTTTTCATAAAATTGCTTGTTGGGTTTCTGTGGACGTTTTGGCCAACCAACGATGCCCGAAGTTAAGAAATTTTCCTTCCGATAATTTCAGAGAAAAGATCTATTTTCTTAGATGAAGAATCTTTTTTTGTTTTTTTTACATATTTTCTTTAGATAATCGTTCTGGTATATGCACAAGCTATGGTGATTCATTTATGCGAAGTACGATGATTTTTATTTATTTATTCATTAATCTTATTCGTTTTTTGTTTGTTTTTTGTGTGTGTCCTCCCCTTTCTTTCTCTCTCTCTCTCTCTCTCTCTCTCTCTCTCTCTCTCTCTCTCTCTCTCTCTCTCTCTCTCTCTCTCTCTCTCTCTCTCTCAAGTCGAGGAGAAAAAAGAAATACTATTTAATCCCAGTGAAAAATCACGAATACGTCTGAATTTTCTATTAAATGATTTCTATAGAAAAAAAATAATAAATTTGTTCTAGTGGAAGAGTCCATAGTTTCAACTGCTTGGTAGGGGATATTTTTATCAGCAAAATCTTTTCCCCTGAGTGGAAGATGTCGGTGTTACGGACAGAAAACCGAGAAAATCACACTATTAATTATATGAGTAAATAAGACGAGAAGACCAGAAAAGAACTCGTGAAAGAATTTTCGTAACATTCATTCCTTTTGGGAAAATATTTATTAGCAATTATGGGAAAGATAATAATTTTCAATGTGTCTCATTAATTGAGTTTAGTACCATGCACGCATAAAAATTGTCGCTAACATATTCTCATGGGTAAATGTAAACATATACGCTTTCCCATACGTGTGCACATAGATCAACCATATAGCCAGTGATGGAGTGCTACAAAAAAGAGGCGATAAAATTGTTGGTTGATTTCAGAGACATTGGGGGCCCCATGGGAGTATGTGGACACAACATTCACTGGTTAATTCTTCTTACCGATAAAGTATTTGAATGCAGAATCTTAATAATATATACGTCGTAGCTAACTGTCCGCGCTACACAATGGCTTCAAAGTTTCTCTGGCAGTATACACGACATTTCCAAAAGTTTCCATTGAATTTCATTGAAACTCTTTTTGAGTGTGGGAAGAAGTGATTAAATTTTTGAGTGGATCGATGCACAATTAGGTCCCTTATATTGAAGCTATCTGTCCACCACACCAAGCAATATCTTCAGAATTTCTGTCTTTCCACGCGGTGTCTCCTGAAGGTCTCGTTTAATTTCAATGAAATCTCGTGATGGGTGTGCAAGAGGCTTCAGAAAAAATCATGGAAATTTCGAGCAGATGCATGCACAATTACCCCCCCCCCCTCTCATGTCGTAGCTAACTGTCTGCACCACACAATTGCCCAAAGGTTTTCTAGCTCTCCACACGATATCTCCTAAATTTCTCAATTAACTTCAATGAAAGTTCACTGGGGGTTAGGCAATAGCCCCCCCCCCCCCAAGTGATTAAATTTTACTATTTTATAGCTATCAGTTCACACAAGTGTTTCATTTTAAAACATAAGTTCACGACATTTGATTGATTGTAAATAACTCGGAAAGACATGTTCCGGGGCAAATGTTTCTTGCAAACCTCACTCACCATGAAATTTCCTTCTCAATGATATGCAATATGCCAATATGCCAATATTTGATGAAAAAGTTGGGGGGTCAGGCTAGGGCACCGCAGCAAAAATCCGCCATTATGAAAACTAGTGCAAAAAAAAACTTTTTTGCATCTGATCTGAAATGTCGACCCAAGATATTCTTATTCACTGAAGGCCCCTCTAGCATTTTCAATTGGTTTCATTAGTCAACTAAAAAATGCCAATGGAGCTTTACTATAGGGCTACTATCAATTCTGTCGCATTCTCTTTTTTGCCAAAAAAATCTGATGAAATTGCCCAACATGATATTTAAAGTTAATACTGAAAGGTAGTTTTGATTGAATGACTCGAATTGACCTGAGTTAATTAAAACATTAATCTATGCAGTTGTATAAATCAGTGTATCTTGGACCTTTTCAGTGGCATTCATCCTTGAGTCTTTATTACAAAATTTCATTTGTCCTCCACTAGATTTTCTCATGTTTTTAGTAGTTTCCGTCCTACTCTCCCTTGTGTATAGTCGTCTGTATTATTCATTTCGTCGCATAAGCAAATAGCATAAAATAATTAATTTCCCGAATGTTTATTTTATTCAACTTTTCAAACACCCTAAAAATATGTAAAGAAAACTAAAAGTGTCAAAAAGTCAAGAACGATCTTTTTTTTATCATCCATGACTAGGATGCTTCTATATTCCTTTGACAAGCCGAGGTTCAACTTGCTTCTCCAAAACAACTCGCTTTTCGGGTTCTCAATTCTACCAAGGTCGAAAATTTTTGTACATAAAGGAGAATTGTTGTTATCATTAGTGGTTAAAGGGCGTTCAAGGCAATTGATTTGTATACAGGGAAAGCAAGTAATCTAACCTAATAGTCTCTATAGTAGGAATACGTATCAAAAGATGATTTTTGAATGTAATCGTAATAAACCTCCATCAACACTTCTTCAGTTTTCCCCAAATTCGCTTGCTCGATCAGGTGATAAAAGAATTAATTATTCATATCTGATTTTTTAAGTCCTGCAGATGTTTCCGAGGAACACACGTCACAGCATTTCTAGTGAGAAACTGCAGATGGTTGGGAATGATGTCCTTCGGCGTTTTTTCCAGATCAGGTTGTTTTTCTTCCTACATACATTCATTGAGAATGCCTTCCAAATGTAGCGCATTGGAGAAATCACCTTTATGAATGTTGCCATGCCACATGGTGATCTTCATTCTTCCAAGGTCACCTCCTTTACCTTGAAAGAGATAAGTTGAGCCGATTCAAATGCTAATGTATAGAAGTTATGTTGCTCAAATTGGCCAGCCCTAAATCATTGTTGGAATGCATTGCCCCCACGTCATCTTGTTCGGTAAAAAAAAATACAGACAGTTCATTCTGCGGGGTCAGTGCTCTTTCAAGAACTTTTCCGCGTGACAGTCATCGAACCTGGGAATGGAGGAAAAGAATCATCCGTTGACATATCTTACATAGCTCTGAAAACAGCCGGCTTTTTCTTTTGCTTGAGGGCAACTGGCATCGATAATTTTCATCACATCTGGCAATTATTCTTCCTGTTCGTTTTCCTGATCATTGCAACAAGTGTTCACTTTTTTGATAGCTAGTGCTTCCCGATGTAAACAACAATGTAACAAATTATTGGCAACGATTTTCAAACATAGTTTTACAACTTCAGTCTTTTTATATAGCTTTTGTTTCCATGAGCTCATGTGCTATTTGGAGATAGGTAAGAATAAGAGGTTTTATAGTCAAGACATTTTTTTTTAACTGACATTGTACAAAAAAAAAACAATCGAAATAATTTCAATTAGAATTTTCAGACCAAAACACCCAAATTTAAAAGATAATTTTCATTGGGAAATAATTTTTGCTCATCTTTCTTTAAAACGAAGAATGGAGGGTCCATAAAGATGACTTATTTCAGTGTTTAAAAAACAGATTAAGTAAAATATTGCCCTTTTTGGCAACTTCTTAGTTTTATTTGATAAATTAGGTTTTATGAACGGTAAATTCAAGAATTAAGGGGAAGCATGTTGGAAAAAAAAGCGGAAAGGATCATTTCCCTTCGATTGTACCAGGATAGTAGCTGATGTAAAACAGAAATTATCAAAGGCGATACCCCCACTCTTTTTAAAACATACAAACACTGAGTAAATAAGATCATTCACTCTTCCTGTTTTATTTACCATTGGTTCATCCGTCCAGTTTCATTCGGCCCCAAAATAAGTGGTGGATCACTCACCAGTTCAAGAAACTCTGGTATAGAATTATCTTGCTGTACCAGTCGCCAATGAAAGCCTAGATTCTGAGTACTGTTTTCTTTAGGAAAGATGACCCCACCCAAATAGGAAAATTAGCATGAGAAAACTACCCATGTAGGACTGAGGTGATCTAAGTTTAGTCCGCACACACACACACCAGGTTCTTGGAAGAATGCAGACTTTCTCTGGGTGTTAGATTAAATCGTTTTCTTCATGGTCAAATTTTATTTATTAGTCTTAGCTTAGTATGGTAAGAGGTCACAATCATGGAAGATTGAGCGAAGATCGAACTCACTGCACTAGCAATGTTCTGCGAGACATCACTCTACGATGTAGAGCGTCTAAATCTGTGCAATAACGAAGATATCACACTTGCTTACAAGATGAACTCTGATCAAAAGGATGTTGCCATTTTTACAATTGATAAGAAGTAACGAACTGTGTTGGCGAGTGACGTTGTATGAATTTGTTCTATTCAAGTACTGAGAAGGGATGAAAAGTCTGGAGTCTTACTTTTAAGCTGAATTCATCATCGTCAGTCTTTAACGTCCATCGTTAGGCATAGACCTTCCCCCAAATTCGCCACACCTCTCTATCACGGGCTTCGCGGGCTTCGCAGAGCCAATACTTTCTGAATTTATCTAGTTCATTTCTTAATGTATTCTGTCAGTCTCAGTTGTGCATGTGATCTCTGGGGATCCATGTTGTGAGCTATGATGTCCATCGTTTGTCTTCCATTCTTGCAACATGACCAGCCCATTACCATTAAGGTTTTCTAATGGATTCTATGATGTCTCGGACTCCTGTTTTCTCCCTGGTGTATTGTGCTGCCTTGTGATCTCTCCATGTGAAGTTGAGCATGATTCTTTCATGTGCACGTTACATGCTTCTAAGTTTGCGGGTCTGTCTTTTGGTTAGGTTTCATGTTTTAGCTCCATAGGCGACTATTAGGAGGATGCATTGGTTGTATATCCCTCCTTTTAGGACTAATGAGATTCTCTTAATTTTGAAGGTTGGGCTTGCTCTGTCGAAGGCTTGTCATCCTAGAGTGATTTTTCGCTTGATTCCTTCTTAGTGAACCTTAAAAAGCTACAAGTTTATCTGGAACAAAAAATCTGATTCAAGCCAAAAGAAATGATTTTTTAAACCTACCTTCTTACTGCGGTATAGCTGAAACCTTGATTCGTTAAAGAATACATAGTAATAAATCGTAAAACAAGTTCCAGGTGTATTTTAGACCCGGGGATTTTTAACTAAGCGGCCGTTTAGGGTCTCGTGGCCACCAAAGGTCCCCAGAAGCGACGGAGACCCCCTCAAATCAAATTCTATTTAGGGCCTATGAATTTCGAAACTGAAATACATTATGAGGCAGACAGAAGAAGAAGTAGTTTTCAATAGCCTGGGGGGACACTAAACATGGAGTTGGACATTGTAACCACCAAATAATTAATGTAAAAAAAATATTGGGAGACCTTCAAGCAGTACCTCTCCATTGCTTTAGAAGCGGTAGGTTTTCATGCATTTATTTGTTGATGCGTTTGTATTTCAATGTTCCAAAGAATTTTCTTTGTTTCTGTTTGCTATGGTAGCTTCTGGTTTGTGTACCATTGGTCTGCACGATCGAATCCCAGTCGTTCGCACAAACCTTAGTTGGTTATCGTTCTATAATTCGTGTCCATGTTTATATTCTTTCAGACCTTATATGTAGCATTCACGTATTAGATATTGATTAGTTTATTGATAATTTCATCTCTGTCTAACGACATTTACTATTCTATTGTGTCTAGCCTCATATAGTTTGCACGAATACACCTGTTTTGGGTACCATTAATAGGGAAACAGTCTCTCTCTTCAAATATCCTCTATATTTTGTATCCCAATGGACAGTGTATGGATGAATTGTGATTTGATCAAGATGGAAGGTAAGTAAGACAAGAGACAAGTGTGTATTTAGATAGAGGACATCTTTAATACTGTATGTTATATTGGTAAGTGACGTCACAGCCAAGGGACGTAATTGTCTTCTTAGTATTTGTATTATTAGATATTAGTAGCGGAAGAATCTTTTTGGGAGAGTAGGATGATATGATGATGTAATATCTTCTTTTTTTGGATAAGCTTTATCTTTGAGCTTGAAAGTAAGGGAGAAAATATAATTGTATATGTGAGTGTGTTTTTTGTACGGGTCGAGAATTTTTTAAATATTTTTATATTTTTTTCTGAATGGTGTAGAGGAAATAATTTATTTCTTATTTTCAAATTCACTTTGGTAGGGACTTTATTATGGGGTTTATTTTGCTTATATTTGTTGTATAAACTTCCTTTGGTTGTTCAGAGACGTTTTTATTACATATTCCTTATTAAAGAATCTATTATCGTTTGTTGATTTGTGCTATGGATTGGAGACTGCTTTCATATTCTTGGTTGTTCTGTGGGAGTTTTCAAGCCTTTTACTCCAATTCTGGATTGAAAATATGGTGCAGGTGACAATCGACTCTGGGTATCCATGTGCTACTCTCTCGAAGCAATCTAATGTTTGTCTTCTTTCATCTACATTATTTTTATTTAGTGTAAGAGTATGGTTTGAAAGAGTGCCTGGGAGATATAAATTTCACTGAATGTGATTTAATTTTCTTCTTCCTGATGAGTTTTGCAAGACTTATCATTGATTGAGGGAATATTTAGGTTGGTCGGTGTTCCCCATTTGGTAGATATCGACAATGTTTTCAACTCCTATTGTAATTTGACTTCCTTTTTGATAGCATTAGATTTTTGATAATCTGGCCACTTACTGTTTCGTTCTTTTGCATTTCATGAAATTAGAATCTTTCCTGCTCGGGACATTTCGAAAATTGCAGGCTGTAACAAACTTGGCTGTTTCATGAACATTTGGTTTGTAAAATTGTTAAACAGGATAATTATTAATCATCTTTTGAGTTTGTTAACTGCTTCGATTTGAGGTTTATCAAATGACCCGGCGGTATCATTCGCACGGAGTAGACATACAGGTTTCGTTACCGAAGAGTAGTTTGAAAATAATTTACATAGAGATAATTTGTCGTGCCCCCAAATCTTTGCAAGTCTTGTTTGCATTCGGGCAGTTAGTTGAATGGATCGGATTTCATCCTTCGCTAGTGATGAGGTTCCAAGATGTGTTATATGAGATTGAACAAAAATACATTTGAATTTGTTTAATTTTAGATAATCTGTAAAAAATGAGTTTCAATCTCTCTAAAAGCTCTTCAAGAGTATTAGACTATATCATAATGTCGTCTACGAAGTTTTTTTCTTCATTCGATTCCTTCAACTTCGATTTAGACCACTTCACTGGCACTATATATTCCGTAGGGTAATCTAGCGAATTGATAACTTTCAAAAAGTGTGTTGGAGGTTAGTAGGCGAGAACTTTCTTTATCAATTGGGATGTGCCGAAATCAGTTAGAGGTATCCAGACGCTGCCTTAGTTTCCTATTTGAATTTTCAGCGATAATAAGGGAGTTAACCCATTCGGTGCGTTCCCTTACACGAATAATTATTCTCATTTTTTGTATTTTTTCAAGTTCTTTTTTTAAATACGCTTTAAGGGCTAGTGGGGCTTTCCTGGAGGATAAATCACGTATGTTACTTTAGGGTCTACTGTGATGTGTTGAGTGGGGGTAAAGTGCCAATTTCACCGAAACAGTTATCACACGCATGTCTCTCGCATGTATTTGTATCAAGTACTGGTTGAGATTTTGTATCAGCAGCAACAAAGAGTACGTGAGTTTTAAAAAAATATGTGTTTGAGTGACCATACACTTTCTTAATACAAGAATTTCAGTGTTATCGTGTGCTGACAACTTTACTGAAGGATTCTTTAGTTTGGGTCAGGGAGATAGATTGTAATAGTATTTGGGGATAACATGTTCATTTTCGCATCCGTGTCTTTTTGAAATTATATTGTAAACTGGTTGAATTTTGAGTTTACCGTTCATCTTTTAGAATGTATGATTGAGATATAATCTCTAGATGATGATCATTCAGGTCAATTGTACATAAGGGGAAGTCTATAGTATCAGATTCACTTTCTGAGGATATTTGGACTTTATGTACTGACCTTTTTCAATTACACAACTTGGAATGATATTTTGTTTTTGTCCTTGTTTTTTGTCGCATACCCAGTATTTCATGATATGCTGGACAGTTATTTCTACAAACTTTACAGAAGTGAATGTAGTTTTGAGTTTTGGTGGGTTTTCTGTTATCAGCAATGGATTGGCGTTTTTCAATTATCGACGATTTGCAACATTTATATTCAGCAGCAGCAGCTTTTCAGCGTCCGTCGCTGGACATAGACTTTCCCTGAAATTCGCCAGACCTGTCGGTAGCTATATAGGTATTTTGAACTTCTGCTGAGGCAGTTAAGATTCGTATCTTGTATCTCCAGAAGCTCTTCCTTCCCGTATGGCTTTATCTAGAGTTTTTTCAGGTACCCATAGAAGATGGTGGGAATCTGAGCCTAAGCCTTCTTCTGCACAATATCTGCAGAGGATCGAAAAAGAAGTAGTATGCCTTTCGGCGCAACTAAGGATCAGAACAATATCAAAGTTAATGCAAAGATCGACACAGGGAGTATGAGCGACCTAATGACTTAGAGCATGTTTGAACAATTAAAATGTGTACCACTCGAGGAAACGCTGGTACGGTTCTTCGCATTTAGAGGCTTTGTGATAGAACCAACAGGTATGCCGTTCGAGGTTAAGATATTGCAACTTGTTCACAAGCACATCATTCTATGTTGCTAGGACCAAATGACCAATCCATCTTGGACTACCAACCTCCAGAAAGCTGGGCTTCGTGATACGATTTTGCAGTAAAAACAAAGATGCCACCCTGTGGAGAGCCACAGATACGTCAGCCCAAAAAGGCAAGTTGTGACCAAAAGCCGGCTGCGATTGACAGAGAAGCAAAGCTCAATGCTTCAATAGGAGTGAGGCTGAATGGAAAGCATATTCTCCAGGAGTTTCCTGGCATGTTTGATGATCTCGGCCGACTGCCAGGTGGGTATGCCATAAACGTAGACCCGACAGTGCCCCCAGTTGTCCATCCACACTAGCAAGTTCTGGTGGTCTTAAGAAACAAGTTCAGAATCGAGCTAGACTCTTGTGAATCAGGGCATCATAATTCATGTAATCAAGCCAACTACATGGATCAACTCTACGTCACAAAGGCTAATGGATCAGTCAGACTATGTTTGAACACCAGAGACCCGGATGAGGCCATATTACGATCTCTCTCCGTGACCCCGACGTTCGATGATGTCATCTCCAGTGCAAAATGTTCACTATCATAGATGTCAAGTCAGGATATTGGCAAATGAATCTGGACAATGAATCCAGGAAATTGACGACATGCATTTCCCAACTTGTGGGATACATGTTTAATAGATACCAATGGAAGTGATAAAATGCCCAAGATGAATTTCAGCTTGAGAACTTTGGGGCTCTGAAATAAAGTTCTCTCCATCTCTAACGACCCTATCGTCCATGTCTTCGAAGAGTGTGACCATAACAAAGCACCCAATAAGCTACTTCAGGGGAGCCAGACAGAGAGAGAAACTGCGAATTCAACCCCCAAAAGATATCGTTCTTCGGTTATGCTATATCGAAAAACGGCGTAAAATCAGACAACACTTAGCCATGATGTCATTAAGGGCCACACATTAGTAATCTTTCATAGCACAGCCTACCAAGCATCGGTAACAAACAAATACACTATCCAACCGTCTCTTGTTTTATATTAATCAAGGTGTGCTTGACATCTTGAACCGCGAACAATTACGGTGACTTTTACAGTCCGTCTGATACTTGCACTTTCTTGTAACCTTTAGATGCGCCAGGAAGAAGAGTCCAGAATGGTATCCAGGTGTCACCCTCTTTTGCCTACCCCCAGTCTGATGGAGAAGGTTTGTCGGGCTTAATACCATAGCCTGTCCCAATTCATCACCTGCCTGGTGGCATACACGTTTTAAATGCTCAACTAAGGATGCTTTGATAGGCTAAAGCAATTTCATGATGGTTTTCCCCTTTCTTGTAAATACGTCTTTTCTACCAACATTAATGCAAGATGTAGCGCTTGTTCTGTCATACGTGAGGATAACAAACCTTTCCAACCGGGCATGTGACTCAGAAGAAATGTCTGTACGTGCTATTATTCCTTTGAATGTTGGTGTTGCCTCAGGGAAGACTTTTCCATAAATCCCAGGCTGATTTTGTTTCCGTAGAATGATGACAGTGTGTCTGAGTCAGTAAATGTATGAAATCCCAGCAGTGATTTCTTTTCTAGCGGCACCTTGTGTTTCAACAATGTTATGGACAGGAACGTAAATGACAGAAGGTGTTGCTCAATTGTTGCACGCCCAATTGTCCACACTCAGTTGTCGCACGCCCAATAGACGCCACACGGCTGAGTGCAGTGATAGACTCGATAGACTGTTCCAGTACCATCGACACAAGCGAATACATCACGCAGAGGACTTTCAATTACTCCCTTCCGTTGCATTAAGTATACTGTTTTGGGAGACTTCGAATTATTCCCGTTCCATTGCATTAAATACACTATTTATTGGTTTCTAGTACATTCTCACCACATAAACACTATTCATTAATCCCGCTCAAGCTTGTGAATATATTACACGATTGGTAGTGTTGGAATACATGTTGAATATGAAGATTTAAGTATCCTCACATACCATACTAGATACTAAACTTTCTTATTACTTTTACTAGCACGTTTCTTATCATAGTGTAAACATAATTATGTACTTTATGGTTACTAAATGCCCCCATGACACCCTTCCTGTATAACCTCTTCTCATGTAACACACTTCCTGTACGGCTATACCTATGTAAATAAATTACCAGTTGGGCCTTCCGACTGTCTTGTCGTTAGTCCTCAGCCATTGGCGATAAGGTATCTTTACAGTACTTGGATGAAAGCATCAGATAATGTAGAATAGTGATTCTCGGCGGAGCATTTTCCTTTGCAAAGGGACGAAAGTTGGGCTAGGGGGGGGGGCGTAGATTTTTTAAATAACCACAGGGAGTGATACGGAAAGAAGATTTGAATGCGTCAACACGCAGATACAGAGATAGGAAAAACAAAATGGTCGAGAGGCAACAACTGCTGCGGAAAAATGCGACCGTGCATGACATCAACGGTTAGGGAATGAAGAAAAGGATGATGGAGATAATGTTTTCATAGATACCAACTTTGAAAGGGATGGAAGATAGAATTACACCTTCAAATAAGAATTGCATCTTAAAATAACTGTTTCGTCGATTTCATGTTAGGCGCTGAAGTTTTATGCGCTTCTTTTCATGTTTTTTTTTTTTTGAGAATCCCATCTGAATCTTCGTCTGTCATTGGAGAAAATCACGTTCCAAGTCGAGAATAGGATAGTCCAAGTATATAAAACGTACTATGGTGCGTGAGTGCATAGATACTGCCCAGAGGGCCGGGAATAGATATTTTGATACAAGGCAGAGATCATAGATACTCTGATCCGAGGCTGAAGCGCTAATCCATGTGTAAATAATCCTGCCATTTCTTATGGGTACTATGCTAGTTTAAAAAATAATAAATTTGAAGAATGTTAACTACATTTTGAACCAATTAAATCAGAACATCTTCAAATAAGTTGGATTGATGCTTGTTAAAATATCGAGACTCATATGGTGAAAAATTACTTTTTTAATTTATGTAGAACCTATTCGAGATCGGACGTTTTCATCAAAATATTTTTTCAATTTTTGTAGATGGTAACGATTAGAAATTATGGAACACTGAGTTGTTTGCAACTTTCATAGCATAGCCAACCAGACATCTGTAATAAACAAACAACTGCACTATCCAACAATTGAGCGTTCATACTTTTCATAGGACGAAATAGCATAAAGTGAAGGAGCAATTACCATTCATTTATACAGGAAAAACTTATTAGCATCCCCAAACCCCCAAAATTGTGATAATAGTATGTCAGGATGAGTCGTTGGGGCGTTGGAATGATGGGAGGTACGAGAAACTGGGGTGTAAGAGAAAACATAAAGAGGGTGAATGCTGCCTTTATAGTGAATATATAGATTCTTAAAACCAAGTGACTAAAATCACTGTACCGTTTCATGGGGGAGATCTGGGGTGTTTGTTACATGGGGCAGGTTGAATCACTTGCTTTAATTTTTGTTTCCACCACTCGATGGCACCACTGTCAGTCTCATTTTGAGTAGAAAAATTTCCACTCTGACAAACGTGTATCTAGTTCATGCTGTGATATATGGTTGATGATAGACCAGTCTATGTATATGAGAAGTGGTAACAAATAGTATAAAAAAGTAAAGAAAGTTAGATAATACTGTTATTTCACAATACATCCTGCATCCTTACAATTGGGATCTAATGGAATCTAGCCTGGAATTGCTTTATTGTTAAACATTGTCATTGCCATGGTGTAATGAACTATATCCCCCTCCTCAGTGTTTATAACTTATATTGATGCTTGTTTTTTATTCTCTTTCCAGCATGACACAAAGAATAAATGATACAATAACTAGGAGACTAAGTCTTCCCGTGAAAAAGAAAAAACCAGGTGAGCATTTGAAGATGTTTTTATTTTGATGGTTTAAAAATCTATCACTTATTTAAGTACTATGAAACATAGAAAACAGTATAATTTTTCTAGTAGAAATACTCCTCGAAACCACTTTCTGCAAAATAGTCTTTAACAGCACTCCAAATTGAGGTAAAGATATTTATGATGTTCTTATGGAGCTGAAACATGGAACCTAACCAAAAGACAGACCCGCAAACTGAGAAGCATGCAACACACGCATGAGAGAATCATGCTCAACCTTACATGGAGAGAACTCAGAACAGCTCAATATATCAAGAAGAAAATGGGAGTCTGAAACATCATAGAATATATTAAAAAAACTTGAATGTCAATGGGCAGGCCATGTTGCAAAAATGGCAGACAACCAATGGACATTACGACTCACATCATGGATCTCCAGAGATCACATGCGAAACCAAGGCCAACAGAATACAAGATGGAGAGATGAACTAGACAAAGTCAGAAAATACTGGCTCTGCAATGCCTATGATAGAGAATTGTGGTAGATCCTGGGGAAAGTCTATGTCCAACGAAGGATGAAAAGACATGATGATGACTACCTATTTTCATTAGGTACCAGAACTGGCTCTTTCAACTCTATGTTTGAAAAAAATACCTTTTTAAAACCTGATTTCTGGTCTATAAGGAATTAAGATGGTCACTACAGGAGTTGATGATAAATGCTACCAGAGGCCTGTATTAATTGTGGGTTAGGTAGTTGTGTATATGCAACCAGTCTTCAACTTGACAGATTAGCTCCACATGATTCTCATACCCTTATTTAACCTCATACTGAACCATCCTAAGCTTAGTAAACGTCAAACTAGATGCTACATTGCTACCAAGTTTCAATGGTAACAGAAATCACAGCTACAGAAGTAAGCCTGTATCTATTGTGGAGATATTCTAAAGTTCATTGTCACCTTAAGATTGCATATTAGAATAACTGAGATTGTTGCATTTTTCCACCAGTCAAAAAAAGTCAGATTTTAGATAAGCTTTTGGTCTCACGAAAAGCAGCAAGCCTGTTATTGCTACGTAAAACTTCTTCATGATATAAGGTAGATAGAAAATATAGTCTACTCTGTGAAGATGGGAAACCTATAAAAAGAATGAAAAGATTGAATCTTGGATAAAAACCAACTAATTCTATTTCTGGAACAATCTTTTTGATTGGTTCTGTTTAAGATATAGTTTGGATTTTACACTTACAAACTAACGTGTTTGAGAAGAATCTAGGACAGAATGCCCTTGATTGAGTCTATGATAACAAACTTGACCTAACCCAGATACATATCTGAGAAGAGGGGGGCTAAAACCCCATACATGAATTGCATAAATAATGATTTAGCATTTGAAGTTGTTTTTCTCCAGTTGAGTGATAATGCATATTTATTTATAGAAATTTTTTTTTTTTTCATCAAATCTTACTAAATGTTGAAGGGTCTCCCCAAGGAACCGCCTGATCTTCTCTAGCTAAGCCCCTGACCTATCCTTTATTTTGCTAGAAATAGGAAAAGTTAGTTCATCTGGATCAGGCCTAAAATTTCAATGAGTTTCTCATAAAAATAAGAACCCATCATAAATAATATGTTAAAACTTTCACTTAAATAAAAGACATTTAGATTCTAAAAGAGTCAAGTCAATCTGTTTTTGGAATGGAACTTCAGACAGACTGGCTTGACTAGCTACAGATGTCTTTACTTACATACTCTGTTCTTGATATTTTAAAAGCCTTGCATGTTCAAATGAGGGAGAATTAGAGTGAGAAAGCATATGTTAAGGCACTCCTCTAAATGAGGAAAATGCCTGCCTTGGGTTTTCAAAATCCTGACCTTGAACACCAACTACTGACGCCAGTAGGAAATAGACAAATTCATCAGCTATGAGCAGGAAAAATATATACATTTAAAAATCATAGATAATATTTCTGTTAGCACTCAGCTCCAAAATCATAAATTGCAGGATCATTCTCATGACATTTAATGTGTAGATTCACAAATAAATGTACTTTTCGAAATTTGGTAACAGGAGCTAACACAAACTATTCTAACACTGCATAATTTTATGAGCTTTATTAGAAGAGATGAAAAGTAAAAGTAATCCTTCATAAGGAGTTCAGCACTTGCATATAATTTCTTCTTCTCCTCATTGAGTTTTCACATTCATAAGAACCGGTGGCTTCCACTGGAGATCGAATGACAGTACTTGCCTCAATTTTTTAATTGGTTTCCGTATTGCTATTGATAGGATCCTCTCAATTCTTCCTCATATTCCCTATCCTTTCAACCTCCTTACAAGGTTCTTCATGACTGTTCCAAGAACTACAATTATTACCTGAATGTTTCATATTTTTTTCAATTTTTAATTATCATTATTGTTGCTGGTGTTGTTACTGTTTCATGAAGATTATAGTGTAACAAGCAGAGTTATTGCCCTTTGATTGTTTGTTTGTTTTTTGTACATAGAGAGTTTGAATAAATGCTGAGTTGAACGGACATGTTTCTGACTTGTCTGTCATAGGGAAAAGTCAGCCAAGTTACACAGGCACGAGCCTGTAGTGATTGATGCTCGGGGAGCCCATCCGGGGCAGACAGTTACTCCTACTACTTTATTTTTTCTCATCATCACCATTATCATTATCTTGTCCAATCCTTATATATTCCATCAAAAAAAAATCCCTCACTGGATACGAATAGCTAAAAAGTGATAAATTCATTAATAGATAGATAAATAAATGAAGAGGAAGAAGAAGGAAAAGAAGAAGAAGGATGATGATGATGATGATGATGATTAATGATAAAAATGATGATAATGAATGAATGAAAGAAATAGAATAGTAACGAAAAATAATGATGATATATTTTTATTCCATAGAAATTAAAGTGGATGAACCAGAAGAATTTCGGATCCCATCTGATGGCAACATTTATGGATTTGATGTTGAAGAAATGCAAATCTTCTTCTCTTGCTTCAACCTGGAATCACGTCTGCTGAATCACTTACGAGAAAAGAAAGTTGATGGCCGAAGATTTTCGCGGTTGACAGATTCGGACCTCGAGAGGATTGGTCTTTACAATATTGTCATGTGCTACTTCCGTGACAAAAGCAAACGGATTTCCACCAAATTCATGCTTTGAATGTAGACAATATGGATTTTTATACTATTATTTACTCAATCAATAATTCGAAATTGCTTCCTTGATTTGTAAAGTTTATTGATTGGAATCAGAAAAAGATTTCTGTCCCACTGATTGGTTTGAAAAGAAGTAAAGAATCACTTCTTTAACAAGAAAAAAAATGAATAACTGTAAAAAAAAAATATCTTTATTTTTGTAATAATATTTCTCATGTTATTAAATCTCTGTGTTTATTGTTTTGCTTTCTTCACCTGGTCTCATATTCTAGATATGCATTTTGAAATCTGCTATAATTTATTGAGGATATAATGAATAGAATAACCTTCAAACAAATGAAAAGGAGAAAAGACAAATCTCAAATTTGCTTATTGATAATTATTTGGTGTGTGTGTGTGTGTGTGTGTGTGTGCGTGCGCGGGAGAGAGAGCAAGAATAGAAGCGTCATAGTATTCTGCTCTAGTTTCTGAGAATTCCAAAGGAATGTTTCCTCCAGTTTATGACGCAGAAAGATGTCACTTTTTACATTGCTCAGAAAGAATCAAAGCACCCACTTGACAAATAACAGCTTCACTAATGACTCCTGTAAATTCTTGCTACAGTGTCCTTCTGAAACCTTCAAACCTGTTCAGCTGGGGCCTGGCAGATGCACCAACTTGTCCTCTCTACCAGAAAACGCGATCAGGAAGTTGTCTCAATGTGCCATTACTCTTACCATTGAGCTAAACAGCCTGGTAAGTCAGAGGCCCAAATAACTTTATGTCAAAATCATTCACTGTCAGTATCTGCTCTATTGTTCTTCAATACAGATAATTATATCATTAGGAAATGGATCCATAACCCAACAGAATAATTATACGTTATTTTATTTGAAACTCTACTTGAACTGACTTCTTCTTATTACAAACAGTCCATTTTGAGAAACAATAGAGCAGATATGGACAGTGAATGAACAAGACAAGATTTGGACATAAAGCAGTTATTTGGGCCTCTGACCAAACAGCGGGCAGTTTAGCTCAATGGTAAAAACAATAGCACGTTGAGACAGCTTCCTATCGGTCATAGGTTTGATTCCTACCACAGCCCATTACTTCAATTGTAAATTCTATTTATGTTGTCTAGTAGACCAACTAACCCATTCACCGTGTAATGATGGAAAGTCAATTCAAATACACTTTCAAATAAAGTGACATATTTATGCTTATTCTATCAGATTATATATTTTTTTCTTTATAATATATACATATACTTATACATGAGATTTTATCAAAAAGTGACTTAACTTTTCCAAGTGGAAGACTGCATTGTTTCAAATGGTGGCTTGGAGATATTCTTATCAGTACAATATAAATTTTATCTCAATTTTATAATGTATTGCAGACTGAGGAATAGATAGACAACCAGAAAATGTCCTACCGTTTATTGTATAGAGAGATTGCTTATTGTTATTTATTATTACTAACAGAAAAGAGCAATTTTCAGTCAGTTATTATAATTTATACAAAGAAAATTATGTATCTGTGTTAAAATTCCAATTCTTCAGATTGTTTCAAAACATACAGATTCAAAATAATGATCAGGATAATCAGAAAACATATATTTTCTTTATTTCGTTATAATTTGTACAAAAATGATACAATGATTGTTAAATACAACGGATGATAGTAACACCAAAAAATATACTAAAACATGCTTGCAATTTACAAACAAAGTACTTTCTTAATATTTCAATGTTTAATGACATTATACTTAATTCAAAGAACCAACTAAATTTCAGTGGTATTCAGGTTCAAGTTGGCTGACCAGGCTTTCGTGTTAACACTGATATATCCAGAAGTTGAAAGATGAAAAGGGGATCAAAACAGCCTCTTTCAACATCATCCTAAAATCAGCTCCAAAATACAATTAAGCATTTTTGAACCAGTCAGAAGAATCACAGAGATTCATTCCAACAGACCTTTTCAAGAGCCAATGCCATATAGATATAATGACTCCAATCAATCTCATCAATGACCAATTCAAATTTCCACCGGAGTGACAGTGTATCATTCTGCAACTAATGTTTATATTTTCCCACTCTATAATTCACACAATAATACACAGCTTTCCAAACTGATTCAAGCATCATCATCATATCACAATGAATGATTGTGTTAATAATCCAAGTAACATATATGTGATCATTCACATATTAAATGAAAATTGGATCACAAAATGATTTATCAGATAAGTTCAATCATAAAATCAAACTTGGTGTAAACATGGGCACCATGAAAATGTCTGGTCAGTCAACTTGACCCTAGATCCAACTGGAATTTAGATTGGTGTTTAATTTCTGCAATGAATTGCTTGAAAGTCATGCCTATTTAAAAGTCATTTCTATTCTGAGGATGATGTTAATAAATATTGAAATATCAAGAAAATCACCCATGACTCTAATTTATAAATTGAATATTACCAACAAGCATGTTTTAGTGTATTTGGGGGGCGTTGGGTTTTGGTTGACAGTTATGAAATATTATACCAATGTATAGAACTTAAAATATCTTAACCATTCTCTCCACTGAAGAATACAAAATATGTTCCATCAGTCCATGAGTACGATAAATTTACCGTTATGTGTAGATTTTTTCGGACTGCCATCTTGCCCCAACATTTTAGCCGTTGTACCCTACAGCCCCATTCAGGTGGGTTTTTTAAATGCAGAGGATTTTGAATGTTGGGACGAGACCTCCTCCCCCCTGAAGTATCAAGGCTGAATATCCAGATTCTGCCATCCATGTTTTTGGTTGGAGAGTTCCCTAGGTCAAAATCATCTTGCTGTCCGTTATTGGTGATATAGAATTTTTTTAAGGGGGTATTTGGACCCCACAGGAATTCAAAGAAATTGCTGACATCATGTGTCACCATCTTAGATTGGTAAGAGGCAGTTAACTTTTTTGTAGTTCTCAGGAAATGGTATTTTGTAAAGGGGAGTTAATCCTTGTTTTTCTGGTGAGCAGAAGTACAGTTATACCTCACCTTTACAAACTAATTCATTCCTAATGATAGTTTGTAATGATGGAGTTCATGAAATGAGGTATCATTATTCATAGAAAACAATCCTTTAAATAGGGTTATGTCCTGAAGCTGAAAAATCATGTATAAAATCTTTCAGTTGTTGTATAAATCAGTGTTGTATGGTATTTTGTATCTTGAGTATGCTCTCTGCTACGAATGCGTGAAAACACAAAAAATAGTTTAATGTCTGTAAAAAGCAATCAACAGTAAAAGCTTTTTTGGTACAATGTAGAAAAGGTAGTTCCAACAGTAAATTGTAAATGTAAGGTTTCACACCCTCGCTTGTTCGATATTACAAACTGCGGACAAATAAGATGAAATAAGAGAATTCATGGAAGAAAAACAAAATTTTGATTGGTCACTATTATCCACTGATAAGAGTGTCTCATTCAAATTCTATTTTCCATTAATTCTCTTATTTCTACTATCAGTACCACCATGGTTATCCACTGCCACTTTTCCAGGGGGTGCAAAATTGTATATTTTGGGAGGGAGGGTGCACAATAGGACATATTAAGCAAAGACTTACTCATTATTCTCAATTGCTCTATAATTAGGGTGATCAGGTCAAAATTTTCCATGGGTTGTAGGACCCAAATTAATGCATTTTCCAGAAGAAAACGAAAGAAAACTTCTCATTAATTTTCGTAAAGCAGTGAGTTCATAAAATGAGATATACCTGTATAGGCTTATCATGTTTATTTATTAAAGCATGAAAGGGAGATAACTCCCGCTATATTTTCTGAAAAAAATCTATATATAGTGATCTTTCATCTAAAAAATTCTGACAGAAATCTATTGTTATTATTACATATCAAATCTTATCTTTTTTCTTAAATTTCACCCACTTTTAAATCTTTTGATATGCCAAATTAATATTTTCAGGATTGTCAACCGAAACCCAATGCCAGTTATAATGGTAGAAGTATGCAGAAACAATGCAGGATATTACTGATATTACATATTTTTTTCACTGAACAACTCCTTTGATGTAAATTATTTCTAATGAACCTATTATGCAGGGCATTATTCACTACAGCATGTAGATCACATTATATGCAATATCTTGCTGACATATCAGAAAATGTGCATAGGAAATGTGAAAAACATGTTGCCAATTTTTTAGACCAGAATTCATGACATTATCATTTGCAGTAATTTCTTATATTTAGCACACAATCAGGTGCATTTATGAAAAAAAAACAAACACTTTGAATACAGAAAAATTGCTAAATAAGGGTTTATCAATGGTTTTTATGGCGTCAGTTGTTGTTAATAACATGAAAAAAGTCTACTACAGTTTAACCATTGGAGAAGTATAATTTTCAAGATGATGTCCAAGATGGCTACCAAATCTTTAAAATGCCTACTACTCGTTCTTTATTCATCCTGGACATGTTTTTCCAACAGATTTTTGGTAGTATCAAGTGTGCTCAGTAACATATCAAAGGTCTGCTTTAGTCTGACCACTGTAAAAGTATAAATTTTGAGATGGTGTCCAAGTTGACAGCCAAATTAGTTTATTTCATTTATGAAAAAGAAAACAATGAGTTTCACAGAGGCTACCTCTGGTATTAGGTGTGCTTAATAACATACTAGAATTCTACCATAGTCTGAAAGATATAATGGTGTCAGATGGTATCAAAGATGAACATCAAACACTTTAAATGTATATTACTTGTTCACTTTTCATTCTAGGCAGGTTTTTTCCAATGGTTTTTATAGTATTAAGTATGCTCAATAGCATCAAATATTTTTCACAGTCTTTCACCAAGGGAAAGGAGTAATTTTCAAGATAGAATCCAAAATGGCCATCAAATTCTCAAGATTCCAATTTTTCATTCATTATTCATCCCAGACAAGTTTTCACAATGTTTTTTTGTAGTATCAGGTGTGCTCAATAACTTATCTAAAGTCTATCATCGTCTGACTACTGGAGACACATAATTATCACGATAACATTCAAAATGGTCACCAAATCCTTAAAATACCCATTACTCCTTCATAATTAATCCCAGACAAATTTTTCTAACAGTTTTTACAGTATCAGGTGTGCTTACTAACATATTAAAAATCTACCACAGTCAGGCCAATGGAAGACATGATTTTCAAGCAGGCATCCAAAATGGCTGCTAAATCATTGAATGCCAATTACTTGTTCTTGTAATTGCAATCAACACTTCACTATAAATTTAAATTATATAATTCAAAAATGCTAATTGAATGCCTAAATCCCCAAAACATGGGATTAGGCATCAAAATTAGTCGTCAAGAATGAAAATTGAAGAAGTAATTAGCAATTAATGATTTAGCAGCCATCTTGGATGCCATTTTAAAATTTATATTTTCATGGCCAGACTGTGATAGACTATTGATATATTATTAAACATACTTGATACTGCAAAAACCAATGGAAAATCTTGTCTGATGAATGAATAATGGGTATTTTTTTAAAGGTTTTGGCAGCTACCTTGGATACCATCTTATAAATCATACTTTTCTACTGTGGAGGACTTTTGATATTCTATTGAGCACACTTGATATTACAAAGCAAAAAGATGGAAAAACTTGTCTAGGATGAATAATGAATAAATACTGGGTTTTTTATGGGATTGGAAGCAATCTTGGACATCATGTTGAAAATTATATGTCACCAGTCATCAAACTGTGGTAGACTTTTATTATGTTATTAAGCACATCCGACATGAAGAACACATTGCGAAAGCATCATTTAGGAATTTTTTCCATAAATGCACTCAACTATATGATTAATATGAGAGATTACTACAAATAATAACATCATAAATTCTGGTCTGTAAATTGCAAAAAAAATTGCAACTTTAATTTCCACTTCTCTTTTACATACTTTGATATTTCAGCCAGATGTTGCTTATAATATGATCTTCATGCTAGTGCAAAAAATAGCAGAATCCCTCTACATATTTTTTGCTGTCTTCATTTGACCACTTGATATTTTTCTTTATCAATGCAAAATAATTCTTTTTACAACCTCATTGTAACCTTTATCCCATTTGATGCAACTTATTTTCACTTATTCTGCATATATGTACTATAGATAGGCAAAAATGTCACTTCCATTCATAATGTTCTGAGGATAATGTAAATTAAGTAACAAATAGGTCTGGTTAGTCACACAAAAGAGACTGGCACATGAAAAATGTCTTTTGACAGCATGCCATGTAGTGATCAATGAATGCATTACTGCTCTCACCTTTTGTTGGGCAAGGATCACTAAGAAAGTCTGGACTGAAAAAACAAAAAAACCTAACTGCTGGAACCAATTTAGCATAAAACACATGTTTTCTAGAGATAATAATAACATTTTCATAGTCAGTCAGACCAGACCAGCTTGAGAACTGAAGAAACCTATTTTCTTGGTGACAGTTTTGCTTGACACTTTCTGATATTCTGCCATGTTTGGGATGATCAAGCAAAAAATTGGAAAAAGCAGTGATCAATGAATATATCACTTCTTTCACCTTTTGTTAGGCAGTGATCACCAAAGAACTCAGAATTTTTTTTTTTTTTTAAACTTAACTGCGGGACACAAACAAAGGGACCAATTCAGCAAAAACTTACATTGTAAATTGACCCCCTAACCTTGGAGGAGGTTTTTTTTTTTTAATTTAAAACATACATTTTTTCTAGGGATAATAATTAGATTTTCATAGCCAGCCAGACCAGACTCACTTGAGAACTGAAGAAACCTATGTTGACAGTTTTAGTGACAGTTATGCTTGACAGTTTCTGATTTTAACAAAATGATCCATCTCATGTTTGCTAGTTGAATATTCATTATGTATAGCATGTTTTCTAAATTGCTTTCATCCTTTATGTCTCAGAGGTGGACAAGATTACGAAATAATTCTCATTGCAAAGGCCTTGTTAAATAAATGAATACAGTGAAATGACAACATTTAAGAAAGACAATCAAGTCTTATCCTTTGGTTTAATTCTTTATATACTCATTTTATTGCTTAGTAATGTTTATTCAGTGAAGCTGAAGATATTTTAAAAGTGTATATATTAATGATATAGATACAAGAAATCCCCAAATTAAGAATGTCTCACTTACTGACAACTTGTGCGGAGAGCCATAAAGAAGGGTTGCCATCACAGCAATTTTCCAGCTAAACTGGCCAATTTTTTCACAATTTGGCTGATAAAAAACTGTGAGATCCGATTATATCAGGTAAGTATAATAAATGTAAATGTACAATTTTTTTTAATAGTTTGTTTTGGAGTCTTAGTATAGAGTTGATAAGTGGGCTTTAAATGAGTATATATATATTTTTGAAAAAGATGGCTGGCACCCATCGAAATGAATTAAAAATGTCCACGGGATAGAAAAAAAAAATTTTTGATGCAACACTTGCTTTCTCTCCACCTTCCAATTGTCACTTTCATCAACATTCTGTCGGATTACTTTACATCCACAATACAAACATATATATGTGTCGAAATGGAAAATCTAGCCAATTTTTGGCAATTTGTAAAGACAGTTTTAACAATAAACAAACCATACTTGGCAACACTGCCATAAAGCCTTTCTTTTAAATTAAGTTACAAACAATGGTTTGTAATCACAAACAGTGCACAACTTTGTGAACCACATCGAAACACTGCTCGTTTTCAGCAGTTCATGGGCTCAAGGAATAACTACATTGTCACCATTTCAAGTCGGATCATGGTAGCCACTCTGTTGTGTGCACATTATCATCTTTTGATTGTTTGCAACTTTGTACATACAGTACCCTCGTAATCATGCTTTCAAAGCATAAACCGATGTGAATGACAGTGGCAAAAAAAAGAAAATGCTCCTTCAATGTATACAATCCAAACAGCAAGAAAATGAAGCTACTCATGCATAATTATGATAATAATATTAAGATTTGTCTTTTCACAAATTCTTTTTTACTAAGGGGTAAAAATCACAAGGGAGCTCTTCAATTTTAAGTGATGAAATCAAGACACTTTAATGTGTCAAAATCAAAGGGGAACTTTTTTTTCAACTTCGAGGATCAAAATCGGAAGGGAAGTTTTTTTCAATTCTAGGTATCAAAATTGAAAGCAAACTTTTTTTCACCTTTAGGGATCAAAATCAAGTGGGAACCTTTTTTTCTCTTTTAGTGTTAAAAATCAAGAGAGAATTTTATTTTTCCCTTTTGGGAGTCAAAATAAAGGAAGGTTTTTTTTTCACCTTCATGGATCAAAATCAAAGACGAGCTTTTAATTTTTTGAGGTCAAAATCGAATGGGGAACATTTTTTTCACCCTTAGAGGGAAAATTTATTTTATTTATTTATTTCATTTTCATGGCTCAAAATCAAGGGGCAACTTTTTATTAAAATCGAGTGATTACTTCTACTTTTCATTTTTGGGGGTCAAAATCAAGTTGGAATTTTCTTTTTACTTTCAGGGATTAAAATCAAGAGGGATCTTTTTTTTTCAATTGTTTTGGCTAAAATGGAGAGAAACTTTTTTTTCACTTTAAGAGGTTAAAATTGGAGTGTGGGAACTTTCTTTCACTTTTAGGGTTCTAAATCAAGGAGGGAATCTGTTACACTTTAATGGGTCAAATTCAGGGTGGGGATCTTCTTTTTTTTTTTCACTTTTACAGGAAAATATGAAAAGGGGAAACTTTTTTCATTTTCAGGGCTTATAATCAAGGGAAATCTTTTCCTATTTCTTGTTGTCAAATTTGAGGAGGAACTTTTCCTTCCTTTCAAGGGTCAAAAGCAAGGGGGATTTTTATTTCCATTTTTTTTCCCAGAGGTCCAAAGCAAAGGGAAACAGTATTGTTGTATCCAGGTATTTTTCCTCTAGGCAATAAGGGTATTATTGCTAGTAATAGAAACAGATAATAAAAACTTTCCTTTCACTTCCCCTTTCGCTTATTTTGAAAACTTGGAAAATTTTTCCAATTTCTTTATGGAAAACACCTTGGTTATATAAATCAAAATATTACTTATTTTTTTTAAAAGTATTGCTTATTTCATTTGCCGAGAAAGAGGGGAGAACACCTAATCATATTAAATTTTACACTTGTTTAGTTGAACATTAAATTGTCTTTTTTTATCAAGGTAAATATATTTTCAACGGTAGCCCATGGATGAAAACTCCATGGGTGTTGACAACTAAGATTATCCATTATCTCTTGTGGCTCTGCTATTCTCTAAGCTAATGCCTCCATCATCTCATTTCCTTCCTATTCCTTTCCTATCTTCATTGCTGGTCCATGCTTTTAACTAAATGTTATGCAAACATTGATTAGTTTCATGTGTGAAGATGTTATTACACCATCAGTGAACTTCTGCACTTTCTTCTCAACTAGTTCCCTTCCTACCCTCTAATTAAACTACTTGACTTCCCTTTCACCCCCTCTCCCTTTTTAGTAAATTACCTAAATTCCTTTCTTCCCCTCTTTCTTTCTGAATGAAATAAGGAATATTTCAAATGAATTAATAACATTGGCCTGAAAATGATAAGGTCTTACTGCACAGGAATAGCTCAATGGTTATAACACTGATCTAAAAATAAAATGGACTTACTACATAGGAGCAACCAAATGGTGATAACAATGGATTGAAAGTGATAAGGTCATACTGCATGGGAATACAGGGTTAGTACTCATATAAAGCTTTTTACCTTTTTGAGTTAAACTCTTAGTAGTCTCATATCAATGAGACTTTAGTTTCTCAGCTTGAAAATTATATTCAAGCCCTCAATTGTGTTTCTCACTTGGCTTGTTGAGGTGATATATTACCAAGGACCTGAAATATACTTATTCATGGATCTCTCTCTGATATTTTGGGATAGGAACAAAGATAAGATTCAACTTAGTAAGATTAGTATCTGGTCAACAGTACACGTGAGCAATATTCTTGAAATATTGGACATTCATAAAGTTTCTGAGAGGTGGAGTTTCAATGATAGCGAAATGTTCATATGATATAGATCATATAAATTGAAATATTACTTATTTTAGGTGAAATTTTTCTTCTTTATTGAAATGAATTAATCAAAATATTACTTATTCTATTCAAAATATTCCTAATTTAGAAAGAAACTGGGGAGAAAAGAAATATTGGTAATTTACTGAAGGGGTGATGGAGAGAGGAGGGAAGAAAAGCAAGTTAGTTTAAAGAGTGTGAAGGGAAAAAAGTTAGGTAGTTTACTGGGTGGGTATGAAAATCTTTGCTTATGAATCAAAATAAAATCATGACTGGCAACAAAGATTAGAATTAGAATGGGAAAACACAGGCAAAGGGCGAGAGAAGTGCAGATGCATAAGATAATGAATAATCTCAAAACTGAGGATTTTTCACAGGTACAACTAGTATATATAAATGTTGAACACATGAATAACTTATACCTAGCAAAAGCATTTAAACCAGTCTGTTGTATAAGATATATGTGAAAAAGTGTTTTTCTCAACCAATGTCTTTTGGCAGCGTGAGATGATCAATGAATAAGTTACTTCTCTCACCTTTTGGTGGGTTGCAAGACGTTCAAATTTAAAAAAAAAAAAACATGAATGCTAATGGATACAAACTGAGGGACCAATTGACCATAAATTTACATTGAAAATTGAACCCCCAACAAAAAAGGAGGGGGATAAAAAAAAAACATTTTTGGTATTCAATGAAGGGAGTGTGTGTGCTAAATTCCAATTAAATCTACTCTTGGGAAGCGATAGATCAAACTAAAAATTGTGTTCTGAGTTTCAACATAAAGTTTGTTATAACATAATATAAACTACTTTTGATAATCCTTGTATGAGAGAACAAATAACTAATTATTTCTGTTGACAAACTTAATAAAAGTTCAAATAAAGACAGAATATTTTGTAAACATCCTATTAATAAAAAAAGATTTCTGTTTTCATAGCTTGATATTCATTGAATGGGTTCTAATCAAAATTGGTGAAAAGAGTAGGATAATTAATCAGCACATATAGACTGATATTAATGGAAAACATTAACTAGGATTGCGTCAGACGATCGATAACAAAAAAAAGATAAACTCTCTTTCGACATTAAATCAAGCTTTCCAAGTTCATTATGAGATTATACTTCATATTGCAAGTATTCCCATGAACATCAACAATTTCTGCTGAGGTCATAAGAAATATGCATGTTTAAAAAACCATTAACTTTCATATGAATAAAAAGTTATTAGAAAATCACAGGAAGAAATTGACGTTTCTTACTTGCGTCAATGCTCATGATAAGATGGTTGCTGAACAACTCTTCTTCCTATGATTAATCATAAGCCTCTCAACTGTTGTTGAGTGCAGTATTATTGTAAAGCATTTTTTTTTATATATTTATCATTCTTATCCTAAATATTTCTGGGTTCTTTTTATATTTGCTTTTTACAGCATTGTAAAAAGATAATTGTAATAAATTCTGAATGCAGTATATTTGCAATATGACGAATGGTTAAAAAAAAAGGGAAAACTTGCCATACTAGCCATAGTATGTCCAGTTGTGCTGATATAATTATAAAGGAGTCCAAAAAGTACCCACAAAATTTCTATTACATGAAAAATGTATTTTTTCAAAAAAATTATTATTCTTTGAAAAAGATTTTAAAATATTTATTTGGCCTCAAATAATCTTCATGGGACCAGGAGGTGTCTGAATCCTGTCTTTGAGAAGCCTTAATTTTCATCTAATACACAATAAATGTTAAAAAAAGTTAATGGCAACATTTTGACCTGATTTGCTGGCTGGGAAACATGAAGGATGTGTGTGCATGTGAGTATGTCTCTGCTACTACTGCTACTATTTTATCTGAAAAGGTGATACTCATGCTTTTTTCCATGAAAAACAGCATTTTTTCCAAAAATCAAAGGAAAATTTTATAAAATGTCTACAAGGTGTATTCATGCACATTTGCAAGGTTCTACGCCAAATGGCAAGTCCGGTAGTACTAACAAAAGATTAAAAGAATCAACGAAAAAACTCAAAAAAATTCTTTTTAAAAAGAAAAGAAAAAATTTTAAATGTCTAGTGGAATACTCATGCAAATTTGAAAGGTTCTGGGCCAAATGTTGTGTCTGGTAGCGATGACGCAATATTGAAAAAGTTTTTAAAAAAAACAAAAATTCCAACCGTTTAGATGATTCTTAGTGGAGTACTTATGTGAATTCGTAAGATTCTAAGCCAAATGATGTGTCCGGTAGCTCTGACACAACAATGATAACCGAGTGAAAAGGGAGGAATACCTTGCTACCAGGCTTATTGTTTGGTCAAGTCAATGATTAGGCTATGGTGATTCAAAGACCATCATTTAAAACAAATTATGAAATATATTCTTGTTCCAGCTTTCGAAGAAGCCTAGAACTCAGTCAGTTTGACCAACCCAGTAAATGATATTAAAAAGAATGAAAGCTAAGGGGAAGATAATACGGCAATATTTGTCCAACGCCTGGGGAAGTTTGGAATGCTTACAGCATTTCAGGACAGTCTCTTGGTTGTCATCAGCAATTTTATACTCTGCAGCTTCCCTCTCTGAAACCATAGTATTCATTGGAATCTCCTCTGTATTAGTTTTCCGCTGACTTATCAACTACAAAGAAAGAACAGAAAGAAAGAATAGAATCAAAAAAATATTTATACATATTATTAGCTATTAATCAAGATTTCCATTAACAGGTCAATCAGGTATCACTGGGGCTTATAAATAGCAAATTTATAATTGTATCAGATTATACATGGTCGGGTTAGGTGGAAACCTCTGATTAAATTTTTCTGTGTCTTTATATTACACTCTTTTAAAGAGCCAGTGCTGTATAACACACTTACCATATCTGACGGCATTTGACAGCCATCATTTTTTTTTTAAAACTGGCTCAAAAAATAAACATAACTTTCATTGTCCAAGTCCACATTGGCCAGAACTTGGGGAGGAGTTGAAATGTTTGGTAATAAATGAGAGGAATTCAACAAAATACATTTTTTTTTCTTAATATTCCCTACTGAAATAAGAGGAATGTTATATGCCATCAGATATGGTAAGTTTCTACGGACAAACCTCACTCAAGTTTTTTTTTTTCCATTTAGCCTTATCTGTTATAGACAATGAATAGAAACACTTTCTTTATTCATTGCGACCACAGCTGGAGCCAAATTAGAGCCAGTTATTTAGTTTTAGATAAAAACAATAAACAAGTCAAGTTAGTCACTTGATAGAAACTATCATGTGACCAACATCTTTTTGCAGCATATTATTTGGGGGTGATCAATGACAAAATTGGAAAAAGGGGTGATCAATTTTGTTGGGGAGTGATCCCTAAAAAAGTCTGAATTTACAACAAAAAAAAAACATAAATGCTGCAGGACATAAACCAGGGACCAATTTAGCATAAACTCATATTGTATATTGCGCCCCCTCCATTGAAAACCAATTCTTGGGAATTTTGAAAAAAAAGACATCATAAGCTTTAAAATGTTCAATTCTCCAGTTGTCCAGCTCTACTGGTGTAGCCTGTACACAAGATACATATGTTAGCCAGCCAGCCAGACCAATTTAAAAACTGATAATAACTTATGCAGAAATCTTTGGTTGATTTTTTCTAATAAGACAAATAGGAATGTGATTCTGAGTTTTCACTAACCTTTGATGCTGCTACAACCACTACCAAAGCAGTAGTGGCTTGTTAATGTAGTGATCTTGGCAATAACCTAGGAAATTTTGATATATGTCCAGATTAGCTGTGGAACGAGATTATGAATGGACAGACTAGTTACAGTCAACACGTATCGATATTCTATCATTTTATTATAATCATTATTAAGTCATCAATAAAACAAAAAAACTTTGAATTTAACAAAATATAGGAAAATGATATAGGAGCATTTCTAAAACATACAAAATGTTTTTTTTTCTTTGCCACTATATATTATATAAGAGAAAGGAACAGATGAATAATAATTTCCAAATATTTTTCTCGTATTGTCTATAACATTGTGGAGAGTCATTAACATTCCGAATTTGGTTCAGACAATTGAATTTCTTCTCATCCCTGATATTGTCAACACAAACTTTTGGTCAATCCATCCTTCAGCCCTCATCTGGTATATAATACAAGAAATGAGGAAAACCTTTTTTCACTTGAGAAGAAGACTCTCTTCAATAATATAATACAGACAGACCTTTCATAGAGCAGAACAAGAGGCACTGAAATTGTCTCCATTCCTCAAACAATCCATAGAGACCTAGTCGTTGTTTCTGTAGCTATAGTGATTTTTTATGTGGCAGGTTGCTGGTTTAATGTCCAAAATGGACTGCCTTATAGGGCTAAAAAGCTTCCACTGCCTCCATAGCTGGGGAGAGAAATAGATTCATGCCTTTTCCAAGGACTATAGGGCAAAACTCAGTTAGCAAATTCTATTCTCTGTGATGTTAAGTGTTATGCCACTCACACCTTCCCAAAAATACAATACACCTTTGTTGTAAATTTCATGACGACCAAACAAGAACAGTTCTCTGTAGCCTCCAAAAACACAGACAATCCATCTGTGAACAACAGGTGTAGTTATTTCAGGCTATTACAAAAGTTGTCCAATGTTTCAATTCATTTGGAAACACAACCGGTGATTAATTAATCAATATGCTCTCGTTCTCTTCCAATAACCTTATTCCACCAATCAATAAGATTTTTATATCAAATTAGTAAATTTCCATCAAATCTGATTTGAAATAAGGAACAAACTCATTTTCAATCACTTCCCTTGAAGTGAATCCTCGTACATCAAAATGGTTTGGGAAACTACTAAACAAATGATAATCAGAACAAGGTCAGGAGAGTATAGTGGATGAAACATTTAAAAAAAACAAAAAAATGTTTTTCTGGACATAATAAGGGATAATTTTTTAAAGGCATTTTTTTAAAAAAAAACCAAAAAAGTGTTATTCAGATGGTGCCTAGTGGTATAATCATACAAATTTTCAAAGTTGTAGCCCCCAAAATGTGACAAGGAATGCCAGGAGAAACATAGTAACGGACACTCAAAGAGAGAAGAATCTGTCGCCCTCTCGATTGCTCCGAAAGTTTTTTTACTTACCGATATCACTGCAGGTAACTTGGAATTTTTCTTCTGTAATGTCTTTTTGGTAAGAGAATAGTGGAGCAATATAAACTCAACAAGGGCAAAGAATACAAAACTCAGGCAAACAGTCAGCCAAATATCTAAGCCCTTAATATCAGTGGATAAGAATTCTTTGGATGGGCTATGAGGTACCAAGTTTGAATTGTGGGTAATCAAAGTAAGTAGAGTGATGAGCCCCAGGGATATTCTTGCTGCTGTGGCCTGATGGTCAACCCAAAAGGAAAGCCAGGCTATGATCACAAGGAAAGTGCTTGTCAGGTAGACTGCCATAATTCTTAAACTCATTTTCCTATCCAAACTGATTTCTGCATCCAACAAAGAGTGGTTTGCTGAAATGTAAGAACAAGATAACGTAAGTACAAGATAACATATATGTATATATACATATATATATGTATATATTATTGTGTCATCAACAGACAGCTGTTTCGTTGTATTACAACTCCTCAGTGTGGCTATAAACTATCCATTATCCCATCCAGTACCCATCCAGTATCACGAAGTAGGATCGAAACCTTTGCTTCAGACCCAGAGGCTGGCATCTTACCTTTGTCCCACGCAGAACTGGATGGTCAGTAAGGTTGAATTTAAGTGATATATTTACTCATGCATATATTCATCATCCACCAGAGTCATCTATTCCTAAGTTGAAAGATATGATTATAAATTGCATTATATCATATTGAAAATCTCATCTGAAATGATCCCTCATTACAACACATGAAAATATCATTCGGCCTAGACAATATAAATAGAATAAACAACCAAAGAAAATAGGGCTGCTGCAGGAATTGAACCTGCGACCGATAGGGTGGTTGCTTCAATATAGCATTGCTCTTACCATTGAGCTTATTCATTCTATTTACAGCAAAAAAACAAAGTCCTGCTCTTTAAGTATCTAAAGCACAATCTTCAATTCTTACTAGATCTCCACCGTGGTGTCAAAACAGTGATCCTTCAGATAGGAGTACCAAGGGACCAAATCAGGTGAGTAAGGTGGGTGTGGAGCATCCATCATGCTGGTGTGGCATAAAAACAATGCCCTGTGAGCAGGCACATTGTCATCATGCTACAGTTCAGGTCATCCATATGTCACAATGATATCAGCAACTTCACATGGTAATCCAACATTTCTAACTCAAGTCCACACAGAAATCTCAAATTAAACATGAATATGGTCACAAAATTACAGTTGAAATAGTAGGGCTAGAAGCACTGCTTTTATTCCATGTACCTGACTGAGGATACCCATTACCATAAATTGACCTCAGATTGAGAAAATTACCTGATTTCAAATATAGACAATAAAGAATTCTGTCAAATGCTTATTGCAGGTGAAAAAAATCTATATTGTATTAAATAGTCAGAATACCAAGATTGTGTAAGAATTGCCACTAGCTTATGCCAATTGTGGGTACATGTTTGTATTTTGATTTCAACAGCATTAAAAGTATCTTCTGAGATTGGAGAAAATATACAATAGATATATTCAATATATATATATATATATATATATATATATATATATATATATATATATATATATATATATAGTAGAAAGTAGATTTGCTACACAAACTCGTTTATGTTTCTGCCCTCTCTGGGCTTTCAAAGGCTACTGCAAACCTGATTTGTACTATATGTACTATATATATATATATATATATATATATATAGAGAGAGAGAGAGAGAGAGAGAGAGAGAGAGAGAGAGGGAGAGGTTTCCATCAATAAATACAGCAAAAAGGTTATTCAGATATCTATAAAGCAAATATTTTTTGTCTGAGTGGTTTGATATTCATACATGGACTATGTTCTAAAACCATTGAACAGATAATTTGCAAAGAAACTCTATAAATTAGATTTTTAAGGTAAGTGACTTTGATTTCCAAAATCATTAATGAGAAAAAGAATCACCAATTTTTCAGTTTTGAATAAATGATATATGCAAGAAAACTTATAAATTAAAAGAAGATATCCTTGAATTTCATTTTAGCATTTGCTGAAGAAGTATTCAGTTTATACAATCAATGTATACTCAATTTACAGAAAATACTTGAATACAATTTCTAAGAATAAGATAACAAAGACTAAAAAAATCATTGTTTTAACCCAAACCATACCATTTTGTTACTATGTGCATGTGTGAATTCAAAGTAATTTGCAAATATTGAAGCAAAAACAATTTCATGTTGTCTTACCTCCCAACTGGGTAACATTCCCTTCTGTTAGGGAGACATTCCTCAGTCTGAAATTTGGTATATCCAATACTTCAATAGACTGTTTGAAATCTGTCTTGGGATTCCACCTCAGCATAAGTTCTTCCACATTGTAATAAACTGAAATTTTAGAAGAAAATAATATGTATGACGTTTTTAGCAAAATCTTAATCTCTAGTTACTCTCTATTCGTTGGTTTCCTTTCTATTTCATCTTTTTTCTTGTCAGTATTGAAGAATTATCTTGAAAAATGCTTATTTATCTCTGCCAACAAAGTATATGTATTCACTAGTGTCTTTTCACCTTTCCAGCTGTCTGCCTGCATATCTTCATAAGTTCTCAATGAATTTCAATGAAATTCTTTGGCAAAGTGGGCAATAAGACATGAACATTAAAATTTTGAGCACACTTACATTCCCAGCATCAGAGCTATATGTCCAAAGCACAAAATATTTCACAAAGTTCTCATGGAATTTCAAATTTGTTGCTCTCCAGAAGGGGAGTAAAGCAAAAGTTTTACAGTGTTGACTGTTATATAGATAGTCTTGTGGCTGTGGTGCACCTAATTTGAATCATGGTCATGATGATTACAGTTTTTTCTTCATTTTGGGGGCTGTTATTTTTTTTTTTTTAATCTATTCATGTTTGTCCATCTTTCTGTCTGTCTGAACAATATTTTAAAAGTTCACAATGAATTTAAATGAAATTTTGTGGAGGGGTCAGTGATGAGCCACAAAAGAAGTGGTTGAGTCTGGGGATGAATGGAGAAAAAAAATTTCTCCTGCATTAGAGCTATTTATCCACACTTCACAATCTCTATGGAAGTTTCCAATGAAATTTTGTGGAAACATGGGCAATAGGCTACAAAAGGAGTGATTGAATTTGGGGGTGGATTGAGGACTCTGATGGGAGTGGAATGATGATTCTATTGAAAATATAGTTTACTCACAACTCTTCAATGAAATTCCACAGATCTGTCCATCAAGGGGGAATGAAGTATATGACCTTTGACACAAAAGGTTCAAAATATTCCTGAAAAATTTTAACAAAAAATGTGAAAGGAAAATGTGTGAAAATCAAAAAGGGTCTATCATGTATAATCACATACATGCATACATAGATATCCATTCAATTACTAATGAATCTCTCCTTCTTTTTTATATGTACATATATATGATTTATATGACTTGACAAATTGGAAAAACTAATTATTTTCATGTATTCATTTCCAATAATGCACTTGATTGACTAGCATTGTCATCTGATCGTTTTTAAATGATATTTTTCTAACTTTTGATGTCTATCGTTGTCATGGGGACCATGTAATGTCATCAGGTTTTGGTAGTGTTATTTGACAGTTATTGATGTCTTTATATACATATATATGTAAACCCTCTTATTAATGGACTAATAGGGTTGAGTTGGTGTCTGTTGATGCTGATTGTCTTGTATTACTGAATTATGTAAAAAGAACAACATAAAAATAGCACAGATGCATATATGACGCAGTCCACTGAAAGGAAATAAGACTAATTTCACTTATTGATTACACCACTCATTTCTCGGTAATACAGAAAAAAAGGAGCAAATTAGTAAAACACTGCCTCCACTGAGAGTGTAAATAAAAAAGGTGGAGCAAGAGGCCTGAAGCAATGTGATGTCTACTGGTCGCTTCATGCACTAACAAACAAAACCCAGTATGATTTTCTAAGCATGTTGCTAGTCACTTTATATCATTCCCCAAGCATTTTCAACAATACAAACCTACTTTAGAAAACTGATTGATTTTGTAACATACCAGCAGTCTCTACCCAAGCTAAATTCAACGCTTTAACAAAATGAGATATGTATAAATAAAGGGTCAGAAGCAGGAGTACTGTGATAACTTTTTTGGTGCCGGATCTGTCGACTTTTTAGCATTTTGTCTCGTTCATTTTTTTTTTCATTTTTTTTTTTTTTACAGAGGTGCTGGAGCAGTTGATCTATTGCAGTTAAGTTTAATTTAAATTCTTTTTCATCTGGTCTAGCCATTCCTTTCAGTTTGATTTCTCTTTTCTCTTTTGCTCATGAGATGTGAAGAGATTTCAACAAATATTGCATTCATTTGAAGCCAAACTGAGTCTGTAATGAACTGTGGAGGAGACAGAGAACTGAATAAAATTATCTTTAAATACTCAAACATTCAATCATCCATTTTCTAGTACATCAATATGTCCAATGCCTAATGATGTAAAAAGCATTTATTTTATGTAACAAATACTTTCAACATAATCCCCTTATGTGTCAATGCAAATGATTCAAAGCTTCTCAATTAATCACATATATCCCACATTATGCAGTGGAAATTTCAGATCAAAATTCATCTAATAAATGTGTCAGTCTGCAGACTAATTGATTGTAAAATGGTTAAAATGATGATCTTACAAAATATAGAGAGTAAACAAATGCTGTGGAAATGCAGCCCTCTGCAAGAAAAAGCTCCAGTTCAACAAATATCTGTATACAAAAAAAAGCCAAAAAACATTGCTAACCTTTGCAACAGAGTTATATCTCCATTTGGTTTGACAATAATTTTTTGAGTGAATTTGTCTTGCTTCATTCCTTCTGTGCTGACCAAATAGAGCTTAGGAGTCCAAAAATAATGAATCATATTCTCCTGGAAAACTACTTTGCCCTCGTCCCATTGTGAAATGTTCAAGCGATGATCAGTCCAAGATTCACTCACAATAAGCGCGACCGGTACTTGCTGACAAAAAAAAATAATTATGTATAAGAAAAAAGGGTTAAATTGAAATTGAAATGCTCCATAAATGTTTTCTGGTGAATCGGCTAATTTTATAACAAATTAATTGTTTCACTACATTATATATCCAAACATATATAAAATCATCTATGCTATTACTATGCTTGTCACAATTATATCATCAAGTTTTCATGACCAAACAACTAAAAAACTAACCTATCATCAGAGAGAGAATTTCAGAAATCGAAAATTTAAATGAAGCATCATCAAGAGTGAGATATGGATTTTTTTGTTCATTCTTTAGTTACATTATAGAATTACGAGTTTGTAAAACATCTGGGTTGAGATTGGTTACGTAAACCGAAATAAGTTTTTTATTAAAATGAAAGGGAACTTCTTTTTCACTTTGAAGGGTCAAAATTAAGGAGCTCTTTGTTTTTTCGCTTTAGGGATCCAATTCAAGAACTTTTTTTTCACTTTCATGGGTCGAAATCAAGTGGGAACTTTTTTTTTCACTCTTAGGCATTGAAATCAAAGATGAACTTTTTTTCACTTTTAGGAAGCAAAACAAGGTTGAAACCTTTTTTTTCACTTTTAAGGGTCAAAATTGAAGGAGAACAATTTTTTAACTTTTACAGGTCAAATTACAAGGGAACTTTTTTCCATTTTTGAGGGTCAAAACCTGCGAGGAAATTTTTTTCACTTTTAGTGGTAAAAACTGAAAGGGGAACTTTTTTCAACTTTTTAGGGTCAGAATCTTAGGAGAACATTTTTTTTCACTTTTAAGAATTTTAATTTTTGTTCTATTTTCTAAACGAAAAGGGATATTGCTCACATAACCTATTCTTCCAAAGAAATGGCGGAAATGTCCCTACTCAATCATTATACTTACATTGTAAACAGAATGTCCATCCGAAAACCATAGAAAACTGACTTTATTCAAAACCTCAGGGTCTTATGGATTGAAAGCACGAAAAATTACTTGCTAACAGATTTTTTCCACTTTTAAGAGGCAGAGACCCTTTTTGTTGAGAAGTGCCCACAGAATGACAAACAGTCCATGTGCAACTGAACAAAGTATTCTGTCCCTTGAATTCACATGTCAAGAGTGTTTGAATAGCAAAATGATTTTTATTTACTGCCACTTCTCAGTGTTTTATAGGGTCTGTGCCTAAACAACTCTTCTCTTTCCTTTTTTCATGAAAAACCATAGGACCAAAAAGGAAAAGCTGAAAAACTAAAAATATTGTACACCAGTAAGCACTGTGATAGACTTGGAAGAATATACAGATCAGAAAACAATTTTATATAGATAAATGGACTGAAAGAAAAATTATGTTATGAGAACATGAGAAGATGTATTTCTTTTTTCTCATTAATTTCATAAATTTATAGGAATAAAGCTTCATTTTACAGCCAATATTTATATATTTCTGTTCATGTTTTTCTGATTATTTAAAAATAGTACTATTTTATGCATTGATTAATTACAAACATTTGTTTTGAAGCAACATTCCGGTACCACTGTCCACTTCTTTAAGCAATTTATTCCAATTATACCAAGCTCATGTGATTGTATTGATTTATGGAAGATGAAAAACGGGCAACACCAGGTATTTCTGCTAGTATTTGATGAGCCACTTAATACTTTCTTAGACTTGTCAACAGATATACCCCAAAATTTAGGCTTTGGTGTGATGACATGAATTACAATAAAATCCAGCTTCATTATCATTGTATATGTTATTGGTATATCAGGACTTCTTTACTTGAGACTATTTGACCAAATATATAACACAAATTTCAATTCTTTTGTGAGTAGAATTTTAAAATATCTACAAAGTTCAAATGTGATATGATGCAGTAATCATGATGAGACTGAGAAAAGATTTTGAAATGATGATGCGCAATATCTGTTATCAGTTGAGGCATGAATCATATTGCTTAGAAATAAAAAAACATGAGTTAATAAGAAAATGAAAACCTTGAGATAATTCATCTCAAAAATACTAACATTTCATAACTCTTGGTAATATATGTATAAAACACAACTCATGATTTTTTTTTTACTCTGCAAATAAAGATTTGTGCACAAACAAAAACCACACTGCAGTGAATAGAAAAATGAATGCAGATTTTGTACTACAAGCAAAAAGAGGAAAGAAAAAAAGTTGAATGTTGGCATTTTCATTTGCAATCTGAGCAACTTTGGGATAATGGACATCATAATGAAAAGAATAAGCCATTTGAGAAAAGAAAAAAATATCAGTTTAAAAAAGGAAGAAAATTTGTCAAAAAAAGAAAGAAAATGTATCCTTATATGCTTAGTATCTCACAGACTGATGGAAATATATCCCAGTAATTTATTTTATAATGAGCAAAAAATCATAACAGTTCAATAGTTACTAAATCTGTGACTACACTATTTGACTGCAACACATATATCGTCGAAATATGAAGTACTATTCAAAGGTTCAGGGAATTAAAGCAGATTGATTAATCTGTTTATCTCTCAAGTTATCCAGAATTTCTCATGTGTTACAAAATATTTCCCACATCATTTTCTATCAATTTTTGTTTCTTACTATTAACACTTTGTGTTCCCTTGATCTTTTGGTTAACATCTATGTCTTGAATAAAATGTCACAGACTCATATGATCATGATATTGTAATAATTTGTTCCAAGTATAGAACAACAAAAGCTTAATGGCTTTGTATTTTACTCAAGTTCATATTATTTTGCAAAATATACATGCACAAAAAGGTTCAACTAAAATATTTATTTACACAAAATTGAAGTAAGAAAAAATTCAAAAAAATTGTTTCAGCTTATAATTCAAAGATAGCAAAAATAAAGAGAAAATGAAATGGACAAGAAAAGATAATGAGTGAAAGAAATAGTGAATAGTCACCAAATTTCTAGAAGAGGCCAGAGGTGTCTTTCCGTCATTTTGAAGTGAGAAGAAAAGGAGAAAAGATGGTGAAAGAATGTCAGTGTCAGTGAGAAAGACAAAATGATGGTAAAACATTCAGCAGTATTTGATTTCTTCCTGGAACATGGTGTAAGTTTTGCAAGTATTTGCTCAATTTTTTCACAGACTTGGAAAAAGCATACAATGACAATACATTCAATTAATCATTGTGATGTAACTATGAGAAAAAGTTTATTCCTCTGATGAAAATGTAAATCTAGGAGACACTTTTCTTGCATTGTAGTCAGTGGCAGGCCTATGGTTTGTGATTGGTTTCAGTAACTCATAGTGTCAACCCCACTTTCCAGAACTTGGACTCTTCTCAGGATATTCTAGAATTTTGCTGATCTTTTTGTACTAATACTATTGATTATTTATCATGATTTTCCCATATGACTGAATGTGATGGCATAAGTTGTTACAGATGTTTCATTAAAAAAAGAAGTACAGAGAAATTATTAATTGATGAATGGTCAACGTTTAGTTCCCCTTGAACCTCTTAAGTTGTTTTACATGGGTCTGCCTCAATGATGGCCCTTAATTGGATGTCAACCCTAATCTACAAGGCTCTTGTCTCCATTTTGAAATTTTGAGAATAAATGTTGAGCTGGTTTGTGGATGGTCTCCTGGCGTAATATTTATTTGGTTATAATTGTGATTAGTTTCTGCTGCTTTACGTGCCATTTTGAACTCATACAACAAAATTGTTAAAATTTTCTTTTTTTCCATCTTTGATTTGATAGCCTCAAATAAACCAGAATAAATATTGAAAAGCAAACATTCAATTTAGATAAATAGAACAAAATTTGCACTTTAAGATGGTAGAATATACATTGAAGTTTGAAATAACAAAAAACAGAATTATTTTGACACCAACCCCAATAAATGAAACAAGTTTAGTCATCTTGATATTATCTCCACTGATGGATTCATGGTTGCAGTCATCGAACTACAAAGCCATAATGGACCTTATAAAAATACTCAAGCAACTAAAACATTTTGATATGTATCATAATGTATTATGCACTATAATAGCATAGTACCCATAAAAAATGACTGCATTATTTATGTATGGATTGGCACTTCTGGCTAGGATCAGGGTATCTGTGCATTTTGCATAGTATCAGAGTGTCACTCCCAGATCCTTTGTCTAGAAGAAGCATCTGTTCACAGTACATACTTTGATAGCTTTACACAATGACGTGGCCAATGATGGCTTACTGAGGCTTGGTATTGCTAAGCACAAGAGGCCTAAGATATGTCCAGTGGCCTCAAAAAATAACTCTGCCCAGTCTCAGGGAAACAATAAGCCCCAGGGAAGCACCTTTCGATTGCACTGAAAGGGATGGATCGGGCTTGCCCTGACACCCTCGTAATACAAGTTGCAGGGATTAAAGCAATTTTTTCAGCTTTCCCGTAACTGGAACCCTAAATTAAAAATGACATTGGTTCACAACTTGCTCTTGTGGGGAAGTGACTAAATACGAAATAAGAGTGTTGCATCCTGTTTAGGATTAGTGTGTAGTATCTGTACTGATTGAAAAGTGTCACACCCAAAACAATATACATATACACATGGATACACATTTTGGATGTGGATTACAGTGAGAGGAAACAGAAGCAACTCAAGGCATTGGAGCATTGATTTTTATGCATTAGAAATATCAATTTCATTGCAATTTTGACCATACATTGTTTTGTTAAAACCAAGAGTTTAGAAGGAGCTGAGAGTCAATCATCTATCTTTACATCACAGATTGTTGCTTGAGATACAACAGCCTTAAAATTTTCAAACAATAAGAAGGAATTTTGCTAACAAATGTTCCATGACTCAGTTATGCTTGCTTTTCAATCCTATTACATCCTGAGGGCATTGATACTCCAGAGCACAAAAGTGAAATAACTACATTGGCCGGAAATTAACTTATATCAGGAACATTTTACAAAGACAGTAATGAACACTTTATAGTGACAAGCAAAATAGTAAGTAGTGCCATTACTATATATATATATATATGTATATATATATATATATATATATATATATATATATATATGTATATATATGTATATATATATATATATATATATATATAAATGTATATATATGTATATATATATATATATATATATATATACATATATATATATATATATATATATATATGTATATATATATATATATATATATACATATATATATATATATATATATATGTATAGATATATATATATATATATATATATATATATATATATATATATATATGTATGTATGTATGTATACATATATATTATTAAATTGTAATATGTGAAAAGTAAGGACTTGAGAGACATTAAATATACATAAGTTATCAATTATGTACTGGATACCTGAAGTGCATAAAAATCTGATAGATGCTCACTTTATTGTAGCCTCTAGAGTTTGTAGCACTAAACCTCTTAGCAAAGCTATTTCTAGATTTTTTATATACAATCAAATACAGAAAATCCATATTAAAAGTAAATTCTATTGTAATTTGAATCTCTTTTGGATAGTAAATAATTCTATGCCCTTGAAGGAAAAATTGGATATCATAATACCTGTCAAAAGGCTAAATCTATCTCAACCTACGATTTTATTATTCTTTATACAAAAATCCCTCATGAAGATCTTGTTAAAGAATTGAATAAGATTGTAGACTTGGCATTTTCAGGAGAAAATAGTAAATGTTTATCGGGTTTACAAACTCTAAAGCTTTCTGGGTTAAAACAAAAAAGGCAAGAACTACTTTATATGTTCTACACTTAAGGCGATTGTTAGTCATCTTATTGAGGAATGTTACTTTAAAATGGATAATGAATTACTTTATCAGATTATAGGTATCCCTCTGAGAATTGATACTGTGCCCCATTGTGCAAATTTGTATTTGCATAGACATGGATAAATATTCAAGTGATCTTTAATTAGAACTAATATAAAGTGAGCTTGTTCATTTTCAGGTCATGCCCATTTTATTGATGATTTATGTTCTCTTAATGATGGAAGAGAATTTGAAAAATCGTGTAGTAATAAATACCCTAGGGATCTAAAGTGTGAACACACTGGAATGCAAGCCAGGTTCCTAGATTTGGATATTAAATTCAAGGATGGAATGTTTGTCTATAAATTATTTGATAAACGAGACTTGTTTCCATTCCATATTGTACATATACCATTTAGAACAATTAGTATTCAATAATATATATTTTACAGAACTATATTATCAGAATATTTAAGGACAGCACAAGCTACACTTAGATTTATTGATTTTATACCAAAAATTGTTTCTTTAGTCATGAGAATGGTCAATCAAGGCAGCAAAATTTGTAAGATTTCTACACAATTTAATAAATATATAGCTGGACATCCTGATCCCTTGACCCTAATCAAAAAATAACAAAAATTATAGAATATGTTAACGAGAGGATAAAAATAAAATAAATGAATAATGTATATTGAATTAAATAAATTTGTAATAATGTTAGGAGAATCAGGCAACCAAAAGAGATGGATTTAATAAACTCGAAGTAGTATTTCTGTGTAATTAGTATTTTTAAAGATGATATTATAAGTTGGTTTTCATGTAGTCTGAGATTAGAACCGACACAATGGATTTAATATTCACATGGGTGAACACTTGATAGAAATGACACAAACAAGTTACATTTGTTGTTATAGTTACTGGTCCCTCATCATTAAATACGTTTTTTAGTTAACCTATGTGAGTAAGGCCTGCATTTGGAAAAAAAATAATAATTGATGTGCATTATAAAATAACATCCATATACAGTACATTATGATAATACCCTATATAAAATAACAAACTACATGTAGTATGACATAAGTTATATATATTTTTAATTCAACTCTTATGCTGCATATTTTTTTTGTTATAGCTAATTTTTTTTATTGTTTACTGAGATTACATAGGGAGACTTCTATCACCATTCAGAATTGAATGTTAGTAGTAAATGTTAACTCAGTGTTAAGGTAGGAATATTGTTCAAATAAGTCTAGTCATCTGGAAAAAAGACAAAAAAAAACACAGACATTCACATCTTTGCACAAACATGAAAACAAATTGATATCAATTTATATTTTATTTTGTACATATCAGGGAGAGACAGGTGGCCAAATAGTTAACAGCATGGAAAATGGATTTAGCAAACTGTCTTCACACTAATACCCTTAGGAAAAGCATGAATCCATTTCTTCTCTCCCCAGCTATAAGCAAAAATAGTACGGCAAACTGGGCTTTCTAACCATTGTTGGCAACCGAACCAAGGAGTGGGACACCCATAAAGTGGCTGGATGCCAACTTTGATTTTCTTCTGGTAGCTCTGGCTGACTGGCTTCACACTAATGCTCTTGGAAAAAGCATAGATCCATCTCTTCTCTCCCCGGCTATAGGCAAAAATAGCTGAGCAGTCTCGGCTTCCTATCTTTGGTTGGCAACTGAACCAGGGAGTAGAGTCCGCATAAAGTGGCTGGATGCCAACTATGATTTCCATCTGGTAGCTCTGGCAACCAAGCATATCACTGTGCTATCATTTGGATCACATCCCAGGATCTCCATACTTTCTCCCAGGTTTGTGCCCATGAGAGATCAACTCAGCATTTTTTCATTGTCTATTGAGACAGAAAGAGGCCTTCTGTATATATCAGATGTGAAATTTCAAAAAAAATATTTGGTCTGAGTTTGAATTTAAATAGTTAAACTGGTAGATGTCACTGCTGGTGAATTCAGTATTTGCACATGGTAAAGTTTCATTTCCCACACTAATATTATCTGCTGAGACATCACACATAAATGTGACATCTGACTCAATAAATGCAAAATCCATTTAAAGTCGTCAAAATTATTTCAATTCGATTTATATGAGTTTTTTCATTTTTTTTTTCATCTGATTTGCAATCAAAGTTTTATTTCCACTTGATGATCCTCTTTCATGACCCTTGCACTTTGGATGGAACCTCAAGTCTTCAGAAAAAATTTCTACTGACTTACATCTAATCATAGGAGATAAAAGAATCCATAGCTACAAGTGTAGTTCTCTAAACAAACAACTTATCTTATTTTTACTTACTTACATATCTTTAAAATGATTCTTTTCAGAATGGTTTTTTTTTGTTTTTGTTTTTCATGTATGGTTTGGTTTCTTACATGATTGAACAAAAATTCTGCAGATTCCTTTGATCTATATTAGGTTTGTAGGGTTTGTTAATAGTTCTAGAAGATAATGAAAACATGTTACTAAAGAATTTCTTCATATGATGAAACAAAGAAGCAAAAAGTATGTTTCACTTACAGATTCATCTGAAAATTAACAACAATAAAAGAGAGCATGAGTGAGTAAAGACATCTATCCAACAAGTTTTATCATGATTTTGAAACATGGTGACATCAATTCTTTTGGATTAGAATAGTGATCAGCCAAGAACCACCAGTTATCTTTATTTTTGATTGTACAGCTATTCTGTCAATTATATCTATATCATCATCATCAGTCTTTTATTGTTCGTTGTTGGACATAGACCTTCCACATGATCCACCACAATTCTCTATCATGGACGTCATGGAGCCAGTATTTTCTAAATTTGTCTCATTTCATTCTGGTATTCTGTTGGCCTCGGTTTTGCATCTGATCTCTGGGGATCCATGTTGTGAGTCGTGATGTCCATTGGTTGTCTGCCATTCTTGCAACATGGCCTGCCCATTGCCATTCAAGTTTTTTAATAGATTCTATGATGTCTCTGACTACCGTTTTCTTCCGGTAACTTTCTTTGATTACTGTTTTCATACTTGGAAATGGTAACTGATGTAGCATTTGTGGGTTTCTTTTGATGTATGTTATATTCATTTTTAAACAATATGGCAAGGGGGATAAAAGAATTTCGGTCAGTCTGAAAATAAGAAAAATGACTAAAAATCATAAGAAAAAGATGTCTGTTACCCTGAGTTTTAATCAAGTAATGAAAAATATCCAGATATCATTATAAATCAAAGAATAGACCAGTGAAAATTCTCTACCATGTAATATATAAAACAGTTTTATACAAATAAAGTGTGGTGAAATTAAGAATATCATTTATCTTATTGAATATATGTGACAATTGTAATGTTCACTAATTAGCTTAAAAGTGAACCGATGCACTGTACATTTACACATAATTTTTAAAAAAATTTCAATTAGGTTTTTACAATAGGGTGTCGATTTCCCAGTAAAAATTTTTTGGTATACCTACAACCACTATTTACAATTTACATTCTATAGATCACAGATAAATAGATATTTGATCATTTTTGTACAGAAAAAATTCTAAAGTATAACAAAAAATCGACAAACCTTTCGATAAAAAGTCATTTTGATGAAATGTTGTTTTGATAAAAAAGTTTTTAGATGAAAATTCCTTTTGATGAAATATTGCTCAATAAAAAGTAGTTCAATAAAGAGTCATCGTACAGTTTTAAGCATGGTCTTGTCTATGATTCACGATATTGACACAAAGGAAAAGGTGGGCAAGTGAGTACATAGGAAATCCACTTTCTCATATTTATCTGGCAAGACAATAGTAATAAAATAGTTACTACTTGCATTGTCAACCTTGATTGACAGAATCCACATAAGCAGAGACAAATGATACAAGACAAACAGATTGTTTTGCATATTGGTATATTCAAAATTTTAAAAAATAAAGATTTAATGGTACAATTCCAGCTTTTAGAAATTCAGTCAACAATTTATAAAAATTATTGATTAACTTTTTAAAGCTAAAATACAATTGTATAAAAGAATCAATGAAAAGAAAAATACCTTCAGATAATCCATTTCCCCCGCTGTCTCCAAGAAGAGATCAACAGTTACAATGGTCGGTAATCCTGCAAATCAAATATAAAGATATAAAACTATAAAATCATTATAAGAAGTTTTCATCATCAATATAAATACATGTCTGGTTAGTCACTCAATAGAAACTTGTGTGACCAATGTCAGATGTTGGTGACGTGATGGTCTCTGTTGAGTGACTAACCAAATCTGTTGTATTTTGGTTGTTTTATATTTATGAATTAAATTCACAAAACCATAATTTCATAACACACTGACTCTTTATTACCTTTGTACTCAAAATATTTGTCACCTCATGGTGGCAAATATTTTGAGTGCAAATGAAATGCAGTGTAAGTATATAATAAAATCAAGGTTTTGCGAAATTTATTCATAAATGTAAAGCTACCAAAATACAACTAAGCATACAACACAGGGGATCTCATTAAATCATTGACTGAAAAGACCAGTGACTGTATACAAACCTGTTGGTATTTCATTATTTGACATAAAATATACCTTTAGTTAATGGAAGTCAGCTTTAACTAGCTTGTTGGGATTTTTTTTTTTTTAATTGCAATTTTTCAGATAACTTGTACAATTTTTTTTCTGTTCACGCTTCTTTTTCTTTTTAATCCGTATGCTGTATTAATTTGTTTTAATTAACTTCAGTTATTAATACACTTAATTATCCTTACATCTCATACTCAAATTCGTTTTTAAAATTTTGAAGTTTTATAGAGAAGTCAATTTATTGAAGATTTCAATTGGATGGAACTAATTCCCATAATTGATATCAAATCACTGAAGGTCTACAAATGGACTGCCCAACCAACCAGCAAATCGGGCTATAGTCTCAACTCTCTTTGCTCATCTGTTTGTCTATATCTCTCTCTCTCTGTTTCCGTATCTTCCTGGCACATTTTTGGGACTACAACCTTGAAAATTTGCCTGAACGCACCACCAGGCACCACCAAAGAACATTTTTTTTGTTTTTTCAACAAAAACGCTTTCTGGGGCCTCTGTGATCATTTTAGACCAACAATGCCCAAATCTTGAACAAGTATTTTTAGATTATTCAGATGATAGTTTTAGATAATTAGTTCTGGTACATATACATGCTACAGTGATTCATGTGTGTGAGGTACAGATATATTATGCAATTGTTATAAAACTTATCTGTTTCACAAATTTGATTTTCAAGTGGCATTGTGACCAAATGATTATTGAAAATTTGTTAGTTTCACTATCTATAGTCAGTTCTTAGTTACTTCCTGTACAACTTTTGTTTTTGTATCTATTTTATACGGGCTTTCATTAATTTTCATTTTTCATTTATTCTTTTTCGTTGTTTTAATTCTGGTTAGTCTAATTTTATGTGATATTTACTGTTTTATACATTTTTGGTTTTAAAATTCTATGCTTGGTGTTTTGGGTTACTTATTGTATTTGTTTCTTTTTAACTTATATAAGTTTCTTTTAAAATCAATTTTTGTGCTTTTAATTGTTTTGGGGGTATGATTGTTTCAATTGTTTTTTTAAATTTAAACAGGGTTTATTTATTCCTATTTAATCCAATTTTTTTTTATTTCAATATTTTGGTTAGTGGTGTTAATGATCGTTTCACTTTGTAGTTTGTTCCAACTTATCTGTTTTTTTATTTCTTGTATTTTCATTTTTTTCATTTTTTTCATTCACTCTCTGTTTGTCAAACTCCAGTTTTTTAATTTGATCTTTTTGTGATATTTATAGTTTTATAAATTTTGGATTTAGAATTCTATATTTGATGTTTTGTGTTACTTTTGATATTTGTTTCTTTTATCTGTATAAGGTTTTTGATCATTGAATTTATTATTTCTTATTATTATTTTAAGGTATTATTGTTCTAATTTTCGTTTAAATTTGATTAGGTTTTATGTATTCCAGCTTTTCCAGTTTTACGTTTTTATATTTTAGAATTTTGATTAGTGGTGTTAATCTAGTCATTGGAATCTTCATTGCTTCTTTCATCATTAGATGTTTTTGGTTTCTGATGTATATCATAATCTTTTGGCTTATGGGTATGTGTTTGGGCTTGTGACCAGTTTAGGTATTCTGTAGTGATGGTGATAATCTTATCTCATGATGCAAATATGAATACAGTCAATAAATAAATTCAAAAAGCACCGGCAAGCTTACCTGTTTTAGCATCTGGTCTGTCATGAGGTACATAAGTTTTATTCATCAACATCTCTAACAAGTCCTCTCTGATATTCTTTGTAGTGGAAGCTCTCACCCTCCTATAAACACAATGAAAACAAGAGAAATAAGCATGTTTTGTGTAGTCACCCTCTATGTATAATAAAGGTTCTGTATTTACATATGTAACATTGAAAGTCAGTAATTTAGAAGGTCGTTATTGAAGTTTCCATTATTTTTTGATAAAAGCTTCAATTGATATAAATTCATAACATCATTTACTCATCAAAGTAATATCTATGTCTTTCTATGATTTTATGTCACCTTTCAAGTAAATTGTGTATTACATGCAATGGTAAGTCAGATAAGATTAAGCCAAAAGCCAATGAGCTGGTCTTTTGACCATGTCTATGCCTATTACTTATAACATACTTTGTGGGCACAAGTGATATTGGTAACACACTGGAGTGAGTGGAATCTTCTGCAAGCTCACTGCTGGTCAAGTCTCTAAAGGATTTGGACTGTACTGGCCTCTAAAATTGAAGCTAGAAAACAGTTCCATGGGTTTACCACACAAAATGCAAAGAAGTGCTGTATAAGACATTTTAAAGTTTTTAGTTTGAATACATGACCTCAAATTGTGCTTTCACTTCTGTACTGCATACTTGGTATTTCCACCTTGCCAGCCACTCTTCATAAGAGTAGCCATGCATTCCTGGTACTAGTTTTGTTGCTCTCCACAAACTTCTCCCAATAATATCTTTATCATTTTGATACAGCATCTTCTGATGATACCCAGTGTCTTATTGACTTTGTTCACTAGAGTTTCTATGTGTTTATTAAAGTTGAGTTTATAATCAACACGTGCACCCATAGTTCACTTGAACCTGCCTCAAAACGTAGACTGGGAAAATAAAGGAATCAGAATAGATGATGAATATTTGAACAGCCTTAGATTTGCAGACAGCATCGTCCTTCTTGCAGAGAACCTTCACAACCTCCAACTAATACTAGATGAACTAAATGGAGAAAGCACGAAAGTCAGCCTTCACATGAACTTTAGCAAAATAAAGGTTATGTGCAATAATCATGTTGGAAATAAACACACAATCAAACGATCAAAATTGAAAATACAGAACTGGAGAAAGTAGACCACTACATCGACCAGGGACAATGAATCTCCATGAAAACCTCAAAAGAAGATGAAATCAAGTGTACAATCACACTAGGATGGCAAGCCTTTGGCAGAGTAGGGTCAACTTTCAAGAACAAGAAGATCCCATTAGTCCTAAAAAGAAGGGTATACAACCAATGCATCTTCCTGATCGTCATCTATGGAGCTGAAACATGGTTCCAAACCAAGAGACTAACCCACAAACTGAGAATCATGCAATGTGCACATGAAAGAATCATGCTCAACCCCACATCAAGAGACCATCAAGACAGTACAATATATCCGGGGAAAAAACTGAAGTCCAAGACATCGAAGTATCCATAGGAAAACTCTAATGGCAATGGGCTGGTTATGTTGCAAGAATGGCACACAGCCGATGGACATCACGACTTACAACGTGGATCCCCAGATATCACATGCATAGCCAAGGCCAGCAGAATACAAAATGGAGAGACAAACTAGACAAATTCAGGAAGTATTGGTTTTGCAATACCCATAATAGAGAGGTGTGGCAAATTCTAGGGAAGGTCTATGAACAGCAATGGATGATGATGACAATGATGATGATGACACCCATAGAAGTATGATCCCGGTTCTGATTTGATGAATTGATTGAGGAATTGTCTGTCTCAAGAGCTTGTTAGAACTACTGACTAGACATGGAGTGTTATGTGGAGTGAAATAAATGATGGTTTGATGGTAACAGGCATGAGGAGTATGCCACATGTGGAAGAACTTTCTATCCCAGCTCCATGATCATTTGTTACATTACAATCATAAGACAAGAACAGGTATGATCATGCAGCAAAATTATCAATCAACTTGTAGTACATCTTGCTCAAAGTTAGTTCATCTACAATTTATATAAAATACGAATCTGTGAGTTGAGTGAAAGCCTTGTTGCTTTATGAATGGAATAAGTAGTAAGAACTAACAACTCTTAGTAGGAAAGAAGAGGTGACAATAGTAGCCAGAGAGAGGTCAAGTGGCAAAAGGGATGCAATAAGGATCAAACAATGAATACATCAACAAAAATAAAACTTGGAATCATATTTCATATCAACAAACAAGGGTTTATTAGACTATTTGGTATAAGTAATGTTCATATAATTTGTATGCTGTACGCGAGTTAGGTGTTAAAAATATATTGAGTGTTTGCATGACTTGGTGACGAGGAGAGAAAAGTCAGAATTGGAAGTCATTGTATGCGAATGAGTAAGTCTCTTAGAGAATGTATATATGTGTGGATGTAAATATTTTACTTGCTATACTGCAAGAAAGGTTTTGCTTTGTTAATGACCATACGCATATGTGAGCAACAACCGTGCCGTATTGAGCAGATGGTTAGTGAGGTTACTTATATTGCCATTTATATTGCAAATTCATGCAGTGTATTGTCAACCATATTCATGCAATTGGTTTTTGTAGAATAATACTTCTTCTGAATGAATACAGATCATAGTAATGATGACACCCGCAAATCTGATTTTTGGTGAATTTAGGCTCCATGTTAGCTCCTTGAATTGAACTTTTTTGGAAATGATGAATAAAAGGCCATAATTATTCAATGGTGAATTTAATGTTATTTTTTGACATAGATTTAATTATCCAATGTTGAATTAAATGTTATTTGTTTTGTGAATTAGATTTTATTGGAGGTACAACAAACCTCATTCCTCAGAGAAATGTGAAACTTATTTTTCTAGCTTCTGAATGTTCCGTAAGGTTTGTAAATGACACACTACAGTTGACTAATTGCACAAACAAGTAATCTTAAATAAAGTACAACAAAGATTTTCTTAATATTTTGCAAAATATGTTAGTCCTTATGGGAAAAATATCCGTTTGGAAAATCACAACTCTTCAGTTTGAACCTATATTTGGTCTATTGTAAGCAGCAAAAAAGTATGCTTGTTTCAAACATCATGCATTCATTATGTTAAGAAATTTCTATCGTTTTTATTAAGATTGATTTAACAATGCCTGTGAGCAAAAATGGAAAGTATCAGCAATTAAATCACAGACAAAATGATCAATCAGATATTAAGCAAAATTAGAAATAAAAGTTACTGTTTTTCAAAGCCAATGGAGCAAAATATCACTAGTAAAATTCAGTCCTTACTAAGGTCCCTAGAAATGGGTATTTTGCCTTAGTTCGCTCAGTTTTGTGAGTTAAATTAATCAAATAATTTTTTGACAAAATGAAATGCTAGATGATTAAATTATTAAAGAGAATGGTAAACATAGAAAAAGATACCTTTATTTCATGAAAGTAAAATGTACACTTAAAAAAGTAAAAATGCCTTAGGGTAAAAACTTATATATATATATATATATATATATATATATATATATATATATATATATATATATATATATATATATATATGTAATTTGATAAATTTGAGATAATTTGACAACAATCATATTCTTCTAATTTCTACTTATTCAACTGCTTTTTTTCACAAATGGATTTTTCATTAGGAAAGAATATACAAGATATGATTTTTTATTCAATATGAAATAGATAAGAGTATATTTTCTCACTTTTAATTGTAGATGAAAATTGACAACCCTGAAGAGAATTGATTAAAGTTATTCGATTTTGACTTTTCTGTTATCTGACCCATGATGTATCTCAAAATATCTGAACAATAAATTCAGTTATAATTGTTGTTTAGGTTATTTTTTGCTTCCGACGTATTCACTTGCGATGAGACAGATAGAAAACAACAATTTAACAAGAAAGATTTTTTTTAAATGGCTATGTGTATAGACACACATGAATCGCTTTGTTAGGCAGGTGAAATGCACAGTTACAGGCTAGCTATTATTGCTTATAATTTAGGTGATTATTAAAATCATATATAATACATGATCCCTTCATTCAAATACTGCAGAGAAGGGATTCAATTGAAGAATTTTCAAATGTCTTCAAAAAGAGAAAAAACCTTCAATATTTATGTCATTCAATATATATATTTAATCATATAGACAGGTATCTTTTATTTGAATCCATTTATCAAGGAGTTTTGCTTAATGAAAAGTTTTATGGAAGCTAAACAAAGATAGCTTCTTGTCAAGATTGTGAAGATTGCAGTACACACTTGAATTCACATTAAATGAATTTGAAATCATTTTCACATAGATAATTTTGTGTGCGACTACATATATATGTGTAGGCACACACTGACGTCCCCAAGCTTGACATTAACTCTGCCATATAGACTTTTCCTTGCTGTTAAAAAACAGTACATAAGTGTCAGTGGCTAAATACTGGTTGAGGAAAATATATTTAAACATTGCCAACAGCTTGGCTTTGGGCCTTATCTATTATCATTGAATGGCATAAGTAGAGTTCTCCATTCCAATAAGATTAATAGATCTGTTGGTTATCGAGTTAACTGAGGCAGTAGAGCTAATATGCTTCAAGGGAATGTAAAAAACATCAAATACACCGTAGGTAGGTAGGTAGGTTCAAACAAGTGTATTGATGCATAGACATTGGTTGGACTAATTCAATTTTGACATGAAACATTCAGCTAGAAATTAATTCATCAGCAACAGTTTGCAAGACTAGCATGTTAGCCATCACCTCACAGCATTCATGAAATATTCAGCTGAAAAAACAATTCATCAGCAATTCCTGAAATATTCATGAAATATTCAGTGAGGAATTAATTCAGTGGCAATAGCTCTCAAGACTAGCATGTTAACCATCACCAAAAAGCAGGTGCTCTAACAGAATTATCATCAGCAGCAGCCATTGTAAGTCCACAGCTGGACAAAGGCTTTTCCCCCTTTTGCATGACGAGTGTGATTGCGCTAACCTCTGCCATGTCTCACCAGTAAACTTTTCTATCATCTCAACATCTTGTGTCTAAAATTCTCAAGTTGTGTTCATGTCAGTATGTTTACATAGTAATTTGAAAAGTTAATATAAGGTATTGTTAACTAAGATTCTTTTATTTTTTTGTATTAAACTTGAAACAACTAAAAAGGTCAAACATACACTGGTTATCCTTGGGCTTTATTGTTATCATACAAGATTGCATGAAGTGGATTTTAGTCATAATCTTGAATGGAAAAAATCTGATATAAAAATGATTTTCTTCTATTTTATAGAATGAAGTAAATTGTATGGTTCAGTATTTATTGTGATGTCACAAAATTAAATGAGGAAAGGGATTCTGAGAATATAGGCATGATGGCACATGACTCCGCAGGATACTTGGGTTTTTCTGTGGACGTATGTTCACAGTACATTGTAGCAGTATGTGCATTTTTTGAATTCACACTACATTATGTCAAGTCTTTCACATTACAGATCTTAGATTTACCGGTGACTGTCTAGCCATTTAAGATTTAATGACATCTTAATTAATGAACACATTAGGCGAAGATATTAAGCAAGCTAAACAACCTTTGTCATTCACAAGGTGGAATGTGTTAGTATGTATGTGTCAATACACTCACTACACATGGCGTGAGGTGTGTCCATATGTGGACAGTGAATGTGGTCTGATGTGTGAACAACTTCCCAATAGACTGCTTTGTCAGTCGGACTCACCAGCCTTTTTGCATTGGGAGAAGTGAGGCTGACATATGTCGGCCAAAAAAAGATAGTGTGTCCGGATAAGAGAGAGGATATGAGACTGAAAAGTCAACTAAGATGATTACTACTATGAATGCTTTTAGCAAATCTGTCTTTTTGAAGGTTGCAGAATTACTGATGCACCTGGAGAGAGAACAAAAATATGGTTGTATTACAGTCAGAGACTTTGCTTCTTATATTTAGAATTAAATCAGTTTTCTCTCTACAGTTCTGCAGGTGGTCATCTGTGCCCATACTGTGATTTTGTAAAATCTATCACCCAAAAGTGTTGTCAATGCATCCCCAGTCTGAATGTAATCCATGTCACATTAATTTCCCTTCACTCCATTATTGTTTAGCTACTATGTCTTTGGTAGATGTACATCAAAAGATCTTGACTTGAAAAAATATACTTCCACTATTCTTTTTTTTACAAAGTAATTTTTTAGAGTTATCTAAGGATTAATACCAAACGTTTCATGGAGTAGAATAAGTAAATGCATATAGTAATAACCAGTACATAGTTTGACCTGGAAAATGGAACCGGGAAACGTCAACCACTAAATTGTTCAGCCAGGAAAATGCACCTGAAAAAAGTCATTGACCAGTTCATTATTTGACTGGGATATGCTGTCAGCCAGTAAATTGTTCGACTAAAGCTTTCACCATATGATATATATATATATATATATATATATATATATATGAATAGATATAAGAAAAGTATGACACTATTGGACACTTTGTTTTGAATTATTGAAGTTTTATCCCCGACGTTTCGTCCACTTTTCAGGGCTTCTTCTAATGTGAGAAAATAAGGAAATAACTTTTTATAGCAAGAAATATGTTGAAATGTGCATAGGTAATGATGTATCATTTTTTAAGCAGTGGTATGCTTGTTTGACCTTTATAGGTATTAAAATGTGAGCATATGAATATGATGATAACAGTATGTGCATTCAGTTCATAGAAATTTGAAACTTGTAATAACATAAACAAAGAAGGAACATGTCATAATGTTACATTTAATTTTTTGACATCTCAGTATATATCCAACAGAACCGAATGTTGTTTACATTGTAAAAAGATAAATCCAAGGTGAATTTAGATGATTTTTTTTTAATTTGATTACTCCAATGAGGGTTAATTAAAGCTCTAAATTTGAGGGTTAAGTATCTCAGGAGTGAAAGAAAAGGACTGAAGTTTTCAGACTTTACTTTTGACTTCTTAGTGGGGGGAAATAGTTTTCTTTCACTTTCAACTCTTTCAGAGGAAAGTTTTCCTCCATTTTTGACTCCTTAAAGAACTGTTTATAAATATATATATGTATGTATACATATATATATATGTATATATATATATATATATATATATATATATATATATATATATATATATATATATATATATATATATATATGTATCATTATCAGCCATTACGGCTGGTCAAAAGTCTTTCTCATCTCCCTCCATAAAAACTGTGATTTCACTAATCCCTGCCATGTCTTACTAGCAAACCTTTCTATCTCATCCCTCCATCTTGTGTCTGGTCTTTTCCCAATGTGTTTTCTGCTCTATGGGTACTAATTGGTTAGCTTTTTGCTCCAACTGTTATCATTTCTTCTTGCTAAGTGTCCAAACCATATCCATTTTTGTTGCCAAATTATTTGTATAATTTCCTTCACTCTAGTCATGGTTCTCTCTTGAGATCCTAAGTTGGTTCTCAGTTCAGTTTGTTACTTTCCATGTTTTGCATCCATGAGTCACAGCTGGTATCATGCATTCATAATAGTATACTCTACTCTTTGAGCACATTGGTGAGATGCTTTATATTTGGTTTGATTAATTTGACAATTTGATTCAATTCTAAATTTTATCCTGAAACTTTGAATTCAGAATCAAAAAACATTCATGGCTTCTTGTGCTGATTTACCTCTGTCAACAAAGTTGGAAAGACAAATTTACATTCGGTCACGTCTTTCCATCTGATCAACTGTAATTCTTTTTGTCTGTCTGCAACATATCTCCAAAAGTACTAAATGAATCTCAATGAAATTTTATAGGAGGGTGGGGAATGGGGTAAAACAGAGTTGGTGGTTTTGAATATGCTCATGATTGTCCCCACCATATCTCCAAAAGTTGCTCATGAATTTCTATGAAATTCAGTGGAGGGATGGATAACAGGCTATGGATGAATTAGGCAAATTTTTGAGTGGATTATTGAACAATTACTTCTCAATCGTTGTTATATGTCCAAACCACATAATATCTTCAAAATTTCTGCAAGATATCACCAAAACTTCTAAATTATTTTCTCTGACATTTTGTTGAAAGGTGGACAAAGGCTATGGAAGAACTGATTGAACTTTAGAGCAAATCCTTGTACAATTACTTTCCCTACATTGTTGCTGTATGTCCAAATCATATAATATCATCAAAATTTCATGTCTGTCTACACAATATCTCCAAAAGTTTACAATGAATTTCAATAAGATTTTTTGGAAGGGTAGACAATAGGCTACAGAAGAACTGATTTAATTTTGGAGTGGATCAATCCACAATTATCTCCTCTACACCATAGTTGTATATCTAAACCACATAATATCGCCAAAATATAATTTTTGTCCACACAATATCTCCAAAGCTTCAGCATTAATTTCAAAGATATTTTGTAGAGGGTGGACAATAGACTTTGAAAGAAATGGTTAAATTTTTGAGTGGATCCATGCTCAATTACACTCTGTGAGAATGGCATCATCAGGGATATGAGTGCTTTTGCATAAAACACCTGTTTTTAACGATATATATATATATATATATGTATATCCATATAATACAATCAATCAGCAAGTAGATTGAAAAGGCTAACTATTGTTATTTTGAAAGAGTTGCCAAAGTAGTTGGTTAAATAGCCTTAAACTAGACCGATACATATATAGAAAGAATACAATCATTGGGAAGAAACATAAAGTTTGTGCTTGTTCAAATACTTATGAGCAAGTGTTATATATAAATTATGTCTTCAACAACGCATGACCAAATACAAAAGAACAAAATATATGGCTAATATATAATCCCCAGGGCTAGTCAGTAATGGAGAACTTATAGGCTTTTAGAATTTCTATAACAATAGAAATACAGCACACATTGTTTACTCAGCTAGGACTTTTATTTCACCAGCAGCTAATGGAGAACCTAACAATATGAGAACAATGAGCAAAAAGCCATCTCCATCTCTGATTGATTGATAAACCCATCTTTTGTTCAGGTTTTATTGGAGAAAAAATCATCAGGAATAGTAATAATAACAACAGTCAAGAAAGTCAAAGTATGATAGAAATGCAATGTTTCATGGAATCTTTTACTTGAACACAATATTAACACAGCGCACCTGCCATTAAGTGAATTCCCTTAGTATAACTGGGAACACTGACACAATTATGCAAGAATCCCAAAAGATCCCCAGTAATATTTTCTTTTTTTTTTTTTAAAAAGCATTTATCATAATTCATTAAAAAATCTTTTAAACATTTCTGCGACCCCAATAATATTCATAGGACCCCTGGAGGGGCCCCTGGTTACAATACTATTGAAAATAAATTTTTTAAATTGGTCAAATTTCTGCCCGCTGGAAAATAGTAAAATGGGATGTATGTGCATGTGTGTATGTTTCTGCTATTACTGCTACTATTTTACTTGAGAAAGGGATTATGATATCAGAAATTGCTCTTTTTCATGAAAAAAAAGGATTTTTTTCCAAATCCTGATATCATTTAAAATGTGTTTGCAAAGAGTACTCATGCATATTTGCAAGATTTTATGACAAATAGTATGTCTGGTAGCCCAGAAAAAACATCAAAGGTATAAAAACCACAAAAGAAATTTACAAAAATCCCAAGAAAACTTAAAAACTGTTTTTAGAAGATTTCTAGGGGATGAGTACCATACAAATTGTCAGGTAGTGGTAACATAAGATTTTTTTTAATTGTTTTTAAAAATCCATTAAAAATTTCCCCAAATCAAAAAACTGTTTTTAGAAGATGTTTAGATGAATACTCTTGAAAATCTGTAAGGTTTTAAACCAAATGATGTGTCTGGTTGTGCTGACACAAGATTTTTTTTAAAGTCACCAAAATAAATAAATAAATTCCATTTAAATCAAATTTACAAAAATATCCTCAAAATCAAAAAAACTCCATTTAGAAGATGTTTAGTGGAGTACTCATGTGAATTTAGTGCAAAATACTGTGTTCAGTAGTGCAGACACAATGAAAATAAATGAGTGAACAAGGGGAAAACACTTTGCCATCTTGTTTGTTGTTCGGTTGGGCCGGTGATCGTGGCTACAATGATTCAATAATCTAGTCAGCAGTTAGACTAGCATGTGTCTTAGGCAAACAGGTAAGATGAGTTAAAACATGCCTAACAAGTGTGTAATCAATATTCTTATTGTCTATTTATTCTGAACACAAACACAAATTGAAACTGTCTTTACATAATCACAAACATATATTACTGATAATGTCCATTGTAAAGTGTTAAGTAATGAGGCAAATGAATGACTGGCTTGGCTTCTTTGATGAAAATTGTTGGGAGAGATTGCCACGGCAATAGGACCATAGACTGCAGGCCTATGTGCGGATTTTTCCTCCAGCCAGAGCAATGGACTTTTTTTTGTCTTGCCATGCATAAAAGAAGCATATTTCTACAGCTAATCAAATATGTTGTTAGGGATACTTGAAGGGGTATCTACCAGTTGTAGGAATGTATCTACAATATCTGGAAATAGAGTCCATATACCCCATGCTCTATGTTTACCTATTCCAGCAAAGAAGGAGGAGAGGTCACTCCCAATTATTGAAACATTGCTAATACTGGACGTTTTGATGGACCTAATTCAATAGCAATTTCATGTGATGTTATATATCTGTGATGTTTCCCTGTGCCAAATGTGCCCATATTTCCTTTGCTGGAATATTATGTAGATTTAAGACAATGAGTACCACCACATCAGTATCTGATGTTCTCACCATGATCTTTCCATGTCCTTCATGAGCAACATCCCAAAGATGCAGTTCTATCCTTGTGTCTTCTTCCTCATGTGAGCAATGTTCAATAGGATTTCATTCATCTCTTACAGTTGATGAGAGTACTTGTTCATCATCAGTGCTGCAAACCTCTTTGCCTTGGAACTCAGTGCTTGTGATCTTTTTTGCCAGCATGTGAAAGAGCACTGTCTTCTCACTAACATGAAGAAAACTCTGCCAGTTAATTGGCACTCTTGATGAAAGGTCAATTCTCCTCCAGACTTTCTTTTCCTTTTCTTGCTTATTGCTCTCTCCAAGATGTTGGAGTTGTAAACATCCTCCACAATATCAAGTCTGTGCACAAGAACACTATCTTGGTGTAATCATCAAAAGTCTGGGAGGTAATAGGGACAAGATTTTAATTATAACTGCACCATCTAAAACTAGTACACTCACTTGTGAGATGATTTTGGTGGTTCTGCTAGAGATTTAAGTCTGCTTTGTTGCCAGATCTCATGTCACAAGTTCTAGTCAGGGCTGGGGGCCATGGTTGGTTTTCATACTTGGAGAAGTTTTCAAGATTTCCTTCTCTGGTTTGGCATGCAATACATAATCTGGAAAACAATGCGCAGTCTCCCTTCATTGAGTTTGTATTTGTAATTACCTTTGATCTGTCAATAAGCTTCTCTTTGATAAATTGCTCATATCAATGTTTTCCCACTTTTTATATATTTTTTTGTGTCTTATGGATGCTTATGGATAAGTCTTAGTATCCACTGTTAGTATACTACCACTGTATTCCTTAAATAGATTTCCAATCTCTTATGATACATCCACAAAAGATTTCACTTCCTGGGCAAAGTTAGTTTGAGCCAATATAGTTCGTTCATAACCAATGCATCCTCCCAATAGTCACTTATGGAGCTGAAACATGGAACTTAACCAAGAGACAGACCTGTAAATTGAGAACCATGCAACGTGCACATGAAAGAATTATGCTGGGCCTCACATGGAGAGACCACAAGACAGCACAGTACATCCGGGAAAAGACAAGAGTTAGAGACATCATAGAAGCCATAAAAAATCTCAAATGGCGGTGGGCTGGCCATGTTGCAAGAATGGCTGACAATCGATGGACATCACGACTCACAACATGGATTCCCCGAGACCACATGCGCAACCGAGGCCGGCAAAATGTTAGATGGAGAGACGAGCTAGACAAGTTCAGGAAGTACTGGCTCCGTAACGCCCATGATAGAGAAGTGTGGCAAATCCTGGGGAAGGTCTATGTCCAACGACGGATGCTAAAAGACTGATGATGATGATGATGAATGTTTTCTCAAATCATTAAAGGAACTGTCTTCAAATTCTGCTATAATCCTTGATATTTCTGGCAATCCTACCATTCAATTCTGAAAGGTACTTGGATTGTCTGCCCGGTCAACAGCCCCACCCACACCTTTCACAAAGGAATTTACCTGCTCATGTGCTTGATCTAGTACCATAACAGAGAAAGGGTGTGTTTATGCAACATACCTCTCTGAAACTAATTCTTGATAAGTGGAGGGATGCCGAATAGACAGAGTCTGTATCTCTGATGTGAACAGAGAGCCACCATAGTTGATATGGTTCTAGATGAATACCCATGAGATGAACAAAACAAGTGATTCCAAATACAGAGGAAAATCTCCCTTCCTGATCGCTTCAATAATTGCTAAGCTACAATTCAAGAACAATGGAACTGCAGTTGATCAGCTGGCATTTTTTCCCTCCAGTCAGCAAAATACAGTATTTGCTCTTCATCTGAGATATCGGTTGTGTATCTGTCTATGCGATGCATATATTGTGGGTTTTATCATTTGGAATGACTTTATAGGCCTCAAATCTATACATTTAGTGATCAAGGGGTTGAAGATATAGGAGTTTATTTGAACTGTCCTTCCATTTTGAGAAATCTCCAACAACATCTACCAAAAGGTACTGCTAATCTGGATCCACTCCTAAAGATAATCAGTAGATATAACTAAATATATGTACCAGTTTCATGCTTTTAACCCAAAGTACATATATTTTGGCTCATCAACACAACTATGATAAATGAACTTGCATAAAAAGTTTATCTGCAACTCTTGACTAGTCACATAGAATTGTGTACACCTTTGTCAGACCAGTGTATTGTTCCTCGAGATACCAATTGGAGGTCCATAACACATAATAACACACATTCACATGCATGCAAAAGCACATGCATTGCAGTCGGGAAGTTTGATGTATGAATACTACTGACTGACTTGTCTAAAATGTCATTATTCCATGAACTGTTTAGTCTACTATCCTGCTGTCTTGAGCACTATCTTCCTGCTCATATATTTCTTGGTCTTTCTCATAAGATTGATGCATTTGATAATTCTTCCTTATCATCTAGTATTTTCTCTATGAATTTTGCTACCTCTCCAAATTGGGAAGTTCACTTGGATGAAAAAGAGAGTACACTAACCCCTATGTTCTACAGGGATTACAATAATAGATAATGAGCAACATTGGAAAATAAAGTAATTAGGAGTGGCAACATGCTGTGCTCAAAAGATCCAATTGGTAAAAATAATACAGAGGGAGTCATTCATTATAATCATGGATAATTTTATTAATTAGTTATTGTTACCAAAATCAGTCAGTCCCAAACATTTTTGAATGGTTTTAAATACTATATCAAAATATTTACATTAATCTTATTCATTTTCTCATAATGTAAAGCTGATTATGAGAATCAATTTAATAACATAACAATAAACATAAATTTGGAACAATGAATGTAAATTGTTCCAATTTCTATATTTTTTGCTGAATGCCATCAGCCAGTTATTGTCACCTAAAAAACCATATCCAAGAGTGATCCCAATAAGGGGCTTCCTCTGTATGGGTATGAAAACTATATGGACACCTGAAATTATAGGTTTTCTTCAAGACAGCAAACTTAAAGTTTCAAAAGTCAATGATCAACGTGCCTAATAATGTGTTAGTCTCATTTCCTGGAAGCAGTTTATTCAGTTCCAGTGTCTAACAGTACAGAAGTAAAAGTGAAAAGTAAAAGCAAAGGATTAGAATAATATATCCACCCATATGAAATAAAAAGGTTTCAATCAATATTCCCTGAAGATTATCAAATGTGACAGACACTTGAGGAAGATCATGTTATGATAAAAACAATCAAGATGAGTCCTAAAGATTCATAATAATCACCAGTACAATTATCAAAATGTTTTAAAAGTGTTATGCTAAAAGCAACAAGGCTGAGAGTATTAGTCTAAATAATTAATAGAATACTGATGAATTTGTGATCAGATCATATCAAACATAATTTGGAGGTCTAAATATCATTATTGCTCTTACCGAAAATTCTCATTCATTACAGGGTGCAAGCGTAGAAATATATTGGAAGAAAAAATTGGATACTTGAAGTACTAGGAATTCATCATGACTTAAACACTTAGTTGTCATAGAGCAACATGCTATAACCAAGTCATTTTCACTTTTTTTCTTGCTTTAGAGTTTCGAGAACCCCCCAAATTGTGATGGTAGTATGTTAGACTGAGTCCTTGGAGCTCACAGTTGTAAGAGGTGTAAGAGAGGGTGCTTGCTACTTCTATGATGGCTTGCTGCAGAACAAATGCTGAATGTTATACTCACTTTTTGCATTTTTTTCATAAAAGCAAAAAATTGATGTAAAACAAACTTTCGGAAAGTTGGGGATACTTATACATGATTGTTTCAAATGAACATAAGTGGCCTAATTTTAGGAAAACATCAACACTTTCAGAGTAAAATATATTTACCAGCAGATTTTTATGCGCAACTACATTTATTTATTCAGAATTGCTAATATTCTGGATATCCAGCAAAAAGAGGGGTTTTGTATTTAATTCCTAAGTAAAAGTACAATTTTAGATTCACCTTTGAATTTTCATCCAAAGGTCTTATTGAATCTGTTCATGTAGAAAAATCACCAGTTATTGTAGATACGTAGCTAAAAGAAAGGTTTCGTATTTAATTCCCAAGTAAAAGTATAGGGGGTGCAACACTAGGAAGCAGCATGAATCAGAATTAAAGAATAAGCCTCCAGTGTGATATACTTTTCAAAGGTCTTTTCAAAATGTATTGCAATAATGAAATATCTTCTTTAAAAATTCAATTTTGGTTTTAACTGCAAGAAAATAGCATAAAGTTATATGCAAAAAAGGAAGAAAAAATTCTTTCTGCATATTTAAGCAGGTTTGGGGCTATTTTTTAATTTGATTTCTATTCCTGACAACAAATTACTTCGTCTTTGAAGTATTTTGGTTACTCTCCTCGTACCTTCACTTTTCGGGGAATTTTTTTATTTTTGTGAATAATATGGCTCATACAATAGTTCATACAAATTTGGACATCTTGGGTTATTTTGCTATGTAAATATTCAGTCATTTCTTTTTCTCTTTGTAAATATTTGGTTATTTATTCTGAAAATTTAGTTCCTTCTTTTTTTAAAGCTCCAATGAGCTCCTTTCACATCATAGTTAAATAATCTCATGGGTCCAGAAAGTTCATCCAAGGCCATTTAATAAAGTAAAATAAAAATTTTAAATTTTACAAAAGTTTTAAAATAAAAAATCATGAGTTTCAACTTTTACCACACAAAGGAACTAAAGAGTTGGAAAATTCTGGGAAAAGCGCTACTTATGAAAAAAAATGTGTTTTGGGGGAGTGGCTGCTCCTTTGCTAGCTATATCACTGATGGATACTTAATAACAATAAAGGCACCATGAATTAGTCAAGCAACTTATTGTATGAGATATGATATTATATACTTGTAAGTATACAGAAGATAAATTCCATACAAATCTTTATTTGCTCTAGACTATCATCATTTTTACATTGATGAAAGCAAAGGGGAGTAACTCAGTAGCAGCAGTTCACTTTGTAGGAGTTCCAGAAATCACACAACAATTAGCATTCATGATTTTCTCTAAATGTTTGTTCCTGCCTTGAATTTCCAGTATTTCTATCACATTGCTCACTAACCATCATCAGACAATATAGAATGATTGATTATTCTATTTGAGGAACCAGAAATATGCATAAGTACATTTCTCGGAAAGAGACGAATTGATAATGAGATAATGAGGCAATTAGTGTCATGGTATTTCCTACATACTGACCAAATAATATACAATCTGAATAGTTTCTATATTGATTTAATGTCCAGGCAAACTATGGTTTAAACTGAAAAAAATGAAAACAATGGATTGGGACGGACTGCAGTGTATGCAGGAATGTATAAAATATTGAAATGGAAAAATATCTCCCGATCATAAAAGAATTCCTGAATCCGCTCCAAAATTCAGTTACTTATTTACTCCATGCCTTGCTCTTCCACAACATTTTATCAAAATTCATTGGGGAATTTCAAAGATATTGCAGAGACAGACATTGGGTTTACTGGCTCCAAACAACATACGAAGGTCAAATTGGCAGCCATCTTGAAAAAATGGCTGTCATCTTGGATTTTCAACTATGATTTCTTGGTACTTTTAATATGGAGTTCTGGAAACTTCATAGAAATGTATTGAGGAGAAAAAATTTATTTTGATTTTTTGCAAATTTGGCCTTAAATTGAGCTAGTTCGTCTGGACCAAAACATTTGTTATTGACTCTATGTTGAGCATTGGGTTACAATGCCAACACACTTTTGGGGTGATACTGCTGTAGTTTCAGTAACAAGTAGGTTTTTACAAGGTGAAGTTGCTAGCTTCATATCCCACCTTTCTCCTTTAGTCAGGCTTGGGATCGACAAGAAGATTAAATTAAGAATTGTCCATCTCCTGGACTGGTTGTAAACTAAGGCTGAAGAGTCCTTTCGGCCCTACTATTATAGCTTGAGAAGAAGATATGGATGCAAATGCCCCATACCATTAGACCTTTTGCATCTCAATTTTCAGAAATATAGTCAACTGATTTTGAAAGATTTTGTTCACAAATCTACTTTAGTAAATAGAAGTACATTGTGTTACTTAATGATGAATGGATAATACACCAATCAAAACTGTTTTAAGACATGGAATGCATATTACTCTAGCTACGAGGAACATTCACCGCTATATCTCTGATCAGATATGGAGTCATGATTTGCCATGAGTAGAAATTATACAATTCAGTTGATAAAATTAGTCTTAGGGACTTAACATGTTGGTCATGAGAAAGTAAGATCGAGATTTACAAAATGAGAAATTTAGGGTTGTGTCTTGCTGAGAAGAGGACATATAAGATGGAATTCTGAATATCATAATAAATATTTATATAAAAATCTAAGTATTTATTTTTATGTTATGAAAATTATCAGTGAAGATAAAGAGTGTGAGTGCGGTACACATGCTAAGTGCAAGGTTAGGTGAAAAGGGAAGGTAAACTTCTCAGCCTAAAGAAGAAAGTACCACTACTATTATAGATAGCAGAATTGATGCCAAATAACACACTTCATGATAATTCACTGTATCTGGTACAAAAAAGATTTTAGAATATCATCTAAATAATCTCAAGAAACTGACAGATAAACTTTTTGTCTGAATTTCTAAGATGACATTGTTCTCATTCTGCAGTCCATTCAAGAGGATATATCGTGTAAGGTCATTCTCCCTTGTTTATTCTTCCTTGCAGTGTTGCTTGTCTGTCTCTTCAACTGAACCAGAGTATATGACTTTTTTTGCACTACCCATCCCATGGATTGAACTCAAATCTGCCAGGTAGGTTACTAGCCAAAATATTATGACAATAACAATGAAGATGTGGAAATTAGTCCAAGTAAAACAGTGTATAATAATTATAGATAAACTAGAAAAGATGCATTAGGGTGCTGAAAAGAGAAAAATGATTCTATTTGAATGGAAAGTCTTTATCTTCTTTAATGACAAGAGAGTCAAATTTTTGAAAGAGTTCAAATGTATTTGCCTAGGTTAGTGTTTAACATCAACAACTTTCCTCTGCCAGGTTGCCGCAAAAATCCAAGAGCAAAAGTAACTGAGTCAAGTAAAGAAGAGCATTTTTCACAAAAAATAGTGTTGTCTATCTATATATCTTTGAAGAATATGGATAAATTTTTTTTTTTTTCAATAATTCATGAATGGATAATCCACTATTTGAAACCATTAAGATATCATTTTCCTTTTTGACCTTATTTTTACCTCCCCAAAGTAAATGAGTTACTTTGTATTCTATCCCTGAATTGCAAAGATGCATGATAGAATTATGGTTAACTGATCAAGTAGTCCTGACAATTTTTTTTATCAATGAACAGGTCTCCTAGATAAGATTCACTCACCTCCTAATAGCCAAAAAAGTTGGTTCAATCTAAAATACTTTTCGGTTTAGAAGTAGTTGCTACCATGGAATATTGAAAGAATAGACCCTCTCATAAATAAGCAAACAATTGAAAAAAGTTGTGCACCCAGAGTAGTGATAAAGGTTTCAAGTTAGCTTTAAGTGATGTAGCAATCAAATGAATGAGAACATCTTTCTCTCATGAACCCTGGAACCATGGGCATCCACTGGGAGGTGGGAGTAAACAGGGTACCCTCCTCTCTCTTGGTTCAAGCCTTCTTATCAAAGGAGAGGGATTTCGAAAGCTGGAGCCTTATAGTCAATAAAAGTTGTTGGTGCAGTAAAATTGTTTCATGTAACACCAACTTTATGTTTCCATATAAAATGACTATATCATTGTTCACTGGTGCTCATTCCATCATGTAATCCCAGGATCAGGTTATGAGTCTCTGTCAACAGTCAATTGCATCAATGAACATCTGGATCATGCAGTATGTTGTATTTATTTACACTACAATGCCTATCATGTAACAGGGTTGCCACTAAGATATCTCCTAAATACACTCTTTTGTCCCCCAACTGGAAATAGATGCTAACCTCCTACCCTCCCAGAATATATGTGGCAGCAGATGCCCATGACTGGAACAAAGGTTACGATTGAGAGCCTTCAAATTCATGTGAATTGAACCAGTGAAGAAGATCTGAGAATGCACTGGTTTAAACATTATATTAAAAACAGTCCAAAACAAAGACGCATATTAGGAAATATAAATCAAGCTTATTTTCTTTTGAATCTTCTATTTTTATTCAAGGTGCGATGGGGAGGTGCTGATGGCAGTTGCATCATTTTTTTCCGTTTTATTTTCCTTTTTTTTACTTGACCAACATATCATAATCCACTTCTGGCTTGCTGAACACATCAAAGCATCACCAGAACCCCATTGACTGTACATTTTGGGAAAAATTCTCTACTCTGTTCGAAGCCAAGTTCTCATGACACAAGATGAGGGCTTGGGGTTACCCGGTTTAAATTCAGAGTTTTCCGTCTTTTAGACTGGTTGCCAACCAAGGTGGAAGGGCCACGTCTACCCTATTATTTGTCCATAGCCAGTGGGAGAAGAGATTGATTCATACTTTTCCCAAGGGCAATGGTATTAAGTGATCACAAATGTAGCTGGAGTTTGAATTTGGTTCACTGACTCCATTTTCTGTGCTGCCAACTGTTAAGCCACCGATGCCTTAGCATGCTAATTGATTGTTACAAATTCAAAAAGACCCACAAACAATGATGTCGATTATGTTTAGCAAATAAACAACTCTTTATGTTATTATTGATTTGATAATTGATTAGATACAACAGTTCCAAATGGAGGAAAACAAAAGGAATTGTATGTTCCTTTCCTATCCTTTCTTTCCAATATTGCACGACAAGAATATAATTGAAAGTGGTTATACACACTGATAGTGTTAGAACAAATACCATATAACCTAGAAGTAATTATCATCTAAACATGTTTGATACTGTTGAAAACAAAATATTATGCACTTTAACATACTAAGAGCCTCTCTATGTAGCTCTTGGGGAAAACCTTTTTCAGTTGTTTGAATTGAATATTTTATACATTTATGAATTATATAGTTGATCAAATTTTTGGGTGAATGCTGGTATTTGTTTTTGATTGAGAGATATTTTCACATTTTTTTCATACATTATTGTATCCTCTCCTGTCTGCTCCGTGATACCTGTATCTTTCTATGAAATTTTGCGGAAGTGTTGGCAGTAGGCTACAGAAGGAGTAATTTTGGGATGGATCCATACAATATGGATTAGTCATAATTAGAAGAAATGTATATATGTAGTCATCCATTTTGGATCTCAAAATGGCCGCCCTTCAAGCTCATAGAAAAACTGGCAACAATTTTTTTTTTAATCTGGGTGTTTTTTAGTAATTATTCAATCTGGTTGCCAAGATTCTACCCGCCAAAAATATTTTTTCCAACCATTGATGTGAAAAAGATCAAGACTAACTATTTGAAAGCAGAAATTAAAGATAAAAATCACTTCAACACAAGCCGGAAAAAATATAAAAAATAAGCAATATCTTGAAATAATGGAGGTTTAAAGGACACCTCTAAGTAGAATACATGCAACTGCAGTTTCTGATACCATTTTGTGTTTATTAGTTCACAAGAAAATAAAATCTTAAGGCAGTTTCTAGATAACAGTGCAGTCAACAGAAGGAAACATTTTCATTCTACTCAGTGTAATTCAAACAATTGTAAAACTTTTCTCCAAGAGCTTCATTGGTAGGCTTTTAGTATGTTGAAGTGTGTACTGTGAGCATTAAAGTTTTACTTATGAAATGATAAAAATCAATTGAGTGTAAGACAATAGAGAGGCAACAACCAAGCAGAGACTATTGAGCTAATCTCAGAGAAAATTAAGATGAAGTACACATACACCCTCACACACATATACACGCACCTACTTACTCAGATACACATATACACACACACGTACATACACTCAAATATGCATATAATCACATATACTCATACGTACAAATGCATACACAGATCCATGCATAAATACATGCTCACAAATACACACACACACACATATATATATACATACATCAACATGCATATATCTATATATACGTCCACTTATACCAACAAACATATGCATATATATATGCACATACACAAATACAGATACACATACATCCATACACATACACTCACATATGCATATACACATCAACACATGGACACACAATAAAATATACACACAAATACAAATGTGTGTATGCTTGTGTATCTATATATGAGCATATTTCTGTAATAGAGGAACAAGTATTTTCCTATAAGATGTAATTTAATAGCAATATTGGAAAAATTAGTAGTAGTGTAAGCTAAGATGATATCAAAAGAAAACAGAATAAAGATTAAGAACAACAGCAGTGGGAGCACGTGCTAAAGAACATCACACAAGTATATCATAGCAAGAGAAACTCGCAAGTTTCCTGTAACAATGAAGAACACAAATCAAATTTTAAATCAGCATATCACGTTATGAAGAAGATATTGAACATAGGAATGCACTCCAGAAATAAGGTCTAAATATGTATAGGTGTGTGTACATACGATTGCATGCGTATGTGTGTATATTTATGTATGTGTATGTACATGTATGTATATGTGTATGTGCATGATTGTGTGTATAAGTGTGTATATGTGATCCTCTTGATTTTCTTTGGGATTTGCTCAATTGTGTAAGTGTGCATGTATGAATGTATATGTGTGTGTATATGTGAGTATGTTTATTTGTGTATGTCTGTATATGTAGGTATGTGTATGCATATGTGTGTATACTTGTATGTTTGTATATGTATGTGCGAATGTGTACAAGTATATGCACATTTATATGTGTCTATATGTATGTATGTATTGTGTGTGTGTATATATATATGTGTGTGCGTGGTTTGGTATTTATATACATGCGTATATATGTGCATGTTTGTGTGTGTATATGCGCTTTCTTTTAACTTTCCTTGGAGGTTAGCTCAATTGTCTATCGCTCAATTGTCTATCGCTCTATTGTACCCTTGCTCAATTGTCCTGGTTCAGTTGCCCTAGCTCAATCGTCTCATACTCAGTTGACAGCCAACCAATCAAAACAGGTCTGGTTAGTTACTCAGTAGAAATGTGAACAATAATTTTTGGCAGGATTCTATGTTGGGGATGATCAATTAAAAAATTGGAGAAAAGAATGATCAATGAATAAGTTACTTTTCTAGTCTCTTGTAGGATCATGTGTGAACACAGCCAGACACAAACGAAGGGAGTGACACAGCATAAACTTACATAGTATATCAACCAACCCGCTCACGCACTAAAGAATTTATTCAGTGGGATTTTGAAAGAACAAACAAACATTTTTTCTAGACATAAAGGGGCGTAAATGTTTAAATTTTCTGCCATCTTGCTCCATCGGTATGGCGTCTCTGTGTGACACATACATAGTCAGCCAGACCCACTTGAAAATTGGAGAAAACTATGGTAACTGTTTTGGTTGACAGTTTCAAATATTTGTGCAATCATTATTTTTGCGCTTGATGTTTATCAATGTGTAGTAAGCAGCTGTGACTTCAATTCTTTTCATCTGTGTCCCCACCCAAAAGAAGCCAAAGAAAATATTAGTCAATAAAAAAAAACGTGAAAACATCTGTCAGCACGTTTTTTATAGGTGAATATTTGCGATAACTGTTTTTGGACTGAGAGCATTAATTATTACAGAGATATAAACATAGATAGATAGATTAATAGATAGATGGAGATGGTTTGGTGTAGATACCGTGGTCCAAATTCAAGACAGATGATTCAACCCATTTTACCTACCTAGGGAAAACTTTGAAGTACAAACCAAGAGAAATAATTTATCAATTCCCAGAATATCTGCTTATATACTAAAATCTGAAGGTAAACTTTATTATGTACTTTGTACTGACCCTTTTTTAAAATAATTTTTTACTGGTGCTTGGAAGGTGACAAGTTCATTGTGTCCTGGACAACTACATCCCAGTATAATGCACTCCAGTAATTGTTGTCCATGGACATTTGTGTTCAGTATTTTTTGCGCCCTTGGACATTTGCATCTGGGATGTTTTTACGTCCCAGACATTTGTGTCCAATTTTTTGACAATCTGGTTGCCAAGATTCTACCCTCAAAATATCATTTTGTAACAAAAACGACGAAAGTAAAATGTTTCTATTTTGTGTCTAATTACCTTTTTACTCATTTTTGTAACAAACACAACAGAAATAAAAGGTTTCCATTTCTTTGGAGTCATTTTTTTAAAACTTTGTAAGTATACCTCTTGTATGCACCTTCTCCTAAGAAAAGTAGGACACAATTGACTAGGATTGAAAAAGTACTGGTCGCAAATGTCCAGGGATATACAACCAGATAATGAGGGAAGTGGCAATAGTCGAAAGATAAAACTTATGTAAGCAGGCACGTACAGTAATTCTAGCTTTAATCAACATAGTAAGTGAAAATGGATTAGTACAGTTAATCAAAAGATTTCAGCAATGGGTTATTATATAGAAAGAAATGGAAATTAATTTGCCATGAATATATTGCTATCAATGTGATCACAACAATGTTGTACCAAATACTGTAATTATCTGTTGCTTGGTCACCAACAGGGGCTATTTTAATGGTGCTTGGCCACATATTAAGTTGATGCTTTCAGCAAAACAGTCAATCCATTATGAAACTATTTTATTATATGAATTCTCATCTCAAGCGATCTGGATTCTATCAAAGATTTAGTTCAGTTTGGTAAAAGATCTCCCACTGCTGGAAGGTATAAGCAATAAAAGAGAAAATGAGAGGATTAAAGGACTAATGTAAATTTAAACATTTCCTTTTGAGAGCAGAAGAGTATCATGGGATTTTGTGAAAATCTGTCAGTAATGCTGTAATGACCAGCGGATGTACAGTGAGAAAAGCAGCAGTAGTTAATTACTTACAGCTGCCGCTTGAGTATTACAGAGAGCATTAGGGATGAACTGATCCGTGAGGGAAAATATCCTAGGCCAAGGATTCGAAAAAGGTTTCAATTCTGTAGGAGTTTAAAGTAACAGGGCTAGAGTGAATAAAACAGTGATTATAAAATTAGTATTCCAAAGGAAATTATGAATCACCATCACCCATTGATGCTGTGTTTGTGGTGATCAATTGAAAACTTGAAAAAAGGGTTGACCAATGAATAAATTACTTCTCATGCCTTTTGTTGCACTGTGATCACTAAAAAGTTATGCATTTTTAAAAAGACCAGCAGGCACAAACTCGTGACTAATTTAGCATAAGATACATTGCGTATTGAATCCCCCACTAAAAACTATTTTGAGGGGGAATTTTCTAAAAGCAAAAATCGCATTTTCCCTACTCATTGAGTGGAGTGTGTTTGCAAAATTTCCAGTTTTTACTGTGAACGATAAGGGATGGGCAAAGTCCGGACAGATACATAGATGGATGCAAACATACATATAAAAGCCAGAACACATGAATAACCTAAATACCCAGCAAGAGTGGTTTAACCAGTTTGTTGTGGGTAGCGGTGATTAATTAACTGATGGAAAAGTATATGCGTGTGTGTTTGTGTGTGTGTTTGTGTGTATGAATGTGTGCATTTGTGTGTATATGAATAAGTATGAATGCGAATGTAATCTATATCCAGTTTAAGATTTTGTTCTTTTCATCAAAAATCTTCTAAATGCTTGTTATTAAAGCCTAATCAATATAATGCTGAAAAATTAAGCCATTATTATAAGTTACCCAGTTAACGAGAGGACTTCAATGGTAAAATTAAAAGCAATAACAGAAAGAACAATAAAAGTAGATTTATACCATCGGACTATTACGTTTTGTTTTTCTTTCCTGGTGTAAGACTGACTACAAAAAAAAGAGATATCTTTTCCTTAGTTTGATATCAGATTTTTTTCTTCCATAAGTTAAACGTAGATTTTCATCTAGCATATCACATAAACTTTTGAATTTAACACCACAAATACAAGCAGTTGCAGTATGGGGCTTGTTTTTTGTAACATTTCGGTTTAGCAGATTTTACAATTATGATTCTGTTTTTTTGACAATTCAATGCAGTTGAATCCCATCCTTAAACCTTAATTATATTTTATTTCCTTTCGTTTACCGCATAATCAATGAAAACTAAATGAATGCAGCTATTTGTCAAGTATTATCACCAACCAAGTATTATCATCCACTATGACTTTGAAATAGGTTTAAAGTTGGTTATCAATAACTTGCTCATGACAAAATATTAATCATTAAACAATGAAAATCTTGAATAATAATCAATCCATCCATACATAATGACATAATGCATTTCCCAGTCAATAACCCATTTGACATACATGCAGCATGCAAGCATTCTTTAGATGAACAAATATTTTTAGTTATTTCAATCTGCTATTATATTTCATCTTCATGTGTATGCCATATAAGCCAGTAGATAAAATAAATGGTTTACTAAAGTATTTAGAGAACTACCACTCACTGCAACTCATCCAGGCTCTTTAACTATCCATATCAAGCTCAGGTTGATCCCCACCCCTGTAGTAATACCAGCACACTGGACACAGTCTAATATCTGTGAAGATTTTTTTTCAATTGAATGTCCGTCTTATGAACCAGCATATACAGTATGTTTTATCATCAACACGCGAACAAATTAGTTGAAAACAATAAAAGGAAAGATGTGGTTGCTTTACACATAAATAATAACAAAGCACCAAAATGTGTCTGCATTTAGATACTTTTTCAATTGACTTATTAATTTCATATTATAACTTTATGGAAAAGTATTTCTGAATATCATGTATTTATCATTTGAAAACATTTGCTTTTTTCTATTTTGTGAAGAGTAGGCACTGAGGGAGGAGAGGGGGCAATTTGAAAATGCCCCAAACCAGGCCCCTGATGGAGAGGGCCCCCAAAAGCTTAATAAGTAGTATGTCACATATTGCATTTTTACTGATAAATTTCGATAAATGTTGGAGGTGGCCCCCCCCTCAAGAAATCAAGCCCCCACCCAATCTCCAGCTACATATCTGTGAGTTGGCTACATTGCTACCTCAATTGATTGCTTTTTCCTGTCCCAGCCATCATTAAGTGCGATTGCAGCATATTACATAATATTCCTCAAGGCTTTTATAGAGATATAAAAAGATATGAAAAGGAATCATAAGAACTTTTCATCCTTGAACTAACAAGCAGCACCTAAGGAGATCTCACCTTCACCTTTGAAGTACAAGTAGCTATAAAAAAAAAAATGAAGGTAGTATATCAGAGCATGTAACCCTAAAGAAAGGGTCCCCTCCTCCACTGATCCCTAAATAACTACACCCACTTGATGTTACATCTTATACTAAGCTATTTTCCTACTGATGTAATTCCAGTTGGAACAGAATCTTGAGGATGTTTTTGCTTTTAGGGCTCTCAAATATCCATTCTGCTTTTTATGCAACTCTTTGTACTCAGACAAAGCCAATACCACTGAAAGATGTTATCTATTTGGGAAACCTGCAGGTAGGATTACCATATGGTATCCAAAAGTAGGACATGTCCTCCTTTTTCAATTGAAATTGTATGTTTTCCTTTCACCTTATAATGTCCTTTTTTTGGTTTACACTGCTTTACATAAACAAGTCAGATATCTAAAGGCTCAATGAGCAGAATGAATGTGGAGTCAGTGTTGGCTATGAAACAGGCACAATACAATTTCAAGACTATAAAATAACCTTTTTTGGTTTACGCTGCTCAAGACGAACTCAGATATCTAAAGACTCAGTGAACCATTCAGCGGAATTAATGTGGAGCTAGTGAAGGCCTCAATACCTGCACAATGAAATTTCAAGGCTATGATATTTTTTTGGATTTTTGGAGTTACCTGATGAGAAATGGAGAAATTTGGCAAAAATAGCCAGCCCCAAAAAGTATGCCTAAATAGGTAGTATTAGCAATATACGATAAGATTTTAATTTCTTTTTTGTGATAAATCTTTTTATCTTAGATTTTCTCTCTAATTTCTTCCACCCCAACTGATTTCAGAATAGACTTTCCGTTCTTTCTGGGCCAATACTCTTAATCTGTAAACACAGATTTGTACATACTATTTTAGCCAAATTTTCCAGAGAGCACCTCTCCATTGCACTAAGATAGTGTATGCTACGAACAGTTGCTGGAACACTTTAACCTTTCAGCAAAGAGATCACACTGGCATATTCAAAGAAACCCACTAATTCTTTTTTCATACTTGGCTTGCATGACTTATTGTATTTGGAAAAACACAATACAACTCCCTGTTTTAATGGTACAATATAAGGGCTGAGGGCTGATGGGTACTGTTTAATTAAATATTTCGTTTTATTTCTTAAATACTTGATTTGATTTTTATATAACACTTTTTTTTAAAGAAACTTTTTGCTTCTTAAGGTATATGTGATCTATTCTAACATACTTGGTTAAGGATAAGAGACATTGTACAGTTATATGAATGTATATAGATGTAACAGAGTAACCCTTTTCAGATGTCAAAAAGATGAAAGAAACATCTTAAGAAGATTTATTATGATAAAATAGAGCTGTTGATTGGAACTCCCCAACTCCACCTATAGATAGATAGCCAGTCACAGCCTCTTGATTAAAAAGACATTAGGAGAAAGGAAGTGAAAAGCTTTGATGAAAAAAGTGGAAGGTGTATAAGGATTCTAACAGTGAAGTGAGAAAGTTAGACCATAAGTTTATTGGTGTGACAAAGGAAATGAAGCAGGAGGAAAATAGAAGAAAAAAGGGTAAAAGATCATTTAGTTCCGGGATCTAGTAAAAGAAGAAGAGGAGTTAATTTAGTAAACAAGATAGAGGGACCCTCAACTATAAGTTGGCCAATTAACTTCTTACTCTCTCTCTCTCTCTCTCCCTCTATGTGAGTGAGGATTTTGTTACATTTTCAAGTGAAGACTATTTATGTATTTTTGTTTGGCCTAAGTAAAAAATAATGGTTCGATTTCAAATCCAGACATGAGTCTTGCATCTTCCATTCATTCCTTCACTGCAGATGTGGTGCATATATTTGCAATGAAAAGCATTATGGTACATGTCATTAAATGGTGCCACTATTTTCCGACATTTATGGTCAATAGCTGCCCTCATTTTATTCAGATACAGAAGAAGAAAGATCAAAAAAGACATAGTATTTCCTTATTTCAAATTGTCTTATCCCTGGGAAAGGCAGGGATGAAGGATCTAAGCTTGAATACTGGGCAATACAAATACTGGTCGCTTTTAGATAAGTACTTACTGGGGAAATTCTCATCAGCCCCTGGCAATGTGTTCTTAGTTACATGACTCAGCAACATGTCATGTCCTCTTTTGATCATGCCATATTAACTAATATGCCCTCTGATCACGCCAACCATGATCTATGGTCATGCCATGCAGCTGAATATATTACACCAAGAAAACGTCTTTCAAAAAAAAAGAACATGAAATATTCTCTTAATTAACTCCTGAAAATGACTTTCAGAAAAAAATTAAGAAAAGTTCAAAAACAAGATCCTAATACAATGAACTATAAATCCAACTACAGTAAACTATTCTTTTATGATGATTACTAAAAAAACAACAATTTATTTATCTATAGATCTATTAAAGCATTTCATTAAAAGTTAATTGATTTTTTTTTTATTGCATATTATAAGACCTTGTTTCTGTCTAAATTTCTCACTTGAGAAATAATCATTATCACACACTGATTAAAGCAAACTGTTGTCTTTATCTTGGTTGTTATAGTCATAATGTTTCAGTTGTTGTACCCTCTGGCCTTCATCAGGTACATGTATTTGGTAATATTCTCAGAATTTGAATCTGAACCCAGGAGTAGACCTAACGAGATATCCTCTAGCATGAACAACAGAATGAGAACAGTCTGCCCCCATGAATTAATTGAAGAGTTCAATTCAAAATTCCGAGAGCATTACCGGGTACGAAAGGTACCTGAAGAAGACTGGAATGTACAAAGGCCAAAATGTGGTGACTATAACAACCAAGATGAAGACAACAGTTTGAATAAAGCTATGTATTATATAGGAAGTTGAAATTGAACAAAAGAGTAACTAATAATTATGTTTTTGTAATTTTCAAAACAATATTTTTTTAACGATTTTATGATACACACTCAAGATAACCAAAATGAAAAAGGCATTTTCTTTGGTATTTTATTGGTCTCATTCTCCTTTCCCATTCATCTATTATGTCAAAAGTGGCAGCAACAAGAAAAATTATCCAATAAACATGAATTAAGTTCTCAAAAGATACTATGTATCATATATGCATTTTTATATGTATGTGTATGCATCTTTGTAGATACATAAAAAAGACTTGGATAGATATGTTCAAACCTGGCACAAGTCTACCCGGAGAAATGAATATACCCCATGATAATCACAGATTTTACAACTACACATATTTTGTCTTAATGAATGGGAAAATTATGTCATGCCACTCTTCAAAATGTGATAGCCAGCTAGCTAGCAAAATAGAAAGATAGATAGATAGATAGATAGATAGATAGATCATTTAAAAACTTTTTGAAACAATATTGTTTAAAAAATGCAAACAATTTTGTTCCTCAACATATCATAAAATTTTACTTTCTTATTCCAGTAGTTTTACATATAAATGCTTTTCACGTCTGAGGAGTGTAAGCACTGTGTACATTCCTATAAAGCTTTTCCATCTATACTATGAAAGCGGTAATTTTTGTATGTATCTGGTAAAACTGTGATGTCCATTATTTTGAAAAAAAGAAAGAGAAAAAAAATTCAGTAGAAGAGAGCATTTATTGACAAGGGGGGTGCAAACAGGGATGCCCCTCCTGGATCAGGCCATCTCACAATGAGTGAGGAGGTTTGAAAATTAGAATCTTATGACCCTTGGAGAATAATGGTGTTGTACAATTGTTTTATGTAAACCCAGCTTTATGTAAGCATAAAAAGTTGCTGTTGAGATAAATTCCAAATGTATGCTTTTGACACCCTCCAGGAAATATATCCTCCCATGTGTCCAACCCGTCCTCTAGAAAAGTGGCAGTGGATGCCCATGCATGAAAAACTTCTAAGACCAGATCCATTTCCCAAATAAGATTTCTCATTATGAAGCAATAAAGAATATGGAATAAACAAAAAAATTTATTTTGGTACTTTTATCATCATACTTTGTATTAGGTACATAACATTTTCAAAATTTTTGGTAGTGTTCGTATGTATTTTTTTTTCAATCACTAAAATCATATAAGATGTAAAATTTTTATCACATGTGAATAATATGAAAAGAAAACTCACTCTATGAAAATATCATCAATATTTTTTTTTTCAAAGTTTGGTTATTTGACCATCTTATAATAAAACAAAAAAATGCTGAAGATAGGCTGGGACCTGCCAAGGTTTAGAAAATCCAAGAAGGGTCCCTGAAAAATGCCACCACCACCCCTCCCATGGTTGGAGGCCAAGAATATTTTCAATCCTAGAAGATCTAAAATAGCTATTTCAGCATATTGAAAACTTGTCTTAACATAATTTCAAACCACAAAATGTATAAGACTTGGTAAGTCTGCAAATTGAAGGGGAAAAAATTTTACATGTATATTTTTTTTGAATGTGGGAGATTTGTACAAATTCATTAAATGCGGCAGTTGCTAACAAAATGCGGAAAACTTGATAGGTCTAGAACATAGTTATTCATACAATTTTCAAGTTTTTTTAGTTTTAAAATTCATTTGGATAGGTTCCTGAGAGTTGGTACCTTCTAAATCAAATAATACCAATTACTGGTGTCCTTGTTACCAAAATATGATTAACATTTTTTTTTAAATAATTTTTTTTTTTAAATCTTTTTTGAATATCAAAATGAAATATTTGATAAAATTGAGACAGACTTACCCAAGAAGAAGAAGGAAAAAGTAAGAGATGTACAACATTTTTATCTTCCATACTTCTGCCATCATTTTCTCTCCCTGTTTATGTAGGACAAGTAGTAGATGTGCACAGCCAATTATTATTACACTAACATGAAAAAAGAAATAACACTGCTCCATCCAAGCTTTTTTTTTTCTTTTCTTTTCTTTCTCTACCTTCTTTTCCTCTTTCTTCCCTTTCTCTTTGCAGTGTGTTCTGTTACGGTAATGACTATATTTGCCTACTTTCACTCTCTGAAATATTATCACCTCGGATGCCCCCACCCCTTCATCGTGATGCTGACACGAACTTGCTTTACTTCGTTTCCATGGTTGCTTCCCAGTGAGTCGCTGGTTGTTGTCTCTCCGCTGTCCCGGCCATGTGGCTTTCTCAAGAAATACGTAATACTTACTACTAGAGCTTTGTTGGCAGGCTAATGACAGAGGGTGTTATTTCCTGAATGCAGTGCGGCAAGGACACTGTTGAACATAGAGAAAGATCAAGGGTTTAAGAAATGTTGATAAATAAATGAATGAATAAAGTCTCGGAAATGTTAAAAAGAAAAGAGAAAAAACTTCAGAGCAAGAGATAGAACTTGCTTCTGCGCTCGTACAACGACGGAAAAAATGTTTTTTAAAAAGAAGAAAAAAAAAACAGTTTACAAAAATCAATAGATGGTTTCATGTCAAATAGTAACAAATGTGAATGAAAGGAAAATTGGGTTGGAAACTTGATTGTCAGCTGAGGCGAAAATTGCTTCTTTTTTTTCTCTCTCTTTATTCTTTCTTCCTTTTTTTATGTTGTTACACGTTATTATTATTCACCAATTCATTTGAATTATTCTTTCACAGAAATAAATAATTTGGAGATTAACTGTAAATTTTCTGTTTATTATTATCTCATTATTATTTTTAGTTTAACCTGAGAAATCGAATAATTTTTAATTCGAATCTAATTTTATTATATTATCGAAATAATATTTATAACTAACACTAATGATACAATATGAAATTCAATTTAAAATTGAATTAAGATTATTTCCAAGTTGCCACCCACCCATCCGCATAGATTATGAGCAGAAATTCTGAAATATCTTTTCACAGTGTCAGTACATACAACAGGGACACGAATTTCCGAAATCCCCTCTGCTTTGCTAAAGGTGTACTTTAAGCTATGCCCTGTGTCAATATGCTTATACAGAAATAAATTTTGTAATTGAGGAAATTACCAAAAGTGTTATCAAGTAAAATAAGCACGCTTTATTTTGAAAAATACTCGTTGCTTATCTAGTGGTATACCCCGGGTTGGAAATCTAATACAATGCATTATTTGAATAAGTCGATGGGATCGAAAGAAAGGGACAATAAAACCATCCCCATGATAACGATAGTTTTTTTTCTGTATCTATGTATGTAACCGTAACACAGCAAAAGAAAAAGATTTTTCTTAGCCCTGCGTCTTGGGGATGCTCTAAGGGAGTAAAACAATTCAAGGTGCTCTTCATTTTGTTTTAGAAGGGAGTTCATTTTAATCTACAATTATAATACAGGACTTGACCCTTATTTTCGGTCTACTTGATATCTCTAACATTTCTGAATTGATTTTCAGTGAAATTTTGAAGAAGTGTTCACATTTGGGGGCGAATCCAGGGATTTTCTAAATTCAGTGAAATTTTGTGGAAAGGTGGGCAAAGGGCTGGAGATGCCGTGTTTAAATTTTGTGGCGGATCCATGAATTCGTCTCAGTCACCTCCCCTGCATCGTAGCTGTGTGTATAAAACACGGTGTCATCAAGAGTTCTCAATGAATTTAAATCGAATTCAGTCGTAGGGTGGACGATGGACTAAGGAATAAATGTTTATATTTAGGGGCGGATCCAGGAATTTTCCTAGGTCACCTCCCCTGCATCGTAGCTATGCATACAGACCATAACATCTCAAAGTTTCTGAATAACCTTTTGTGAAATGTTGTGGAAGGGTAGACAATATGGCTAAGGATGAAGAGTTTACACTTTGGGACAGTCCAGGGATTTGTTACGGTCATCTCTCCCGTATTGTAGGTATAATTACGCAACACAATATCTCCTAAATTTCTCAATGAATTTCAGTGAAATCTTGTGGAAGAGTGAGCAATCGGCCGAGGAAGTGTAGTTTAAATTGGGGGGGGGGCAGATCCAGGATTTTTCCACGGTCACCTCCCCGTGCATCGTATCAATATGAACACAGCACAATATCTCCAAAAGTCCTCAATAAATTTCAATTAAATTTCGTCGAAGGATGTTCAATGGGCTAAAGAAGGAGAATTTACTGTTAGAGGGGATTCCAGGAATTTTCCATAGTCACCTTCCCTAGATCGTAGCCATAATATCAAAATGAATTCCAATTAAATTTTTGTGGAAGGGTGGGCAATGTGAGTTACTATGTACGATGTAACTAGGCAGCAGAACTGAACCCTTTATTTCCGTCCATCAAACTATTCCTCCGAAGTATTCCGATCACTATTTTTTTACTTTATTTCATTTTATTGTGTGGACGTCTATTAAGGATGTATATATACTGCACGCACATATATTTCAGTGCAAAACAAAACCCTTCGCAAAAGCTTACACAAATTTCATTAACAGATATTTGGAAATAATTGACTGAAATGACATAAATTTTGAAAAATTCTTTTCCATCTATCGTGTTTAAAGCTGTAAATCTTTTTAGCCCAGTCAAATTGGCATCGGACCCCGAAATGAATGTTAACAGGCTAAAATTCGGTATCATTTTAAGCGTAAGAGTGCCCTTTTCCTGTATCCGCCCCTGCCTGTCCACACAATATCTCGGAAATGGGTAAGGTACATGGCATGAACGAAGATATGACTACATTTTGAGTCGGATCCAAGAATTTGTTTCTGATTTTGAAATATTTTGGTGTTTTTTAATATATTTCTATTCGCTCTTGTTTGTCGACACGATATCTACAGAAGTTATCGATGAATTTCAATACAACTTCACGAGATGTTGGGCAATAGGCAATGAAAGAAGTGATTGAATTTAGGGACTCATCCATGCACAATGAATCATTCATAACTGGAGAAAATGTACATTCACAGTAGTAATTAATTTTAAATTTCAAAATGACTACTCTTAAAATTCCAAGAAAAAACTGGAAACAGATTTTTTTCCTAATCTGAATAGTTCTTACATATGATTTAATCCGGTTGCCAAGATTCCACCCGCTCCCTAAAAGATAACTTCCATTTTCCGGTGGATTGATAACCTTCACATTTCTGGCTATAACGTATTTTTCATAACAGGTATAAACTTACAAGATACACTGGTAAAAGCTGATAAAATTCTCATTCCAACAACACATCATGCTCTCTCTCTCTCTCTCTCTCTCTCTCTCTCTATATATATATATATATATATATATATATATATATATATATATATATATATATATATATATTGTGTCTGTGTCTAGAAAGCTTTACAGCTTTAAAAACTTTTTCAAGAGATTTTTTGTGTCACTTCAGTCACCCATTTCTTAATATCTGTTAATGCAATTCATGTGATCTTCAAAGGCGTTTTTTCTTTGTTTCCCTTACACTTTGTTATTATTGTACAAAGCATAAATTGTCTCTCGTTAGGATCATCAGTAGTTTACCAGGTGACAGTTTCGGTGATTTTAAAAACAAAACAGTTATATTAACATGGCACCCCAGCAGTAATGATCAAACATCACCCCTTCATTATATAGTTTTTGTCATACAAGTGGTTTGTCATTTTATATAAGGTTTTATGTGTATTGTATATTGATATTATTCTATACTAGATATTCATTTTTGAAACAAAACTTACTTACGTAGGTTACTCTAAAACATATACGTATATATATGATGAAACTATGCAACGATCATTTTTCGTCTATCGTGCCAAACTATGCCTCCGAAGTATTTCAATTCCTAATTTTACTTTATTCTATTTACGATATATATATATATATATATATATATATATATATATATATATATATATATATATATATATATATATATTGCACAGATGAAAGACACTTTGAGTATATTGGTACAGGCATTCCCCGACATCATGCATTTAGTTGAAGCGCGCTTCGCCCCCTCCCCTGATATAGCGCGGTCATACAAAGAAATGACTCGACATCGAGTTTATTCGCCGGCGAAGGCGGACTTGAAGCGAGTCACTATAATGATTATATTTTTTCTATGTGTATTTATGTATGTTAATGTAACCCTACAAAGATGGCACATGGTAGGCAGAATCCTTTTAGCCCCGCATTTTTTCTGTGTTTTTAGTAATTTCCGTCTGTTACATAATGTTTCGATAGAGGGATTTACTATATACAATTACAATGTGGAACTTGACCCTGATTTTATGGTCGAGTTATGATTTCGAAAGAACTATGATCACGTCACCAGAGATCATAAGACGTTATATAACGAAGTAATCACATTAATTAGAATAATCTCAAAACATTTTCTGAGGAAGTTGCTTTTTTACCTGAGCTCATATTGTGATGACATTTGATTGGAGGTTGGTTTTTACCTAATTTCATGTTGTTACAACACCTTTTCAAGTTGTTTTCTTATATATATATATATATATATATATATATATATATATATATATATATATATATATATATATATATATATATATTTGTGATAACACTTATTTGTAAGTTATCTATTTACCTACTTCGTGTATATTGAGCGGATCAAGGCATTTTCACAGTCACCTGCCTTGCATCATAGCGTTACTAACAGAACACAATATCTCCAAAAGTCCTCAATGAATTTCAGTGAAATTTTATGGAAGGGTGGAAATGTTTTATGGAAATGGTGTTTTTTTTTTTCGGGGAGGGGGTTAGAGCTGGGAACTTTCCACGGTTGCCGTCCCTGCATCGTAGCTATATGTACATAGCACTATAGCTTCGAAAATGTGGGAGGTTGGGCAATCGGCTAACGAAGAAGTGTGTATATTTTAGGGTAGATCCAGGAATTATTAATCGTTACCTTTCAAGTATTTTGGTTTAAATGGACTACATTGAAGTAATCCTTTTTCAAAAACCACGAAATTTTTGAAAATTTTATTTTTGATGGGGTGTTCTATTTACAATATATATATATATATACTGCTCAACTGGACTTTTTTCCGTCCGTCATACGAAACTTTTGCTTCGAACTATTGTTATCAGTTCCCTTGAATTCACTGAGAAATCATTATTCCGGACCATGTATGTCTGTAGGTTATATATATATATATATATATATATATATATATATATATATATATATATATACAATTACTAATTGCGTTGTATTATACGAAAAAAATTCGAAATGATCTCCCGTCATTACACGGTTAATATATCACTTTGCCTAGACGACGTAATTAGAATAAGCAATTAAAGAAAATGAGGCTGCTAAAATAATCGAACCTGCCACCGACAGGGTAGCCGCTTCAACGTATCGTTTCTCTTACCATTGACGTAAAAAGCCGCCGGTAATGCAAAGGCCCAAATGACTGTTTTCACTCTAAATTCTCATCTCGATTATTCTCGGTCTATTCGTTTCTTTCAAAGCAACGGTTATGTATTAGGAAATGGATATATATGATCCGACAGAATGATGAAAAATTGCGTTATATTACATAGAAAACCTTATTCAAAATGATTCCCCGTCATTACACGGATATAGTATCAATTTGCCTAGACAACGTAAATAGAATAATCAGTTAAAGAAAATTCTATTAGTGTTGTTTAGGCAATGTGATATATTAACCGTGTAACGACGGGAGATCGTTTTGAGTTTCGATATGATATAGCGCAATTTATAATCACTCTGTCGGATCATATGTACCTCAATACATAAGTGTTGCATTTTTAAGCGATGAATATTCCACTTGGCATAAACAACGTAAATAGAATGAAAAAAAATGAAGAAATGGGCTGCTGCAAATAAAGTTTCAATTGAAATAATACATTTACAATTATTCTGCCGGATTATATATCCATTTCTTGATCTCATATACACACACACACATATATATATGTGCATTTCTAAACTATATGCATATATATACCATATATATATATGCTTTTCCAGACTATCTATCTATCTATCTATCTATCTATCTATATATATATATATATATATATATATATATATATATATATATATATATATATATATATACTGCCTCTTGGTCTGAAGCGAAGGTTTTAACCCAACCTAGCGGTACTGGAAGTGATACTGGATGGTCTATAGCCAAACTGAAGAGTTGTAATACATATATATATATATATCGACCATCACCAGTCATTATCCAGAAAGTGTGATGGTAGTATTTAAAGAGTAGATAGTGTTTGTTTTTTTTTTGGGGGGGGGTCATTATAATTTCACATTTATGTTACAAGAAGCGTCTTTTTCAACAAGCCCAATCATTCATAAACCTGTTTTAATGTGTTACTGAAACCAACACAACGCACTACCGATGTTATCTGCGTGTGTGGACGCGACATGCATTTAAAAACACCCATGCATGTAGCGTCTGGCTCTAAAGGGTAGCAGACCTTTACAGTCTATGGAGGAGCGTCTCGGGCCTTGCAGTCTGCCATACTATCCGGAGTATCTGTGCCTAAAAATCACTGAAAGTCCCAGTGTCTGGAGCTTCCAGTTGCAGATAGCAGAACTGTCTTGATTCTCCTTCAAAGGGGAGGAAGAATTCTATAGCCAGCTCGGTATGCAGCTTGTTCTCGCCTACTGGTCCAACATCATATCAGCCTTAGTACCGGAATATTTCCTCAAAGGGCAAGAAACCACCATAGCTAGCTCGCATCTGCCAGGAGAAGGACACTCCTGCCAAACCTACGATCTCGAAGTCCTCTCTGTGTCATCTCGGTAAACTATATGATGCAAACCCTTGCTTTAAAAGGTGAGGTTGGACCTGGGCAAGGAGCCTACACCTTGAAAATGAATTGCTCAGTTTGGAGGGTTATTTCGCGCGTAGGACCCGCCGTCCATGGTCTTACTGCTGGGGAAGTCACTCCCAACAATCTTCGCTCGTGCATCGATTCATTCATATACGTACAAACAGACACACACATATATATACTTTCGTACACACTCACACACACACACACACACACACACACACACACACACACACACACACATATATATATATATATATATATATATATATATATATATATATATATATACGAAAGTGACGATTGGAAGGTGGAGAGAAAAACTGGAGAAAAATGATTTTGAGATGTAACACCTGCTTTCTCTGTTTTTCTCTTCACCTTCCAATTGTCACTTTAATCTAAACTTTACACCCTCAACACAAACACACAAATATATACACATGTATATGTATATCAATATCCACATATATATATATATATATATATATATATATATATATATATATATACATATATATTTATATATATATATATATATATATATATATATATATATATATATATATATATATATATATATATATATATACACATATATATATATCAAGCAATGGATATATGATCCTACAGAATGCTCATAAATTGCACCAAATTATATTGAAGCTCCATCTGAAATAATAACATAATTGTCCTCATTGAGAAAGACGAATAGAGCTGAGTTAGACTGTAAGTAAACCAAGTGGGAGTTCGGGGTTAAAATAGTTATTTTGGCCTTTGCATTGCTGGCGGCTGTTTATGGTGGGCGCTCAATGGTGGCTCAAAGGTGGGAGCAGCGCTATGTTGAGGCAGCTGCCCTGTCGTTCGCAGGTTTGATTCCTGCAGCAGCCCCATTTGCTTTGATTGTTTATTCTATTCACGTTGTCTAGGCTAAATGATACATTCACTGTGTAGTGGCAGGGGATCATTTCAGATGGAGTTTCAGTATAATATGGCACAATTTATGATCATATATATATATATATATATATATACATATATATATATATATATATATATATATATATATATAAATACATGAATGTGTATAGTAAAGTAACACATCAATCAGGGCATAGCAAGTGTCAGTCTTAAGCTTTTATTGTCATTGGATTGAGCAAATAAGTTTATATGGATATATATATATATATATATATATATATATATATATGTATATATATATATATATATATCCATATTAACTTATATAGTGAGAGATATTGTGCTGAATACATACCGACATTTTGTAGGGGAGGTGACAGTGGAAAATTCTTAGATCCATCCCAAAATGTAAATACTCTTCCATACAACATTGCTCATCTTTCCACAAGATATCCCTGAAATTTATTGGTGATATTAGGTTCTGTATATAGGTGACTTTGGAAACTTCCTGGATATCTCTAGAAAGTAAAAACTTCACAGCCCATTACTCACCCTCCCACAAAGTTTCACTGAAATTCATTGGGAACATATATATGGATATACAGAGCTGTGTACATATTGCTATGAAGTAGAGGAGGTGACTGAAAAATTTCAAGATCCACCCCTAAATGTAAAAACTTTTCCTCAGCCTATTCCAACTTCCAACAAAATTTCACTAGAATCCATTGAGACCTGTTAGAGATATTGTGTTCTGTACATATAACTATGAAGCGGTGGGAATGACACTGAGAAATTCTTAGATCCAGCTAAAAATATGTACATTTCTTCTTTAGCCCATTGCCAGCACTTCCACAAAATTTCCCTGGAAATCATTGAGAACTACATACATATACTTGCATTGAAATATTCCCCAGATGATATTGCATTCTGTACATATAGCTATGATGCAGGAGAGGTAACTTTGAGAAAAATTTCTGGATCCACCCAAAAATATGAATACTTTTCCTTAGCTCATTTCCTACCACAAATTTTCACTGAAATTCATGGAGAAGTCGTGGAGATATTGTGCCGTGTATATATGGGTACAGTGTAGGGGATGAGACCATGAAAAATTCCTAGATCAACCCCAAAATATGAACACTTCTTCTTCAGGTCATTGTCCACCTTCAAGATTCAGTTAGAAATTTTAGAAATATCATGTGAACCACAAATAATGGTCTGATTCTGCATCGTCATTCTTTAGTAAATTGAACCTCCTTGCTAAAACATTATGTAATGGATGAGAATCATCCAGTTTATTTTATTCTCTTCTCAGAGCTCCCCAAAGATGTGGGGCTAAGAGGAGACTCCGTACAATTTGCAGCAAACGCCATTGTTCCATTATTGCACAATGGACACCTATACTGAATTGATTCAATACAAAAGAAATGGCATCAAGCTTAATGGCTGAAGACAATCTTCTGAACAATTATTCAATAAAATAAAAATATATGTATCTTATATTTTTTCAACACTTTACCTACTTAGAAATTGACAATCAATTCAAAATCAATGATGATATATAATAAGAAAATTCATTCTGGAGACAATTTTGCAGAGTAGGTTCACAGACAAGATAGAAAATTAAATAGAGAATGGAGTTTTTCCCATCCAGTTTAGAATCAAAAATCAATCTGTATATTGTGAGGTAACATGTCAATCAGGCTGTTAGAAGTAAAAGTCTTAAGCCTTTATTATCAATGAATTGAACAAATAATTTTTCATTTCCAGTAAGAATGAGAAATCAATCTGTGTATCGTAAGGTAACATATCAATCAGGCTATAGCAAGTGTAAGTCTTAAGCTTTTATGGTCATTGGATTGAGCAAATAATTTGTCCATCCCGGTCAGAATCGAAAGTGGATTTGTGCATGGTAAAGTGAATCAAGTTGTAAAACGTGCTTATCCGCTGCCTTCATTGATATTGAATAGAGTAAGTAGTTTTTCCATCTCAGAAATGAATCTGAGAGTAGTAAGCTTTTCTTCACTTCTAAAAGAAAGGGTTTTGACTGCTAAAAAATATTTTCCTTCTTGACCCCTGAAAGTGGGGAAAAAATTTCCTTGTTTTTAACCCCTAAAAGTTAAAAAAAATGTTCCCGTTCACTTTTGACACATAAGAATGAAGGAGAAAAAAAGAGTAGTTTCCTTTGACTTTTAATCACTAAAAGTTGTGAAAAAAGTTTCCTTTCACTTTTGACCCCTAACAGTGAGAAAAAGTTTCTCTTCACTTTTGACACTTCAGAGGTAAAAATCGTTTCCCTTCAATTTTGACCCCAAAAAGTGGGGGAAAGTTCACCTTCACTTTTGACCCCAAGGTGTTTGAAACCAAGTTTTTATAATGACCCTGAGAGAAGGAAAAAAGCTTCCTTCCCCCTTTGACCCCTGAAAGTTGGTAAATGTTTCCAGAAAAGATTCCTTTTACATTTGACTCTTAAAAAAGGGCAAAATGGTTTCTCTCCCCTTTTAATATCTAAAATTGAAAAAAAAAGGCTCCCCTATACTTTTGACCCATAAAAATGAAGAAAATAATTTCCTCTCACTTTTTACTCTTAAATAGGGGAAAAAGGTCCCTCTTCACTTATGATCCCTGAAAAGGGAGAAAACTTTTCACAAAAGTTTCCTTTCAGATTTAACCTCCTTAGAGTGAAAAAAAAGTTTTCCATCACTTTTAAGATTGTTTCCCTTAAATTTTGACACCTAAAATTGAGAAAAAGTTTACCTTCGCTTTTGATCCTTAAAAGTGGGAAAAAGTTTACCTTCACTTTTGATCCCTACAAGTAGGTGGATGTTTCCCTTCCTTTTTGACCCCATATGTATTAATTAGAAATTTATCAATATTCTTTTCACTAACCAAAAGCGATGAAATTGATTGCCCTGAAAATAAACAAAAGAGTTTATTTTTACAAAAAGAATGATAATTTGTCTGAATTTCTGATATGAAAAAACTATCGTTTTCATACACTGATTTATTCAGACTGGTGAGCTCATATAACTTGTTCCCTCTGGCTGTTGTCAGGTGTTTGTCATAATTGGTAACCTTTGGGAATAGGATTAAATCACAACCACCATGCAGGTTACTAGACATACTTAACCAATACTTATATAAACTGAGCCATGTGGATATAAGCATGAGTTCAATCCTGGGTCAGGTTGTGCAAAAAAGTCATATACTCTGATTCAGGGAAAGGGGCAGACAAGGGATGTCATGAAGACAAATTAACTGATGAGAGATATTCGTAAACAGCAGAATGAGAACAGTCTACTCCTATGGATTGGATAAAGGTTTCAGTTCAAAGTTCCATGAAGGATACCAACTAGAGCAAACACTTGAAAAAGACTGGAAGTTACAACAGCTGAAATGTTGTGACTATAACAATCAAGATGAGTACATTAGTCCATATAAATTAGTTTATTAAAAAAAGATTAGTTCTTTTTTCTCCAACCCTTTTTCTCATCATCTATTTGATGGTCAGCTGAAATATTGATACCTTAGCTCATCTATTTTGATCTCCATCGAACTGAAGCTCTCATCCTTACAAATCTCATGTTTTTTTTGTTTTTTTTTACTCTGCTATAAACAATGAAGCAAAAGAGTTTTGAAACCTGATCTCTCATTATTTATCTCATGAATAATTACTTGTAATATTTTCCACATCATTGCCGCAGTCGACTAACACCAAAGCATTGTCATCGTTGCTTTCATTAGTAACACAAGATGGGAATAAAAAATAGTTTTATTAATATCTTGAGGCCTAACCCATATTTTCATCATCATAGGGTTCTATGATAGCTTGTTAGAGGTCCGGCAAAAATTCATATGCGTGAAAAAAACACTTTACTTTTGCTTAATTTGAGGATTTTATACATAACAAGTTATGGTCCCTGTTGGGATGACATTTGACAATAGAAACACAAGAATTTTCACCGACCAAAATCAAAAAAATCAGCTGCTGTTATTTTCTTTCACGGAAATAAATGAATTAGAAAAAAATATTGTCTCGTATACTTTAGAATACTGACAATTATTTTTAAATTATGATACTTATACATCGTTTGAAGGAAGTTGGAGTAAAAGAAAAAAAAAACAGTGAAGGATCAAATAAATTTCTTCGAAGAAAAAATGTAGTGATCATAAATTGTTCACTACAAAATATCCAGCTTGAGCTTGGCTTCTTTCATGGCTTTTTTGCTCTGTATATTAGGTTCTGAGTGCAACATCAAAATACTCAGAAATACAAGATCTTTTCATCTCTTTTTTTTTTTTGTAGTATTCTATCTGTAGGTTTTTTTTATATTTGTATTTCAAAATGTAAGAGAGGAAGATTGTTTTTATACCAAAATAAAAAGAATAGTTATCATTAATTCTTTACTAACATTTCTTTCATCTTAATTTCAGTTGCTTTTTATCACAATCACTAAGACTGTCATTCTATAGCTCCTAGGAATACAGCATGAATCAGAAATAAGAATAAGTTTCCAGTGAGTCACAAACTCACATCCCTTTTTACTCCATAAGTTTGTCTTAGTATAACAGCATCTCTACTGCTCAAGCCACAAAAGCCAATGGTTACAAAAGTTCAAACCTAACCATAATTCCTTCATTCCTTGTTTTCCGTAAACACCCTACATTGGCATCTTTAATGTCTGCTTACATACACTGGTTGTAGTATTATCTTGAATTTTATTATTAGATGATGCATTGTCAATAATTATTGACAAGTATTTTTGACAAGTATTTCTTTCATCTTAATTTCAGTGGCTTTTTATTGCAACTATTCATGACCTTTTTTTTTTAAAAAAACAAAAATTTTAATTGCTATTACATATTTGCTGTGAATGTGATATTAATAGAAAGAAATGCACGCACATGAAAAAAGAAATGATGATGACTTTTAGATTTTTATATAAACTTCATACTATACTACGTATATGTTTGCAGAAAAATATCAACAAATTTGCATGTAAACACGTATGAATGTTATGTATACAAATATACAAATATACAGATAGATATGAAAAGGTGCGCATATAAACAGAGAGCATGCATAGATAGATACACACATATACAGATAAATAGTTTTCTATGTAATTTGTGCATGCAAATGTAAATAATCTTACAAATTGTCTCCCTTCCATTTGAGCAAATCTAATTGTCCCCTTTTCCTTTGTCTGAGTAATTTTGACCCTAAATTGACCATTAGAAGTCACCAGAGGTCAGTGTCCTCTATTTCAAGTTCATCTTATGGCCAAGTTTCCGTCGTACACTAATTTGCAGCCCTTACAATGCAGATGTTTGGTATTCTATAAAAATATAAAGTTAGAAACATTTGTCATCTTTATAGTCTATATGTATATACATATATATACATGTAGAGGTATACTGTTTTGTACAAACTCCTGGCTTTATAAACACTGGAATAAAATTTTAAAGGGAAAAAACATTTTTAATTGCACATATAACCATATCTTCCGCCAACGCAAAATGTAAATCTAACATATGAGTGTTCATTACTATGACAACAAACCTTGTGGCTCTGTGCACAGCCACAGGCCTCACTGCCAAGTGTTTTGCATGTGTTGCATTGAGATGAGATTATCTGCTGTGTTGACTATTTACACAACCTTTCTTATCAGTTATTTATTTTATTGCACCCTCACAATGTCAAGGAGAAAAAATCAGAAAACCATGATGTTAAGAAAAGAAAGGCAATAATATTAGAAACAGAGTACAAAATCATCAAAGAATATGAGAACAGTAAAGCTGTCAGAGAAATCATTTTAAATTTGATTTGGCAAAGTCAAGGGTAAGCACAATTATAAGAAATAAAAAGAGAATTGAAGAGAGTTAAAGGTACGCAACCTATGAGATTTCTACTTGGATACGAATAAAAGATGGTGACAGTTCAATTCCTCCAATGGAAGAACTTTTAACAATATGGATAAATGAACAAGCGAAGCATTTGCAAACGCCAGTAAGTTAGGTGATATTAGTACAAAAGCCCAATACCTTTTCAAAACCCTTCAACAAAAAGGAGAAAACTCAAAGGAAAGTTGGCAACAGTTGGTTTGATCAGTACAAAAGCAAAGCAAACTGGCATAGCATTAAGATTCAAGGAGAGTCAGGTGGTGCCGATGCAGAAGCTATGAAAAATTCCCTTGAGAATTAGAACGAATCATTGAGGAAGAACGTTTCACACCATCTCATATTTTCAACATCAATGAAATAGGACTTTTCTTCAAGTGAATGTCAGCCAGAAGGAATGTCGCCAAAGAAGTGTTAACAATGCCAGGCTTCACACTAAGATAGGTTAACTTTACTGCAAGGAGTAAACGCAGATCAAGACCTATGCTAATTTATTTTGCAGAAAATGAACAAGCTCTCAGAGGAATTTAGAAGCACAACAAGAAAAGCTTGGGTCACTGCCACATTATTTCAGGAATGGTTTTTGCATCATTCTGTAACGGAAGTGAAAAAATATTGCTAACGTGAAGAAATTCCTTTCAATGTTCTGTTGCTAATGGATAATGTTCCCTCCTATCCTATTTCTTGAGCATCATCATCTTAACGTCAAAGTGATATTTTGCCTTCAAACTCCATTTCCCTCTTGCAGCCTATGCATCAAGGAGTCATCACAACATTCAAGGCTTACTATCTCCATACACATTTGGAAAACTTGATGAGAAGGAGGGCCATCAGTTCTAAAATTAGGGAAATACTTCGGTGGAGTTAAAGTAATAGAAAAAGTTTGGGGAAAAATCAGCCAAAACAGCATGAAAGGAATTTGGAAAAAATCTTTGCCCTCAACTTCTTGAATATTTTGCACCTGACAAATCTACCAAAATCATGCAAGATAAAAGTGAGACCAACGTAAGCTTTGTCAACCACATGAATTCTGAGATTTCAAATGATGACATTAATGAGTTGCTTAATGCTGACAACAAAGAAATGAAGGAGTGATTGAAATAGGAAACTTCAAAGAACAAGATGAAGATCAAATTGCTGAAACCACTGCTCCACCACTTGGTACTAGAGTTCAAAAGGACTCAATAAAGCTTTTAAGGATATCAAAAAAGCGATCAAAATTTTCAAATGTGAAGATCCAAATTATTAAAGTGGGACAAAAGTAGAACACCTATTCAGCAAAATTTAATTAATTATTTAATTAATTTTTCAAAAAAAATTTAATTCCACTTTGACTAAATAAACTTTTTATCATGAAATATAGTTGTTTTTATCCTTGTTTTGATTAAATAAACTACTGATCAGATTAAAACAGTGTATTTTTTATTTATTTTTTGTGAAAAAAAGTCAAAACTTTGCCAAATAAGCAATTTTGCCATTTTGGTAGAATACGTTTACTAGCTTGGGTACCTAGAAAAAAAACTTCAAATGTATCAACGCATGAAAAACAGATTTCATAAGATGGAGGATGTGCTCATGTGGGTGCATACACCAAAAAATCCTAAAGGTTGATTTTTTTTTAATCTGCAAATTCATGGGATCATTTTTAGCATTTACAGTTTAGCAGTCCATCCAATTTAATTATAATCTATGTTTTATTGTCATGCGTAGATTTGGGTTAAGGCTTGGGATGTGGTTAGGGGTTCGGCTCAAAGAAAAACATCTTTTATTGTGAGGTTAGGGTCAGATCTATTTTTAAAAAATACTGCTAAACTGGCATAAGCATTGAGAGAAAGAGAAATTCAATTCACAGATTTCCTATGACAAAATGACATAAAGGGTTCAGCATGATAGTTACTTTGTAAGTTTGAACCTACCCTCATACTGACAAGGAAGATTTCGAGGTCTAATAGATTGAAAGTATAATAGACCCATGTTTGATGGAGATTTTTTTTTCTGTTTAAGGCAACCATACCAAAAATCAGAAAAATTTATTTTGCCACTGATCTGGAATATCTACCCCAAATATTTTTACTCACTGGAGGCTCGTCTAGTATATCCAACTGGTTTCATTAATCAATGCAAACGTTCCTACATGGCTCTATTACAGCGCCAGGATTGATTGTAAGTGATGTGCAAATGAGCCACTCCTTAAAACTTGATTTCATTCTATCTCCAGTGAGTCCAGTATCTAGTCAAACCACCTTAATGTCTGATTGAGTCAGGTGTACCTTTGTAAACATCTTGTGTTCTATTTACATAATAATATTTCTCTTTTGCTTGCATTTATCCATAATCATCCTTTCTTGCAGAGAAGATGAAATGGCTGAAAACACTAATATAAAATAAACAGAATATATTGGATAGTTCAAATTTTTATGAGAGAATATGATATGTACCAAATGAATGCTTCTATATCCAAACTGAGTAAAGTTTGCAAAAGAACCATATGCCTTTGAGCGAGTCATTTTCAGCTATTTACAATCAAATGTCATAAGCCTCTGTTTTAAAATGACATACCAGTGGACTGATAACTATAACAAAGGCAAAGTGATTGTTGATTGATCAATTCTAAATCTCAATCACTTCTTCCATAACCAATTGATCAGTCCTCCAGAAAATTTCATCGAAATTCCTTGAGAAATTTTGGAGATATCATGTGGACAGACAGAGAACCATTAGAACTATTCTGTGGTGCGGACATTAGCTCAGACATCGGGAGTAATTGTGCCTGACTCCTTTCATAACCTATTGACAACCCTTCAACAGAATTTCATCGATATTCATTGAGAACCTCTGAAGATATTGAGTCTACAGACTGAGAAATTTTGAAGATATAGTGAATAGCTCAAAATGACTTGTTCTGAGGTATCAGCTCTTTTGTAAACATTTCTCAGCATGAGATTTCCTCTCTCATGACATACAATAGGCCCATATTTAATAACATTTTTCTCTGACTAGGGTACCACAGAAAAATCACCTATTTTGAAAAATGTCTTTAAAACTTTGTCACAACTGACCTGGAATGTTTACCCTAGATATTCTTACTCACTAGAGGTCCCTCAAGCATACCCAATGGGTTTCATCGTCAAATTCCAATAGGTATCCATTACTAAGCCAGGACTAAATAAAGAGATTGGACTCCATCTTCCTCTCCTACTAAACAACCAGGAAAACCACAATATACACCACTTTCCTCATTTCATTCCTCAACTCAAACATGTAAACACCTACACATTTGTTGCAGCCGTTTCCTGCATCACTTTCTGCTTTTGAGAAAGCTGGTATAATCAACAACATGCATAAAGCCTGTCCTTCCATCCAAACATTTGCTTATTTCTTCATTATGTTTGGCTGGTATCTGTTGGCTGAGGCGTAGAGTAGACAACTGTCAGTGCTTTAAGGGTCACAGCTGGAAGTAGAGTCAGAGGAGAAGGCTTGTTTTGCGGGTCCAGAAAAAAAAAAAGGGTGTGGTCAGTTGACTCCGGAGTTCAGGTTAGTTCGGTCATCGGTCACACTTGGGGTCAGAGTTGTGTCCCCCCCCCCCCGGGTCTTGAAAAGTTCTTTGAATGGAGCGTTGAGTTCCTCCAAGCATGTAGAAAATGTTGAGTTTGGAGTTGGGACAATCCGGGGGAATAATGGGATCAAACTGCTCCTCCAAATTGCAGATGATACGAAAAGATCAAATAGAAAACACTCACAACTAAGCGAAAAATCAAATGGAAATGTCATTCGTCTGATGTGAGTCATGTGCTGAGCTGATTGGAGATATCTCATACGAGGACCTCCTGTGGATATAGAATAGCCCATCTGTTCCTATGAGTTGTGTGTCTGTGTTTATTGGGTAATACAGAACTTTCATATTAATTGTTGTGTTTAAGAACTGAACTGTTGTCTCCAATAAAGAAATAACTCTGTCCCCTAATGTTTGCAGTACCTTTTAGGGACAGACACTGTCTCCCCACTCTCTCTTATATTGTGTTTGATTACCAACATGTTTTGTCTCTTTGTTTGTTGCCAATTAAACTTATCCCCAGTTCAAGCTAAACCTTCTGTTTTTTGTTTTGTTTTTTTTTTACTTTGTCACACTCACTTCGCCAAAAACCCAAGAATTAAAGATATCATGTTACGGGTTTCCATAAATAGCCATGCCCAAGATGGTTTCTTAAGGGTCCATTCTTAATCCTCATTTTTAGTAACTGCAGCAAATGCTGCATAAGTTATAGACAGGGGAGGAGTGGTGGACAGCAGTGAGTCCATTTTAGGAGCTGGGTTGGTGATAGTGAGAGGAGCACCTGGCACAACAAATATTCTCATTTGTTATCATACACACATATACACACATTAACCCCCAGACACAAACACTCATAGGTCCTTACGAAAAACAACTTGTTGCTTCTTTTTTTCATCGTTATTTCTTTTATTCCATTGTTATTGGTAGTAGATGTTTTACACCCAGTGAGCATTGTAGATTTTATCAAAGTATAAACTGATGCAGCTGTGAACAAACCAAATAATTTAATCAGTGAACCATGTTTGAATACCAGTCATTTTCATTCTCGGCCTGTTATCACACTCTTCTTTCCACTGTTCTATGACAATAGACTGTGAGAAGAGAAGATGTTGGTGTTGTCTGAAGCTCTAAGTTGAAACATTGTCGTAATTCCATGAATTATTATGTAGACTAGTATTTTCGAAGAGGCGGAGAGGGGTGTAATGGTTATTGGCATAGAAAAAGAAATCGGTGAACCAAGTTCACATTTCGACCAAGATTGCTTGCATTCAATTTGCATTTATGACTTTGGAAAAAGCATAAATATATCTCTCCCTACCCCCAGCTATGGGTAAATAGTAGGACGGCAGTCTATCTAAGAGGAGATAACTCTGAAAGAGAAAAAATGCAGCTTTAGGCATTGAGCTAGTAATTCAGTTCCATAAAACTCATGTCCAATTGAAATCAGTCCTGTGTTCCACAAGGAGTTTATAGATATAAGCAAAACAAAACACTGTATCTCTATATTTGTTCTTTTTATTGCAATAAATTATATACTCACAACTGTTGAAAGAGATTTGCCAGGTCTTAAAATTGTTATCTTTGCATTCTCCATTTTGGATTTAACCAACTGTATCCAGAATGAAAGTTTTTGTAAGTTTCTTTGTCTATGATAGCTTGTTGCAAGGGATGTTATTGGAGCTTTATTAGTGGCACAAAGATCAAAATTCAAAGAAAGTAGTCTGGCTAAGGTAAACCAAGCCTTTGGTAGTCAACACAAATGTCTCTGAGGTAACAAAAACCACAAGAAAGACATAAGCAGAAGTTTGCAATACCATTCTGCTGCCTACCCTCCTAAATGTTGCCAAATTCTGGGTCATATGACAGCATCACCTATGCCTTCTCAAGTGTTTCCACCATCATCGCCACCACATCAAACTCATAGTGCACTGGAGTGATCAAAATCTATGGGATTCTCAGGTTAGCCAGGGCCACAAGCATTGAGGCTATGCTGCAGAAAACTCACCTGTAGTGAGCAGGTCACATGGCAAGGATGAATGACTATTGGTTACCAAAGACCATTCTATTTGGAGCACTAGTTTACAACTGATAGAGAAATAGAGCGCCACAGAAGAGAGACAATGGCTCATTAAAAAAGGATTCATCTCCTGTGGAATCAACCATTGTCATTTGACAATAGAGAAGATATGGTGACATAAAGTCTAGCAAGCAACCTCTGCACCAAATTGCAGAGTTAGAGCAGAAGGAAAAAGCAGCACTGCAAAGTTGGTACGTCCCCTAAGTGCCAGAAGTTCACTTGCAAGTGTTGTGAAAAGACCTGCCTCTTCTGCATAAGTCATGCTGGCTATCTGAAGGTCCGCAACATAGAAAAGCACCTAAAATCTTTACTCGTG